>OU343225.1:23734922-24075486 GCA_910596185.1 Chrysanthemum makinoi | reverse complement strand
CCATTCAAGTAAAGAGGATCTAATCCTGGCCATGAAATCATATTGACATATACAAAGTATATGCACAAAACTCATATACAAATGTAATCTAGGAGGAAGTATAGATACCGTTGAATCCATGTCTTCATCATCGGCAGCAAACGGCTCCTGAACAGCTTGTTTTGTCATGGTAGCAACCTAAAAAATATAACTCATTATACAACATCCAAGTAAAGATGATATAACTAGGCCATGGACTCAGATTGACATATACAAAGTATATGCACACAACTCGCATTAAAATGTAATTAAAAGAAGAATTATATATACTTTTAGACCCATGTCTTCATCGCCGCAGCAGACTGCTCCTGCACTTCTGATATTGTCACCGTAGCAACCTAAAATAGAAAACTTAATATTCATCATTCAAGTAAAAAGGATATAAGCTTGGCCGTGAACTCATATATAATATAATTTAGATATACTAAGTAATTGCACACAACTCATATACAAATATAATCAAGAGAAGAATTATATATACCGATGGATGCATGGCTTCATCATCGGGAGCAGCATGCTCCTGAACCGCTAATTTTTTCATGGTAGCAACCTGAAAAAGAAACTCAGTATACAACTTTTAAGTAATGTGAATATAAGTCGAACTAAACTAAGAGCAACACATATACAAAGTATATGCACACAAGTACATAACTCATCTAAACCTATATAATAGAACTGTTCGAATTTTTTATGATGACATGTAATGTACTAATGTGACATGGTAAAAAGAAATGTGACATGACATTTGTGGATACATTAATTCTGGATAAAATTTGAAAAACAATTTTAAGTACCTTCCTAAATTAGTGCACAATTTTTTTATTTGACTCTCTTTAACTATTAAATATTCAATGTTAATCATATTCATTATGTTCGTTTTTTCATCCCGATTAATAAAAACATAAATAAATAACTTTTTACATACCTAAAATGTTCATTAACTTTAGATCAAATGAAAAATATAATCAAGATGAGAATAATGGAAGAACCAAACCATAAATCTCGATGCATTCACAAAAAATATGATTTCCCAATTATTTCTTTTCTTATTTGAATTTTGTGGCTAATTGCTTTCATTCTTCTCATTTCAATAACTCTTCTCACTGGATACATTCCTTGTGTAAAACCATGTAGGAGGTATAATAGTTTTTAAAAGATTTTAACTTTTAATTTATGATCATATTTAAATATTATTTAATGTTTTTGTTTTAAAATAATAAAATCAAATATTACGTTTATATAACTTTGTATTTATATTCTATGTATGTATACAATTATCGTACTTAATTGTTTAATACGATATCTTGTTTTACTGAAATTTTATTTCGGTTTGAAGCTTTATTTTTGTATATTTTTATATGTGACTATGATGATATGTGTTACATAAGATAAACTTTATTTTTATATGTTAATACTCCCTCCGTCTCAAAGTTATATTTTCCATTTCCATTTTGATAAGTTTTTTGGTTGAAAGAGTGTAGTGGTGTCACATTTTTTTTAATGTGTGTTTTTTGTTTGAGGTCAATAATATTAGTAGGGGGAGTATGATTTTCATATAATTTATTTTACTAATCCATGTTTTCGCATCTTTAGAACGTGGTTATTTAATTTTTTTCAGTTATTGTGTAACGGTTACCTGTATCAAATTGTCTATTTTTGTTAAAATTAGTGTAGTATAAAATTTTAACATGTCAACTTCATTCTATACAAATTATAGAACTAGCCCTATCGGACGGTCCTGAGATCTAGTATAAAAATATAATCAAGAGAGTTATATATACCGTTGGACCCATGTCTTCATTATTTGCGCCAAACCACTCCTCCTGAACCGTTGATTTTGTCATGGTAGCAACCTGAAAAAGAAAAACTAGTATACAACATTCAAGTAAAGAGGATATAAGCCCGGCCATGAACTCAGACTGACATACACAGTATATGCACACAACTCGTATACAAATATAATCGAGAGAGGAATTATATATACCGTAGGATCCATGTCATCATCACCGCAGTAGATCGCCCCGACTACTGATTTTGTCATGGTAGCAAGCTGTAAACGAAAACACAATGACATGAAAATACTAACCACAATGGATGTTGTTTTTATGCACTTATTTCGACACGGTAAAACAAACATGTAGTTATACCAAATTTTGAGATTATTATCCACAATAAATCGCTATCTTCTAACAGCAATGACATTGCTAAATTTCTGGTTACATTGCTAATTAACAAAGAAACTTCAAGTTATACCAAATTTTGAGATTATTAACAAGCGATCCTAATTAGCGGTTACAAAACAAAACTCATTGCCTATATATGAACTGTTTTTGATGTTGATCATGCAACATGTATTCAAATACCATTCCAAATATATAGACTAAAAACAATTTTGACATTATGTCCATCTATTTGCAAGATAGCAAATGATACATAATTTCCAACAAAACCATCAAACACCTCGTAGATAAAAAGGGCCACGCAAAGTTGAATGAACTACTATTCTAGAAGAAAAAGATGGTGACTCAAAGTCGGTAAACATACGAGGTTTTCCCTGTTTGGGCTATACGTGGAGGGAGGGCGAAGTTTGACTTAGTTATAAGAGCCTAACGGGTGTATTTTAACTCATATACACACGCCTAAGCGGTATCTTGGTGACCCTTTTTGACAATTTCCTAGCCACCCACGAACTTGTGATGGTGAGGGTATTTGACCACTATATTAATTTGGTGGTTGTTGAAACTGCTTAAGAGGGTGTTGTTGATTGAAAGTCCTCATCACAAATAGTCTATAAAACCTTAGTTAAGAGGTTTTTGAAGCTGCTTATTTTTTTCTGCTTAATGGTGTTTGGATTTGCTCACTTTGATGTTTGGTTTATCCAAGCATCCCAAAGCATCTATCATCTTAAATTAAGCAGAAAATAGTTTAGTAATCCCGAACATTATCTTAGTTAATATGAAAAAAAAAAAAGATTGGCACTTCCTCATAACAAAAACACTAACCCTAGCTTTAAAACAACAACACTAATCAATAACCTAGCTTTGTCTCAAATAAACCTTGTAAACTTAATACGATAAACAAACTAATAACTAACCTTGATCGAAGAAACGATGTACACAATGGGAATAAAAAGTAAAAGCCAAGAAATATCTAGTTTATAAAGAAACGAGATGTCAAATAAGTTATTGAAATACGTGATTTGGCCTCAATATATAAGGTAATAAGCTTATTAGAGGAAACTATATTAATTCCAGTTTATAGAAAATATACTTACTAAATATAATTTCAAGAGATAAATAATGATTTAGCAAAAATCTATTCCTTTTTTATTCAATATGTATTGCTTTACCAATTTCAGTTACAGTAGACAATAAAACAAAGGATCGAACATGGGTTCGAGAAATATAATTTACACAAATTACATGGACAAAACGATGCAAAGAACTAAGAATATGATATAAAGCTTCTTGGAGTGTATGCCACTAGAATATTGAAGGTTTGTATCATCAATCACTGGTCCACATAATACTTGGTGATCACTGGTTCGAGTCTCGTTAAAGCTATAAAAGCTAATAGGAACGAGTTCATCGTATAAATTCTGCCTTGAATGTAACAGAATATTTCTCACTTGATCCAACACCAATGCTCCTCGTCGTAAAGTTCCATATCATGTCTTTAACTTGCACAAATATGGTTAGATCTCCCACACACGAGTTATTAGCATCACCCATGATAAAATCTAGAGTAAATTGCCCTTGTCTATAAAAGTATATATTTGTTGAAATTCCCGATGGGCTCCCAGAAATCAGTTCGATTGCACCATCCCTTGGGACCGCAAAATGTTTTGAGTCGATGTATCTTAGTGTACCTAAAATGGTCCAGCCTTGTAATGGAACGGAAGGTTGTCTGTTGGAACCAGCCTCGAGTAAGATACCTTGAGACGAGTTACCCATAAAGGCTGGTCCAGTTTTCAACCCACTGTTTAAAATCGGATTACCTGTGGAAATTTAATTTACCATTTGCTAGATATCTCAACTACATATTAATAAACACAAAATCAAAGAAAAAAATTGCAGCTTAATCTTAATGACTAGAAGTCTCTCTAACATAAACATCAACATACCTGAATACCATATTTGAGGTCCAATCGCCTTGACCAAAAGAGCATCAACGATAGGCCAACAAGTTACATTACTACGACTAGTTGTCGTCACAACACTTTGAATTTTTACACCAAAAAAACCCCTTTTTATTTCAACCCACCCTACAGAAAAAGCATAAGTTTGCCACATTTCGGTTCCAAGTGATTCATCGTAAAAAAAGACCTTTGACACATCAGGAGCCGAAACATTTACAGCCGTGTAGTTGTTGGCGCACTCAGCACTACTTGGAGCAATTGTGAGAACACAATCATAGCTATCATCGGATCTAAATGTTTGGTTGATCATACCATTTGGACCCAATTGCAAGCCATGACCATTACCGGGTAGTGATGTGTTTCCACCAGATGTCACGTACCAAACTGTACCTTTAAATGACCAACCGGGGATCACGTTGATTTTGTTATCGAGGAGCATGAATTGGGAAGTGGCATTTGTCGTCAGATTTGTTGGTGGAGTTTCGAAACTTGGATTTTGAAGTGTAACTAATTAGGAAAAACAAAAGATAACGTTTAAATTGAAACACAGTTTTGTTTTTTCATTGATACCAACTCATAACATTGAAGAAAATAAGGAGTAGCCGAGTGGAATATAATGTACCTTTAGAAGACACCAGCACGGCCAAGAAGTACAATGTGATGACAAGAATCGTGAGAGCCATTGATGAGATAGAGTTGAGTTTTTCTAAGAATACAAGCGAGTAGATTTTCAAAAATGACAGATAGTATACCATGAATATATAAACATCGAATCCATGTTACATTTATGTCGATCAAGTCAACTTTAATGTCAACTTGGTTCATTTATCTTTGTGGTTATTATCCGTCAATATATTTTGAAAGTGACATATGAAATCATTATAATCTCATAATCAACACAAGTTGAGTTGCAGAAGATAATATTTAAATGGATGATTTTTTGTTATTTAAAAGTTACTTATCGGATCCTTCCGCCGTATATGTATATATCACAAATCTATCTCACATATCTTCGGCGACAACTGAACTTAAATCATTTAGTTGGGTAAAGTCTAAGACTTAAGTTTTGATAGAATGTTTAATTCACGTTATAGTTTGTAAGTTTTGATAGAATGTTTCATTGCATATATAAAGTCAAAGACTTAAGGGCCAAGTGGTAGTAGCATCTAAATAAGATAACGTATTGGATTGCTCAGTTGACTTTAATTAATATGAACACGTGAAATTGAACAATGTACAATGAGAACAAACATGATGCAAAAAGTCGTACAGATAACTTTTGAAAGGGATATGTACCCTCGCCTACGCTATTTTGTCCTCCACTACCGGTCCATTTTATTTATATACTACAACATAGCTTTTTATTAGCTTTTATGTTATTTTTTGTACTTTAATACTTTGACTTATAAAGTTTATATTTTCTATTCTTTACATTCTTTATAGTTTTTAATATAAACAAAATTGTAAAAATTAAAAAAAGAAAAAATGAAACACAAAAGGGTATAAATGGCTTTTTGGGTAGTTAGAGCAACTCGCGTCGCCTTCACGCCTCCCTCGCCGCGTCTCCGCCCCCATGACACGGTACCCTCAGCCTGCCGCCGTTGTGAGCCTCCTCCTGCGTCGCATGGCGAGAGGTTTGTGATGACAATGTATACGTTGGAGCAAATGGATTTTTCAAAAATACTACCGCTTTCAAACGGTTAGTTTTTATTTTATTTATTTTTTTAAATAAACTTAACACACCCTATAAATACCAAACCATAAACCAACATTTTTCTCACTACATTTCAACCAACATATTTCATTACTCTCTATATCTCAAGTCTAAAAAATACAATGTCTCAAAACCCGAATGAAGGAGGCTATTTCACAAACCTCCTCAATTCAAACCCACCACAATAAGTTCACAAAACCCGCCTACCTCCTCGTCGAAAAAATCTAACACATCATCGCCATATGGTACACAACAATTCAATCCCAAGATATTTATCTTAATCAACAATATGCGTTTCAACAAGGATTCACAAATTTCCCATTCGCACAAAATTTTTAACCCATCACAACCTCCAATGTTTCATCAATCTCTACCACAACCCCAAATTGAATCACAACCGTCCGGTTCTCAATTCAAAGTACCACAAGCACGCGGAACCGCAAGCAAGTAACAAAAACCAAGGCAAAAATCAGTAAACTGTGGATTTGGACTCGGACAATGACGATGATGTGGAAGTGAGGTCGACTATGAAAAGGAAATGGAGCAAGGCCGAAGAAAAGTTACTTGCGGAAATTTGGATAGAAATTTCTAAAGACAAAGATATGGGAAATGACCGTTCAGAAGATTTCTTTTGGAACGACATTATGGAGATGTTCAACGCTCGATCGCCGATGACCTCGCATCAAAAATATGATCATCACGGGTAAATGCACGAGATTAATGGTGATTTTCAAAAATTCAACGCTATTTATAAACATTTGATTGCAGAAGTGGTGAAAATGAGCACAATCATCTCGAAAATGCGAAGAAGAACTTTGAAAAATGCTACATGTCTCGAGGATATATTAGACCCATGAAACGACCTCGTCCGAAAGAGACTCGTAGAAAGAAAGCTACAAAGAAACAAAAGTCGACTTCAACGCCGTAAGGCGAGCTCCGGTGGGAGTCAAACAACTACTTTTTGGGAGAATTATCCAAAAATATTCGCAAAAGCGACGTTCAAATGGGTTGTTACGAGGCGATGAGAGAAGAAGTAAGTGGCGCTAGAGATGAAGGAGATGAAGTTTCTCCCGCTAGATCCCAACATGATCTCAACCTGAAAGCCGATATCATCCAAAAGAGAGCAAGAAATAATAAAAATATCAAATCATCGATGACGAGTAAAATGTTTAAGTTTCCTATTATTAATATGTGTTGTATTTTTTTCTCGTATCGTTTTTTTTGTATCTTATTTTTTTTGTACCGTTATTTTAAGTTGCGTGTAATCCCAACCTATATAATAGAGTGTTTTTTATTGATGACATGGCAGAATAAATGCCATGTGTATAAGTGAAATGCGAGCTGGAAAGGCCAACGTGGCAAGAAAGAGAATTAGTAAACACACGGTTACATCCCATTTCTTCATTATCTGGAAAAACGCATGTTTCTGCAGATCTTGGAGGAAAACCTAATTGGTTTACAATTCAAAAAATTATACCAAATCAACTCACAAATTATGCCTACATCAGGCAATAACCTGAACTTTTTCTTGAATACTAATTTAGGGTTTCGATAATTTTTTTTATTTGATTAATAATTCCTGATTTGATATTTATGTTTTTGTTATTTGGAAGATTACTTCTTTATCAATTCACGACATCAATTGGCCGACTACGTTTGTGGTGATAACTTTATGTCATTCAAAAGGCTATGAGCTACAATCAGTTAATCAGTTTTCATTGTATTAGTGAGAATTGTGTGGTTAATAATTTGTTTTAATCTGTTATTAGTAAGTTTGTGTTGAGTTTTGAGTTTTGAATAATTGTTTGATATGTCGATTTGATGTAACACAAGGAAAGGACTTTGTGTAACAACCAAATTTGAATTTTTTATTTGTGTAACAAAAAAAATGTGAAATTGTTAAGTTAATTGCCGAGATTACAGATCTTTTTTAAAAAACTGAAATTTGATATATCATATCCTTAATTATAATTTCATTCTATAAAATGCAGCAGTCATTGCATTGCAAGTCACATCATCTGCTTCTCTGTACACAATCAAAGGTTAGTACATTCAATCTGTTTTTTTAAATCAATTTGAATTATTCTTAGTTGTTATTAATTATTATAATGAAATTAAATGTTTACAGTTTAGTTTAGTTATTGTTATTGATCCTGATAATGAAAACAAATGGTTACAATTGTGTTTTGCATTGTTATTGATGCTGATAATGAAATGAATTCTTTAAAGTTTGATTAGTTATTGTTATTGATGATGATTACCATCATCAAACATTTTTTGTGTGGTTGTTGTATGTGTGGTTGATCCTGATAATGAATTCAGATTTTCTAAGTTTTGTTTAGTTATTGTTATTGTTGTTGATCCTGATAATGAAAACATATATTTTATTGATCCCTAAAATGAAACCAGATTTTCTGTACACCATCATCAAACAGTTTTGTTTAGCTATTGTTATTGATCCTGATGTAGGAAATCGATTTTTAAGTTCTGTTTTGCATTGTTTTTGATTATGCTAATGAAATGAAATTGTTTAGTTGTATTTTGTTTAGTTATTGTTATTATTGTTGATCTTGATAATGAAAACATATCTTTTATTGATCCTTAAAATGAAACCAGATTCTCTGTACACCATCATCAAACAGTTTTGTTTAGTTATTGTTATTGATCGTGATGTAGGAAATCAAAAATTTTAAGTTCTGTTTTGCATTATTATTGATTTTGCTAATGATAGGAAATTGTTTAGTTGTGTTTAGGATTATAGAATATGCTTTACAATCATATAGTAGATGTTGACAATGAAATGATGTATTCCCGCTTATGTCTTGCAGTCATTATGTCTGAGAATTTCATCCCTTTGTGCGATGTTGATCTTATGACTGACAACATCAAAGTGCAAGCAAGATGTATAAGCATTTGGCGTTCTCATGCTACCGCAAACTGCTTTGTTTGGAGTTTGGACTGTGTGATTCAAGATGAGTAGGTTATAAAACCTTTTAATTAACTGATTTTTAGTTTATTGATATAATCTTAGTGGTGCAACTAATCTGTAAACATTATGTATCAGGGAAATCGCATCCAGTATACTATTAGGAAACAAGATATGCCCAAGTACGAGGGGCTTTTTCAAGAGGGTGTGTGCTATAGGATTAGCAATTTTGGAGTCAGTGAGACTGGTGGTAAATACCCTTTCTTTGAGGCATAAGTACAAGATCATGTTTTTCAAAAACACCTTCGACATGCGGAACACCTTTTGACCAAAATGCAAAGGGATTCAAATTTGAATCATTCACAGATTTTGTCACTGGCTGCATCAACGAATCTGATACAATTGGTATGTGAAACGTTCTTTACTTATTTTACATGTACTGTTTTCATTATTTAAATTACTGTGTTCATTAAACTTTTAATATTATTGCACAAACATTTACACATATGTCATTAGTACAATTGTATCACTTGGGGACCTTATACCCTTTAATAATCATGGTATGACCAGCCGACGCAGAATCATGCATCTTGAGGGTGTTGAGTAAGTTTGCATACAGTTTAAATGAATTAAAATTATTATGTTAAAATACAGTGTATATGATTCATACAATGTGCAATTGTATAATAACAACTATATGGTCTAAACGCAGAGGTAACAAGTTGGAATGTTGTTTCTTCAACGGAATGGCTGATTTGTTTAACCAGTGTGCATCAAAAAGGGAATCGTCAGGCCATGTGGTTCTTATCATTCAGTTAGGGAAAGTGAAATACTGGAATGGTAAAAAAATAGTAATTTAAAAAAAACTCAAAAAAATGTAAACTGTTTTAATAATTCTGATGTTTATATTTGATATGGATTTTAAGTTTGTGAAACTTTCAGGTACCCCGTCTCTTGGCATGCATCTGTATTCCGGCAAGATCTATATCAATGAATATTTACCCGAGGTTAAGACGTTCAAGCAAAGGTAAACAACTGCATAGTGTGAATCATGTTGATAGAGATCTTTCAATTTTTTTAAACACTATATTTTATGGCAGATACCAAGCGAAAGATGGCTGTGACGAGAATGATTTCAAGATTGATTTGTTCTCTCCAACCACTTATGATTTGACCCCTCAAAACTTTTTCAAGAGTGCAACAAAGAAAATTGTCAGGTCTATTCGTGATTCCTATGATGTAAGTATTTGTGATTCAAGTATTTCCAACATGTAATTATCATTTTTAATAATATTCTAATCGTAACCCAATTCGTGCATTGTAGGAGTACAACTGTATCATCTATGCCAAGGTGCACAAAATTCACAAGGAATATGGCTGGTATTATCCAGCGTGTAAGAAATGTATCAAGCGAGCTACTTTGAATGATGGACCAACTTTCTCGTCCAAATCTTCCGGTTTAGGTAGCAAAAGAAAATTATGGAAATGTGATACTCATGGTGTGGTTTACAGGTTTGTCGATACATTCAAGTTATATTTCATTACATGTAATGTAAATCTGTGCCAATATATCTACTTATTTATCTTTTAGGTACAAGATAATTGTGCGTGTGATGGCTGAGTCTGGATCCGCATCGCTGGTCCTTTTTGATAACATGGTTCAGAAACTCCTAAATGATACGTCGTGTTGGGAGTTGATGGAAAAATATCATTACGCTAATGAGGATGTTTTTCCATCATAGCTTGATGTGATTGTTGGAAAGAAAATGTTGTTCAAATTTACCTATACTGATTTTAACATTACCAACAACAATCATGTTTATCAAGTCAAAATGATATTTGATGACCGTGAGATTATCAGTCTGTTCAAAGGAGGTTTTGTCCCTGCTGAGGTATGACATTACGCGCGTAACTGAAAATTATTCTTTATGCACTATTTTCAAACTGATCTCACCTGATACAATTATTTGTGTTTTGCTCTTTCAGTTTGAACAAGATCAAGAGCTTTCTAAACAAGCAAAAGATGTTGCAGATCAGTGTAATCCTGATCCTAAGAATGTACGTAAAATGACTCCTTATGTTTGTCCCTGTTAAATTCCAGTAATTAAATATTGCTTTTTGGACTACTTTTGAACAGGTTGATAAGAATGACTTTGTGACGCCAGAAACTGTCAAATGGAATGGAAGGACATCTAAAACCATGTTTGGTTACTCTGATGATATGAAGGCTTTGAAGGCTAGGATTGAGGGTTCTAGTGGTGATGGAAGTTCTGGTAGCGGCAAGCGTACCATCATTGATCTTGACGATATTGCTTACGAAGAAAACGATGCTAAGCAAGGCAAGCAGGCAGATGTTGAAGTTAAGATCGAAAAGGAGTCCTCCTTTCAATGTGTGATATTTCATTACCTCACATTCAATGCTTATGTTTTGTGTGCTATTTGGTTTTGAATAATTTTGTTTAAGACAATTTTGTTCTTTTCCCGTTTACTTATTTGGAAAATTATGTTTGGGATTTGTTTTTGGCATGTCAAGAACAAATTGTATTGTCTTTGTTAGTTTGTTCAAGTATGAATGTGTAATGATATATCACTTTTGTTTTATATTTTTGTTTTTTATCCTATTTTATTCATTTAATTTATTCATGTTATGGTATTAAAAATTCATTATTGTTGTGTAGTTTTATGCTATGCTACTAACCAATTACAAAAATGTCAATCCCAACTATAATATGCTATTACTCTAAATTTCATTTTTTGCCAATAACATACATAAACAAAAAATGTCAGACTATATGTTTACAAATGTATATTCGGCTAAATTCATACATTCTAACAAAAAAAATCCGATTTTTAAATTTGTATATAACTTTAAATACGGTCTTACCCAAATAAATGTAACAAACTATTTTCAATGTTGAATTTCATTTCTTTAAATATCTATACCTTTTTTCAAATTGTTTTTTCTCCAACAAATTAACTAAATAAACACTTATCTCATAAGTAAACTATTAAATTTTCAAAGAAAATTAAAACAAATATTAATGTTTTGATTTTAAAAGTTAACATTTCTTATCTCATAAATGGTAACAAAATGTTCAATTTTTTAAAAAATTAAGAGATAATCTTACCCAAATTATGTAACAAACTTTTACATTTCATATAATTTTCTTAAATTGATAACTTTTTATACTGTATAAATACTTTATACATTACCATCATCCATGCAAACATAAATTTTATAATTCAGTATCATTCAAGAAGCAATGGTTCTTCATCAAGAAGCAAATGTAAGTTTTTTCTTTTTTTTATTCTTTTTTTTGGTTTTTAATAGTATATAAAGTGTATTTATAATACTCATAAATATTTCTTGAATCATCTATTTGTTTAGGTTGCCAATAAAGAAGTAGTTTCAACTTTACCTGTAGATGAATCGTTAAAAGACGAATCGATCATCATAATAACGGATGATGAATTGGTACGTGTTAAATAGTGTGAAAAATGGCAAACATGGTTATTGTGCTGTCTAATTATGTTATTTGACAAAACATACAGGATGTTACGTTCAACAACAAACGCAAACAACCTGACAAGGATGTTAATTTTCTAAACACGAAAGTTGTTCATGTCATATCTTCTGATGATGAAGACGCGTTACTTTTATCTAATAATAATGGATTTGAAGATCGTGTTGAAAAGGAAGATAATTTGGTATGAGCATATTATGGTTTAATATCCATATTTTCATATATATATGTGATACATAAGTGCCTATGTAATGAGTATGCATGCTACCATGTAGTACTAACGTGTTATATATCTGTCATTGATTAACAAAGGATAATGATGATGACAGCCCGATAAGATTTAAGTGCACCAAGAAGAAGTCGCGAACTTCCATTCCAAAAAAACATTATTTTAGTCTTATTGATGAACCTATGGATGACGAAAATTCTGAAGGTATGAACGAATTTCAAAACATCAACAATTTAGTTGACAATGAAATGAAAGATGGTGGTAAGAATGATGAAGAATTTATTGATACACCTATGAATGATGATCACCATTTGGATGATTTTATTGATGGTGAAACTTTAATTTCTAAAGATAAAAATGAGTTATGTAATGATCTAGGCATTGATGAATCTATGGATGATTTTCAAGAATTTGACAATTTGGTTGACTGTGAAGCTAAAGAAGATGGCCAAGAGGATGAGGAAAAACATGATGCGTCTATGGATGATGGTTACCATTTGGATGACTTTAGTGATGACCAAGCTGTAGTTGATGAAGGTACCGATGAGTACGACTATAATGACAGTTTCATTGATGATGAATCTTTAGTAGATGAAGATACTGAAGATGACTCTGATAGTGTAAAATGAGATTCTAATGAAATGTGTCCACAATAACTATTATGAAGTTGTGTTAGTTTTTTTATTCAAGTATGTTTAGAACTTGAAACTTTTTTTTAATAACTATTATGTTAATGTATGTGTATCGTGTTTCACAGTTCTATCAATAAATCATAAAGGTTTGTCATTTTCAAACAACCATGTTTTACAATCAATAGAAATCGTTTATGTTATAATTTTTGTGTTAGCAGTTTAATCTGCACACACATGTACTTCTCATTTCCAATATAAAAGAAAACCAAACTAATGCAATTGATATGACACAGTTAACATATTGAAAGCAATAAACAGTCATAATCGTTGGTAAATGGGTATATACAAACAACAATGATTCATACTGAAATAAAAACCAACCAAAGGATTGCGTAGATCATTAAAGCATAGACATAACACTACCATGTTTATCGCGATGCGCGTACGAAGCATGTTCGGGGTCAAAGGAAACTTCCTTTTCGTCGAGCAAGTTTTTCAACCTCCTAGGCAGTGAACCTAATCGTTGTAGTGTAGTATTGGGTAAGCCTCGGGGATTGATATCGTTCTCTAGGGGAATAGGAATGCTAGTAAGAAATTTATGACGCGAAGTGGGGGTTGAGGATGATTCTTTTTTTTTTTCTTTTTTTTTTTTATCTTTTATTGGTTTTTTTAGAAAGCTAAGGTAAATATCTCGGGGCAATTGGTTTGGGGGTGGTACTTTTACCGATTACTCTACTTATCTAATTATCTAATTATCTAATTACTACGGGTAGTCTTATGTCTAATTGATGTGTGCTCGTATGATGATTAAAAATGTATTTACCTAGATACTGTAACTCCCTAGTTATCTTTTATTGGTCGGTTGAATTGTCACACCTTATCTAAAAGCGTTGTATTCCTAAGGTCGTAGGCTATGCGTAGTCTCTAGTTCTTTGAGGTTATCTCTCGTTTATGACATACGAAATCGGCAAGCCTAGGCTATTTCATTCATAAGCCACACATTCATAAAGCATACTCAAGCATTAAATACAACGAATGATGCCTAGTTGCACTTCTAAGCCAATTTACAATGAAGATAAGAAACAACCTAACAATAATCAATAACTAGGTTTCATAGATCTAAGCAAATACACAAGAAATTTAGCTACACATGGTAAACAAGCAAGCATACACACAATCAATCGGATTTGGGATAGACATAATGTTACATTGGATTAAAAGACTTATCTCGATGTGTAAAATAGGGTATGGGACCCTAAGATACTGTCCAATTCAGACTACAAACGATTTCGGGTTTTTTCTCCAAAAGTCTACTTCCCTAAATGCAGAAAAATCAAATTCTATATATAGATTTACAAGTACGACGACGTCACCTTTTGCATAGGACGCCGTCATTAGGGTTTCTGTTTTGGCCAATTCATTGATGGGACGGCGTCACTTTAGAGTTGTGACGCCGTCAGTCTTCAGTTGGGAGGTCGTCTTGATTCTGGATCTGGGCCATCTAAGTTGAGAATTGTGAGTGACGCCGTCTGTCTTTGTGTCCAAAATTTTCACTGAGCCGTCTGGTGCATGATTTGATCAAGTCTTCGTAGAGGGACAGCGTCGCCCTTTGATTGGGACGCCGTCAGGTACTGTTGATCAGCTTTGAGTAGCTTTGATCTTGACTTTGCCATTTTCTTCATGTATTTGCTCCTTTTCGTCCAAATGTGCTTCATTCCAGCATTTTGCTTCCAAAAGACCTAAAAAGTGAAAAGGAACAAAATTAAGCTGTAACGGATATAAAAGTGGTCGATTTAGGGCTTAAATGACCCTCTAAAAGTGTACGTTTTAAATCCTTATCATTTACATAAACTTGCACGTACGTGCATCCAGTACACCTAATAATAATTATCCAAATATATGTCTTAAGTTTTTATGTTAACTTGCCTAAACCTGAACACATGTAGCAGCTTAACAATCATAGACTTTGTTAAGCACAAAACACAAAATATGAGATGAATTTACATTGTTTAACATATGTCCAACACTGACCATCCGATAAGCAACCATGTACATGCTTAGCAAATATGGAATATGGGGAATTGAGTGTTCTGACCGTCTTCCACATCCAAGTCTTCACCATTGGAGATATACTTGAACCTTATCACCTTTGTGTATGGAAATCCACATATTAAGGCTAACAACTTCCACTTCCTACGGACATTCACATGATTATTTCTTTCTGGAGTTTCTCTGTGAGACTCCATACGGACTTTCATTTCCTCTCGATATTCCTGGTGAATAACAAACGCCCTATCGTACATGTGCATTGGGTATTGCGCAAGGAATTTTGCAGGGATTGCCTATAATTTTTTATTTTGCAATTAGTATTAGCCAATTGTTAGAAATCAACAAATATGTATAAACAATACAATAAAGGAAACGTACCAATCTGTTTTTTGCACTGAAATCTGGGTATAGCTTTTGTAGAAGCTCTTATCATTTTCTCCAAAATGATCTATGTGAAATGGCCAATTGCAAATGTGTTTCATTCTGTCATCCTCTACAAATCATAAGTATATTTTATACTTTACCAATCTATGAAAGTAGACATGCCTAATAAGTTATATTATGAAAATGCAAAATAACAAATAATAATAATAAAAACTTAAAATACATACTCTCTTCATGCCACTCAAACTGTAGTTGTTGCCTCCTTAGAGTAGTTGCTCCTTTGAAAAGAAGCTGTGTAATCATGCTCCCATCATCGTAAAAGGCATCCAACCACAGTGTGTTTCCCCTGTTCTTTGTCAAGACACATACAGTCCCAACCTCCAGACCAATATCTTCCACCAACATGTTCCAGGTATCACCCAACAATCAATAAAAATAATTGCCAGTATTGAGTAATATTACTGCTACACGTCGCAAATGACACGGGCAAGGCATTCCGTTTGCTATGATAGTAAGCTCATCAAGCTCCTCAAGTCCCGGTAGTAGTTCAGCAGGAATTGTCTGTAGGAATGTATAACATAACCATTTTATGCAATTTGTATATAAAACCTATACTAACAAGATTTGTATATTTTATGAAATCCAATTTTAATTATTTTCATTTTTAATACCTGTGGCAAACGAGGGTCAGGCAAAACATTAGTCTTGAACCTTGAAAACATAGATATGTTTCCATCATAACCAGCTACTTCCTTTCCGTTACTCAAATAACCAGTAACATAAAAACAATCATCTCCTTCTTCTATAAAGTGCAGCAGGTGGACATTTTCATTTAAGTTGCGATTGCAAAATGTAGTCCATTTAGGTCTTATTAAATACCACAGTCCGTAGCGAGGCTTCACTAACTCCACTTTGAAACGATACCCATCTGCATATATGATGTATATTGCGGAGTTACCGTTGTTTGCTTCCTCATTGTACACTTCCGGTAAAAGCTACAACAAAAAAGTCCGAATATATTTCAATTGTTTACTAATAACAACACTCAATTTTATATTTGAGTAATGTGAAATTAATATGTAAAGTACCTGACATTCCGGAAAGTGGTCCTCATCTTGCAGCATAACAAATTCGATACCCATTTTTGCCTGCACGTAAATATAAATTTGGTAAAAGATTGTACATAGGTTTACACCAACAAGAACAGGGCATTGACATTACACCACATCCGAACAAGCGTCGTAACCATAGTTTGGTAATCATACATTGACAGATAGTTTGAAATTATAAAACTTTAAACATACAGCTTAATTAAGTTAAAGAAGTTTTCCGGTGATATCTAACTTACTAACAACAAGACATAAAACCTTTTATCAAAGTGTATCGCAAAACCATACTAACTAACAAAGTTATAAAAAATTTGTTTTACCCCTATTCTAACATATAATCTGATCTTAATTTACCTAACAACCTTAATACATACAAATTACCTAAGTTAAAGCATATTTGATGTCATATCTTCCTTACTAACAACAACACATGCAACCTTTGAACAAAGTGTATTGGAAAACCATACTAATCAATAAAGTTATAACACAATATTCTAAGCCTTATTCTAAGCGATAATCAGATATTAAGTAAGTTAACAACCTTAAAACATATAAATCACCTAAGTTCAACCATATTGTTAGTTTACAGAACACCTTACTACCAAATAACAAGAATTTATACATTCAGTTTACCCACTCTTAAATTTGCTAAATATGTAATAGGTTGTCTTAGCTGCCATAGACTATTTATGTAGTTTATCTTAAACCATACTAATCAAAATTGTATCAACACAAACTTTTAACCCTTATTATAACAGTTAGTATGATCTTAAGTAACTTGTAAAAGTTTTAAAATATAAATTACCTATATTAAATAAGTTTTTTTGTGATATCTTGGTTACTAACAACAAGAAATGCAACCTTTGATCAAAGTCTATCACAAAACCATACTAACTAACAAAGGTATAACAAGAATTTTTTAGCCCTATTCTAACATATAATCTGATCTTAATTTACCTAACAACCTTAATACATACAATTACCTAAGTTAAAGCATATTTGATTTCATATCTTCCTTACTAACAACAACACATGCAACCATAGATCAAAGAATATTGGAAAACCATACTGATCAAGAAAGTTATAACAAAAACTTTTAAGCCTTATTCTAACCGATAATCTGATCTTAAGTAATTTAACAATCTTAAAACATACAAATTACCTAACTTCAACCATATTGTTAGTTTAAATAACACCTTACTAACAACAGCACATGCAACCTTTGATCAGATTATATGTGAAGACACCTTTGTTTTTATCAGTTATAACATAAAATCAAATATCGATTCAAAATAATGCTTACCTAAACAAATATTTACAAGGACCATATTTATTTGATCAACTCTTTAGCAATCAAACCTTACATTATTTATAAACGAAAACCAAAATCTTACACTATAAATTCAGATCTCCAACAACTTTGATGACGGTAAGATGAATGATGAACTGACAAGAATGATTACCTTTTTATTTTCTTGCTTCAGTTGTTATGAATGCACGTCTCGAGGTATGGAAGGAACCAAGAAAATAGATTGTGTAGGTCCAACATGAGGCGTATATAGTGTCAAAGATTTATTTACATAATACTCTTTAACTTTTATTATTTTGTGTAAGAAGAAAATATATGTAGACTATTAATTATAACAATTTGTTATTTGTTATCATCATATTTATTTGGTCACATATCATCCAAAATTATAGGAATTGATATTGCCTTTTACTTGCATGAATTTAGAAAACTTAATATTTAAGATTAATTATACCTTATATAATTACATTGATTTGAAAAAAATGTTTTTTTTATATATGCAAAAACGTTTTTGTTGATCAAAAACATCTCCACAAAACGAGTTGTATTCATCTTCATTTCCATGAAAGAAAACCAACAAGATAAAGAGAATCGTGAACCGTCGATACCTGAAGGAATGTTATTGCTTATTCATAATCATATGTATTTGTTTTATTTTTGAAGATTATAAAAAATTACATATAACGTAGATTTTTTTGATCGTATATTCTAAATATTTTTTTGATCTTTTGTTAATTTACCAAGCAAATGCACATACGAATAACAACAAGAGGAAAGCTAAAGCAATTCCAACTTTGTTATCAAGTCCTGAAAGACATTTAAATATTTCAGTTAACGATGCACCTTTAGTTGATTTTTCAATTATAAAAGGTTGGAAGAAAGGCTTCTACACCTGCACTCGTGGAAGATTTGTGACTCGATTAATGTCTACAATACAAATATACATTATAAAATGTTGATTGTTTTTGCTATAACTACTTTAAACTATTTATACTTATTCTATTCTCAGGTGTGCGTAATGAGTTAATTATAAAAAATATGTTGGAAGACCGTCTACAAGACAGGCGTGTAGAGAGATTAATAAAAGTAGGTTTCATAGTGTTGTTGTTAATTATGTTATGTGTGTATACAGTTTACATTGATTTTATTTGCATTAGGTAAGCCACTTTGACATGTTATTATTCCTGTCTCATTAACTCAAAATTATTCAAACATATATTAATTTAGGGTTTTGTGCTATAGGTAGTCAATCCCATATATCGATAACGGATGCACCTTCGGTGGATTTGTCCATAAAAAATGTTGGAATAAAGGCTTTATGCAGGATATATATGAGATGAGTATAAAAAAAGAAATATATCACAACAATTCAAATAAAATATCATACAAATTTGAAGAAAATGTTGGGTTGGACTTTTCAATAGGTTTATTAATTCAGGCCACAATTTACATTACATAAACTTTTCCCAAATATAACAATATGAATTTTTTAAAAGGCTTGATAACATTTTTTAAAATTCAAATACATGTGACATTTAATTATCCTATTGTTACTCCCTAATTTAGGAACTCCAACCTATATGGAAACGATTTTCTTCCTCAAACTATGTTAATGTATTAAAACTTCTGATACAACAATGTGGCTTAACTTTGTTGTTCCAAACTATGAATTTTATAAAGAATAAACCATGTTATTTCTCCACTATTAGATCATTGCATGCTGGTATAAGTTACAATAGAAACCGAGATGTTACAATGACAGAAGGTAGTACTACAACTCCGCTCATGTATGTGTGTTTTGTTTTGTAAAGGCCTATTATCCACGTATCAATCATGACTCATAAGAAGGATAGCATATTTAAGTAGTATGTATGTGTCGTGTTTTTTTTGTTTGGTGTATAGATTATTATGCGTTATTAGTTTTTAATATGCAAATATTATGATCAAATCAATTAGGTATCGATGTCTTCCATCATACAAACAAGCGAAAACCCGTTGATATGGAACAAGGACACATAATTGGTTCATCTTCTTTGAAGTTTAATAGTAATCAACAACCTTCAAAACGGTTGCAAAGTACACATCAAGCGAATGCCGGAGGATTTATTAATACACATGCTGTCGCACATTTTATGAATGTTCACATTTCAATGTCAAGATCACCTTTTAGTGTAATTACTAACACAATCCCTTCGGATAATGTAACTGCAATCCAACCTCCTGTTCCTCCGAAGATGGCAATTGGAAGGCCGCGAATCGAAGGTACATTGTTTATTTAGTTGTATGAATCATTTGTTATAATATGATGATACCAACTTATAAGTAATTATTTTTTTGTTTTGTTCATCAAGCATCTATTAACAATGCTAATGATGATATACGTAGCACAGTTAATGGAAATATTCGTGTAACGCGTTCACATACAAATACTCTACTAATTCTAATATTGTAAGTATGAATTCAACACCATCCACCGTATCATCATTGTTGGCTTTAAGACGGAGAGGAAGACCACCCAAAATGGTATGCCTATAAGTAACACCGTGTAATACATAATTTGTTTTATCATTTTCTCATTCAATGGCTAATATGATATATCTTCTTTCCAGTTGATGCAAACAAAGAAAAAAATGACACACCTCCACATTATAATCAAAACACACCTCCACATTACTACTAAGAGTACAAATGTTGGAATGTCCTCTAATCTCCTATCACCAAATATAACACCATCCATCGTATCACCTGTGCCGCCTATAAGAGCCTGAGGTATAAGACATCCTATCGTATCTCCGCCGTTAAGAAAACCTGGAAGGCGTTCTCAGTCTGAAGGTTTGTATTACTTCTAGTTTTTTATATTAAATTAAAGAATTTGATAGTCCTTTTAACAACTTTTATTCTAATACATTACACTTGCAGCAAGTGCATCAAACCAAAGTTGTGTTGTTGATAATACAACATCACTTAACAATACTCGTCAAATTAACCCAGCTGGTATGTTTAAACTAGGGTTAATGGTCTGGAAAACACACAAACTTTTCACTTTTTACTATTGTGACAATAAACTTTTTTTTTTTCCTATTGTAACAAAATAACTTCTTAATGACTATTATTGTAACCAAATATGCCACGTGGCATAGTTAATTACCACAGTTAATTACTTCTTAATGACTATTATTTGGTTACAATAATAGTCATTAAGAAGTTATTTTGTTACAATATGAAAAAAAAAGTTTATTGTCACAATAGTAAAAAGTGGAAAGTTTGTATGTTTTCTAGACCATAAACCCATTAAACTAAAATGTTCACATGTAATTATATAGGTTAGCGCCATATGTGGCTATAAATTAATTGACTATTACAATCGGTTTTTATAGGCACTGTCCATGCAACCAATAATTGTTCACGTTTTGCTAATACAAGTGCCGTACCTTTTAACTTAGGTAACATATGTACGATACGTTTGATTAATGTGTCACACTTTTATCCGATTGTGTAAAAAAATCAAAAACATGTTAGGTCTAATTTTATCTTAACAACAGGAACTTCGACTTCCGATCGTAGAACCCCAACTCCCAATAGATGTTCATCTAACACAACGTCTGAGAGACAAAACCTGAAAGTGAAAAATACTCCAAGGTCAGCAGTACGTCGCATAAGTCTACCAGAGGATGAAGTTGACAGTGACGTTGCATACAATGAATATACATCTGGTATATCTGAAGGTATAAAATATCACATGCTTTATATTCGCTCTCATTTTACTGTGTTCCCTATTTAATATTAGTTTCAACCAAATGTTTTAGAATATTATGATCATGGAGATCCCGACTATCAATGTGTTAAATGTGGTGCATTGCTTTGGCTTGCTGAAAGTAAAAAGGGGGGTACACAAGGCGAAAAAGGTGCTTACTCATTATGTTGCAGTAGGGGTAAAATAAAGCTTCCAGTTGCATTGAAGGAGCCACCTTCACTGATTAAGAATCTATTGACTAACAAGCATCCTAAAAGCCTAAAAGCACTTCTTTTCTTGATAATATCTGACGTTATAATTCGATGTTCGCCTTCACATCTATGGGTGGTAAAGTTGATAACAGTGTGAATAATGGTCGTGGTCCATTTTGCTTTAGAATGCATGATCAAAACTACCACATGATGGGAGATTTGTTGCCCAAACCAAACGAGAGTCCAAAATTCGCTCAACTGTATATATTGGATATCCACAACGAGATTCAAAACATGATTAATGCAGTGAGGTACGATTAAGTTTATCTTTATATGACAAGTTTTATACCACTTTTATTAAGTAGTATATTTAAGTGATTACCTTTTTTTATACTATATACCAGCAATGGATCGTCATGTTCTTATTCTTCAAACAATGCAATAGATTATAACCTTACAAGAAACATCAAAGACATGCTGGATCAAAATAATCCTCTGGTCATTAAGTTTCGCATGGCAGGTGAGCGTTTAGCCAACTCCTCGGATGATGATCTCAAATTACGACTGATTGGAAGAAGGCCTCATGATGGAAGGAACTATAATCTTCCAACAACGTCGGAAGTGGCTGCGCTTATTGTTGGTGACTTTGAGACCGATGAAATGGATATTGTACTCCACAAGTAGAATGGTAAGTTGAAAATGATAAGCGAGTTACATGTTTCATATCTGCCGTTACAGTATCCATTGCTGTTACCATATGCTGAAGATGGTACAGGTTGGATATATAACACAGTGATGTTACAGAAGATACACTTGAAAGCAAAAGGTCTCGGGTTACCATGCGTGAGTGGTTTGCACACCGAATCATGGACAGACCAAACGTGTTCTCTACTATTCTGAACGGTAGAAGATTGTTTCAGCAGTTTTTGGTCGATGGTTTCACTATGGTTGAGTCTGAAAGACTTGGTTTTGTACAACGTGAGCAAAAAGATTTAAGTTGCGAAACGTATTCTCGGTTGGCTAGAATGGCTGAAAATTCAAGTGATCGAACAAGAAAACGTGGTAAAAAAGTCATACTACGTGCTTCATTTACAGGTAGCCCACGATACATGTTGCAAAACTATTTAGATGCAATGGCGATGTGCAAAGCCTATGGATTTACAGATCTATTTATAACGTTCACGTGTAATCCTAAATGGCCTGAGATAACACGGTTTCTTAAGAAAAGAGGCCTTAAACCTGAAGATCGGCCTAATATTTCTACAAGAATTTTTAAAATGAAGTTGGATCAAGTGATGAAAGACATAAAAGAACTACGCATATTCGGTAAAGTGAAAGCAGGTGCTAAAAGCATATTTAGACAAAATAGTATTTGTCCAAATTAATAAATTTCAATGTAATTATTTTTGTTTTTTATTTATGAAAATGTCATATTTACTGAGTTTAACGTATTGTTTATTTTTTTGTTGTTTTAATATACAGAGGTTTACACGATTGAATTCCAAAAATGTGGGCTACCTCACTGTCATATGTGTTTTTGTCTTGAAAGCGTTGATAAGTTGAGAAACCCTGCTGATATAGATAGATGCATATCAGCTGAGATACCTGACCCGGACGAAGACCCATAACTAAATAAACTTGTGAAAGAATTCATGATGCATGGTCCATGTGGATCTAATTACAGGGATTTTCCATGCATGGTGGGTGACACATGTTCAAAACATTTTCCTATGCAATTCACTGAGAACACATTCATCGATGAAAATGGTACGCTCAATACAAAAGAACCGCAAATGGTAGAACTGTTTCAAAAGAAGGTGCAGATCTTCACAATGGTTATGTTGTGCCGTACAACCCTCTATTATTGAAACGTTACCAGTCCCATATAAATGTTGAGTGGTGCAACCAGTCGAAGGCGATTAAGTATCTTTTCAAGTACATCAACAAGGGACCAGATAGAGTTACGGCCGCTGTTGAGGAGGAAGAAAAGGATGAAATTAAAGAATTCTATGATTGTAGGTATTTGTCGGCTTGTGAAGCGGCATGGAGAATTTTTAGGTTTGATATACACCATAGGTCACCATGTGTAGAAAGGCTCCCGTTTCATTTACCACAAGAACAATCAGTGTTATTTGATCCTACGGAAAGTATAGACTTTACACTTGAAGAGAAATCAGCTAATACATCAAAATTCTTGGCATGATTTAATTTGAATGAGACAGATGTTGCTACACGTGACTTATTGTATATCGATATTCCAAAGCATTATGTTTGGAATCCTGGAAAAAAAGAATGGACGTTGAGAAAGCAAGGGAAATCTATCGGTCACATACATCATGTACCTCCTAATTGGGGAGAGGCTTTCTATTTACGCATTATGCTAAACAAAATAAGAGGTGCGCGAGATTTTGATGAACTCAAAACTGTTGATGACATGGTGTACCATACATATAAAGATGCGTGTTACGCATATGGTTTGTTGACCGACGATAAAGCGTATATTGACGGTCTCATCGAAGCAAGTCATTGGGGTATGGGTGACTATTTATGTTCGTACTTTATTAGGCTCATCGTATCAGAAAGTATGTCTAGGCCCGAAGTTGTTCGGGATACGACATGGCACTTGATGGCAGATGATGTTTTGTTCAAAGAAAGAAATAAACGCTAAAATCCAGGTATTTGTATCATATATATGTAATAATATGTCAACACGATACAGTTACTCATAACTTACTCAAATTATATTGCACATATACAGGTCTTGAACTTACGGATATACAGAGGCATGCCATTTTCCAAACCTATATAGTGGATATGTTATTGAGCAACTCAAAAAGTCTTAAGGACATTCCAAACATGCTGTATCCTGTTCTGAAAACACAATGGATTTATATTGTTCTGAAAACACAATGGATTTATATAACAGGTTCGTATATGATGAGCTAAATCACAACAAGCCCGCGTTGAAAATACAACATTATTCATTGTATGTCACTTTAACCCCAGAACAAAAACGTATATATGCTACTATCATCAATGCATGTAACGCAGATATTGGTGGTATGTTTTTCGTATATGGTTACGGTGGAATAGGAAAAAAATATTTATATAAGACTTTGACTTCTACGTTAAGGTCTAAAGGTCAGATTGTGTTAAATGTTGCAAGTGGAATAGCTGCACTGTTGTTAGAGGGTGGACGCACCGCACATTCTCGGTTTGCAATCCCAATTAATCTGATGGAAGATTCGATGTGTTCTATAAGTGCAGATAGTGACCTTGCAGAGTTGCTTTGTAAGGCTAAACTTATAATATGGGACGAGGCGCCGATGGTACATAGGCATTGTTTTGAGGCGTTTGACAGAACTATGCGCGATATAACTTCTATGTCAGACAAGGTATTTGGTGGTAAAGTTGTTGTATTTGGTGGTGACTTCTGTCAGATTTTAACCGTTATTCCTAATGGAAGTAGACAGGATGTTGTACATGCATCCATAAACGCTTCTAAACTGTGGCAACATTTCAAGGTGGTAAAATTAACCGTTAACATGCGACTTACAATTGGAGCAGACTCTGACCAAAAAGAAGATATACAGAAATTTGCAGATTGGATTCTTGATATAGGTGATGGAAAAATAGGCAGTAAAAACGATGGTGAGGCGGTTGTTGTATTCCCAAAAGAAAGGTTAATTCGAGACTCGGTAGAACATGTTAGCGCTTTAATAGAGGAGATTTATCAAGATTTTCCTGGTAATCCAACTTTTTTCCAAGAGAGGGCTATTCTTGATCCTACACATGACGAGGTTGATATAATAAATGAGCGTATGATGTCGTTGTTAGATAGAGAAGAAAAAACTTATTTTAGCTCCGATACAGTTTGTCTAACAGACATGGATGATTCATTTGACGAGACATTGTATACCACTGAATTCTTAAACACCATCATAATGTTGGGAATTCCTCACTACTAGTTAACATTGAAGGTAGGTGCTCCAGTTATGTGCCTTCGTAACATTGATCCAAGAGCCGGACTTTGTAACGGTACAAGGTTGCAAATATTACGATTGGGAGTAAACAACATTGAGGCGAGGATTATATCTGGAGGAAATATTGGGCAAATATGCACAATATCACGT
Organism: Chrysanthemum makinoi; assembly: GCA_910596185.1. Classification (NCBI taxonomy): domain Eukaryota; kingdom Viridiplantae; phylum Streptophyta; class Magnoliopsida; order Asterales; family Asteraceae; genus Chrysanthemum; species Chrysanthemum makinoi. Next base: position 24,049,355 of record OU343225.1, on the reverse strand, counting down.
ATGGTTGTAAGCCCGTCTGACAAGAAAATGTCTTTCAAACTCAACAAAAGACAGTTCCCGATATCAATGTGTTTTGCTATGACAATCAACAAAAGTCAAGGGCAAACATTGTCAAAGGTTGGGCTTTTTTTAAAGCGTCCTGTTTTTTCTCATGGTCAGTTGTATGTAGGTGTTTCAAGGGTTAAGAGCCAAGAAGGGTTGAGAGTTCTTTGTTGCGACAGAGAGGGTAATTACACTGATAAAACAAACAACGTTGTATTTAAAGAAGTTTTACACAAACTTAGATAAGGTGAAAATCATGTGTTACGTGATTTGATGTTATTTCTAATGTTTATATTATCAAGAATGGTCATTTGTTTATTATAATAACTAATTTATGACTAACATACTTATATGCTTTGGTTACAATCAAATAACTTCTTTAGTTTAAATTACAAACATCTATAAATGATATAAACAATATATCGAAACTAGCCCTCCCATCGGGCGGGTCGTGAATCTAGTATTAGTATATTGTAATGTATTTTAATTTTTAATGAAATGAATTTAATTTATTTGGTAATTTGAATAAAAAAATAAAGTTGTAAGTGGTGGACCACAAATGAGTAAGTTGAGGTTAGTTGTGAGTGATGGGGGTTAGTTGTGGAGGTTTGTTATAGTGATATAGCACCCGTGGGCCCCAAATGAGTAACTTAACTTCTTCATGGCACCTAGTGCTCTTATAAACACAGACCTTTTGCAATTGCCAATGACAGACAAACAATTTTGTGTTCTATTCACCCAAAAAAAATTGTCAGTAGTTCTTGTTTCTACTAGTGGTTCTTTTAATTTTAGTCTATCAGTTTTTCGTTCAGCCGGTTAAATTGCTGATTAAACTGGGTTTTTTTCTTTTCTTAAAACACGTTCTAGAGGCCAAGCTGGTCTCCGATTGAACCGGCTAAGTCTATGATAATTTTGTATTTAAAAAGTTTCCAAACTGAATACATAAGTTACACATAGGTAAAAAAGATCATCTGGATATAATAATAATGTTGTACATAATTGAGTTCCAATCACTCTTGTTCCAAGTTTACATTATGTACATCTTATTTACAAAGTTCAAGAAAGCTTCAATACGAAAATTTCAATACAAAGAAACACAAATGCAATGGAAAATGATATTGTGATAACCAAACCTATGGGAAAAATAAAAATGTCACAGCCAAAACAAAGCAAAAGATCACCAATCCGTTATGTAGTCTTATCGAATGTGAACCACCATAACGTGAACCAGTACAAGAATGTGGAGTGAACAGGCCATCGATTACAGGTCCACATAACACATTGTCACTGGTTCGGGTCTCGTTATAGCTAGCAAAACTAATAGGAACCACATCAGTAGGGCTGTATGACGCATAGAATGTCAGTGAATATTTCTTGCTCGATCCAAGACCATTACTTCTCATCGCATAGTTCCATCTTTGTGTTCCAAATTGTACAACTACCGTAAAATCTCCCACACACGAGTCACCAGCATCACCTATGATAAACTCTAGAGTAAATTGTCCTGTTTGAGAAAACACCGCATAATATTCAACGCCCGATGGATTACCAGAAATCAACTCGACTGCTCTAAGTCCTTTTGGTGTCGCATAATGTCCATAGTCAATATACTTCACCGTACCTAACACTGTCCAAGTTTGTAGTGCTGATTGGACTGGACTCAAAGGATCAACGTTCGGGTCAGCCTCTAATAAGATACCTTGAGAGGAGCTTTCAAGAAAGCTTGGCCCGACTTCGAATCCACCATTCAAAAAGCCATTATTATCTGTCAAAATATGCTGCGTTATATAGCGGTCTATGAGTAGGGTCAAGTCCTATTCGGCGGCCATTCTTGAAGAGTACGTGGGTGTGTGAGTTTTTCGTTAACAAGAAATTACTCAATAATAATCATAACATATGGGTGGACCGAGGGGGAATCCTCGGGGGAGCGCATGTGAACCACATAGATCATCATGCGTAGTGTAAAAGTTTGTCGAAAACATATGAAATGCACCTCATAACATTTGCCCCGCGTCCGCCAGTAAACATAAGCATACTTTTCGTTAAATAGTGCTCATGACTAAAAGTAAGGATGTTTTAATAGTTAATTCTCGTAAGTGTAAAACCTCAAACCAAATCTGAATACTAAGAAACAACAATAAATTGAAAAAACATCATTTACACTATTTGAAAACAAGATACCTGTGTAAATCCTTGGATAATTAATCCCAGTAAGTAGAAGATCATCGATAATAGGCCAACAAGCTGAATTACGACTACTAGCTGCTACACTTTCGATTTGCAGAGTGATACTGCTCGTTGGAACTTCGTCTCTCCATAAAGCATAAGCATAAGTTTGCCACGTTTCTTTCCCAAGTGATCCCTTATAGGTGAAAACTTTTGATAGACTAGGACCCGAAATTCTTATGGCAGTGGCACTATTCGCACAACTTGGACTACTAGGAGCAAGTGTAAAGGTGAGAACATAATCGTCGCTTATAAAATCGTGTCTAAATGTTTGGCTGACCATCCATTTAGACCTAGTTGCAAACCATGTCCATTCTTAGGGAGGGAAACACTATTACCCCCGGTCACATACCAAACTGTACCTTGGAATGACCAACCGGGAATAACGTTGGATGCATTATTGAGGAGCGCGAATTGAGAGCTTGCATTTGTTGTTAGATTGGATGGTGTAGATTCGAAACTTGGATTCTGAAGTGGAACTGTTTCATTAAAAAATCAATTTTACGCTGCTAGACGATTATAGAAGATAATAAGATATAGCCAATACTTATGAACTTGGACCATTGTAGTTAAGTGTTTTTTCCATTTCAAAATTATTATCGTACATTTTTAACAAGGTAAAATATCGCAAAACTCAAAGAACACATTTACGAAATTAACAGAAAATGAAACTGTTACTTTATTAGGTTTGTCTCGCTCAAAGATTCATCATTAGATAACCAACGATGTCTCATGTAACGACTTTTAAACATACCTATAGCATATGCAACGTTAGAATACGCCAATGAGACCAAGAAAAGCAGTTTGACAACGTGAATCGCAAGAGCCATTGTGAATTGCCGAGAGAAAGTTATGATCAAGAAGAATGAAGGTATGCGTATATATACACATTAACTAAAATGGCGATGAATAGGATTAAGGTCGAAATGGTCGAACCTATTTTATATTGATTCTAATTATTTTCCATGTCAACTCTATGTCTCTATGTCAGCTTGTGCCATCACTTTCCATCTTACAATTGTTTCTTTTAGTATTTTCAACTTGCTAGTGCTTCTATAAGTGATTCATGTCATTAACTCTTAAACGTTTTGGTTGTATAAATTTATTTCGACTACACATAAGTTTTTTACAACTTTATAAACATCACATATATCTCAAAACGCATTAAATTGTGAAAATATCAAAATACTAAATATTTTTGTGTTAGTAAGCGTAAAATTAAATATGGATAATAAAAGTATAAACTTTTTCGTTCTCTTATAAAGTATAAACCTTTTTAATGTATTAATAAGGTTGACACTGCATTTTATGTATAAATATTGAAGTAAACTGGCTAAAACATTTCAAAATCCATTATTTAACTCAATTGAATGCCTTTAGAAGATTGTTATAACAAAGTCAAAAGTACAAAATCACACTACAAATTTGATGATGTGTGAATATTTAACTATTTATGAAATGACATCATGAGCGGCCAAGACCAGGTTTATAAACATTCAAAATGGTCATAACTCTTAATTATTCTAAAAAAAGTCTCAGGTTTTTAGAGATAAGGTGCGTTAACTTAGCGATATGTGAGTAATCGACTAATCGCCAACTAAGATGTGTTTGAATATTTGTCCTTTATGATAAAATGTCCTTAGCGGTTGTAACTGTTTAAATTCAGAACAAAAATGACCTTGTTATATACACAAAGTAGGTGATTAGCTCAGCTGAAAACAACCAAAAAAAAGTTATCTAAAACTACTCACCATAAGGTGTTCTATAGAGATGCGAACAATCTACTTCTTAGGGCGTAAACGAGTCACAATTTTGGCAAAGCTCGACTCGACTCGACAATATTAAGTTCAACTCAATCTCAACGAGCCCTAATGAGGGAAGCTTGAGCTCGGCTCGAGAAAGGTTGAATTCGACTCGAGCTCGGCTCGAAGAGCTTGATTTATCTTTAATTGTGTGCTTTTATAACCACCTAAAACTAAAATATAAGATAAGATTTGAGTTAATTTGGCTCAAAAAGCCCAATACACAAATAAGTATTTACACTTGCAGTAATTACATATATGCCCTTAATGTACATAATATATATGAAAAACAATTACGGAGTATATCATGAAAAAGCTCGACAATTACTCGAACCGAGCAGATATAAGCTCGAGCACAACTCTTTAAACATTTCCAACTCATTTTTTGAGCTCGAGATAGATGCTCGATAAAACTCGGCTCGAACAAGCGCGAGTTGTGTTCTAGCTAATGTAACTAGACAAAAGCTCAACTCGTTTACACACCTAATTCTAGTGTCACATTGTTTTAACCAGTTTATGCAACTCAACAGCGGAGGCGACCAAATATAACTGCATTTATTTAGGACAAATAAAACTGCCAACGAATGAGTTATTCATTTACCGTGATCTGAAGGAGTATGTCTAAATGTCTTGCACACAAAGATATTGATACCATTGATTTGAACCTACAAGATACTGCTAGCTATTCCCTATTACAGATCAAAACAGGTCGGGTCGCGTTGACCAGTTCACATTTGGGGTCCCTGTAGCTTGATAATGGCTAAGAGGTAGCTGAGTTTCAGCAACTTTTATTCCAAGTTTTGGCTTTGTACATCTTATTTACAAAGATCAAGAAAGCGTCGATAGCCGAAAAACTATAAGATACATATACGCAACTGAAAATGCATTTGATAGTCAAACCTATGCGAAAAAGAAAAATGTCACAACCGAAACAAAGATCGCCAATCCACTAGGTAGTCTTGTACATCGCATCAATTACAGGTCCACATAACTCCTGGTGGTCACTGGTTCGAGTTTCATTATAGCTAACGAAACTAATAGGAACCACATCGGTAATTTTGTGTGTGCTATTCAATTGGAATTTTACCGAATATTTTTTGCTTGATCCAACACCATTACTCTTCATCATAAAGTTCCATTTCAATGATCCAACTTGTAAAACCACCGTGAAATCTCCCACACACGAGTCACCGGCATCACCCATGGTAAACTCTAGAGTATATTGTAGTCTCCAAGTAAGATAATCTGCATTATATGCAATGCCTGAAGGATTACCTGCGGCAGAAATTAACTCTACTGCTCTACGTCCTTGAGGGACCGCATAATCGTTTGAGCGAATATATTTCACGGTGCCTAAAACTATCCAAGGATCTAGTGCTAATTCGACTGAACTCGGAGTATTGAGGTTCGACTCATCCTCGAGTAAGATACCTTGAGAGAAGTACAAGGAAAAACCTGGCCCAACTTCGAAGCCACTGTTCCAAAATTTATTAAACAAGATGCCGTTATCTGTCAAAGATGTTAAAATGTATTTATCAGATATATGAAACACTCATCAAATCAACTAGTCTTTGGCCTAGCAGTGTCCGGGATTCAAGTCCTAACAAGAAAAAGAAGTGCGAAGAGTAGGTAGGTGGTGTAAGTTTGTTGTTAAACATTTCCACTTGTCAAATAATCAAAAAAGATATTAAGAATTTGACATAATTTCGCGTATTTCCGCTTTATTAATCCCCGTCAGTAATAGTTCGTCGATGATAGGCCAACAAGCTATATCACTATGACTAATAGCCGCGACACTTTGGATTTGTAGGGTGACATAACCGTATCCCCGAAATGAATATACATGATTCTGCCATGTTTCTTTCCCGAGTGATTCTTTATAGAAGACTACCTTTGAAAAACGAGGATACGAAACATTTACAGCAGTGGCGCTGTTAGCACAATTCGGACTAGTTGGAGCAAGTCTAAAGGTGAGAAAATAATAAGCGTTAAAATCGCTATAAAATGTGTGGCTAATCATGCCATTTGGACCTAGTTGCAATCCATTACCCTTTCCGTTGAGGAAGTTTTTACGAGCGATGACATACCAAACTGGACCCTGGTATGACCAACCACGAATAATGTGTTGGCCCGTTTTTCTAGATCTTTTATCAAGATATACCAAAATAACAAATAACAATTGAATCGTAAAGACTTTCTTTTATTTATCAGTCATCATGCGTTTACAATCTGTACATTCTAAGTATTTATACAAAATGAAAGGGTACAAGGAACCGTTGTGATGGTTCCTGTTATGACAGTTATGTTGTAACCGTCATGTAACTGCGCAAACTGTCTAAGTTGACTTTGTAGTTTTCGGACTTTTCTTGTTTGACTTTTGTTGACCGGGTCGTTTTGGATATTGTGATGGGTCGATTGGGATTAACCCAATATTCTCCCCCTTAATCACAATCGCTGCGACGTAGGTCTTTAAGTCTTCTTGATTCATCTTATGGTTAAATCCACCATCTGAGCTTTTAATTTCTTGTAGTGCTTGTGATCATCCTTATATCCAGGTAGATCAATTTTCCTTCGGTTATTTTCACCTTTTTCTTCTGTGATCTTCATTATGTCCATGTTGATATGGTTATTTCCACCTTTGTGATCTTCCTTAAGTCCAGGTTGATCATGTTCTTCTGGTTATTTCCACCTTTGTGACCTTCCTTAAGTCCAGGTTGATCATGTTCTTCTGGTTATTTCCACCATTGTGATCTTCCTTAAGTCTAGGTTGATCATGTTCTTCTGGTTATTTCCACCTTTGTTGTTGTGATCTTCCTTAAGTCCAGGTTGATCATGTTCTTCTGGTTATTTCCACATTCATTGTTGTGATCTTCCTTACTTCCGGGTTGATCATGTTCTTCTCGTGCTTCTTCAACTGTTGCCATAAGGAATGTTGGTTCTAAGTCTTCTTCAATGAGATTAGATTCTTCTTCTTTCTTTGATGGACATTTGTTTGCAAAATGCCCATACTCCTTGCATTTAAAACACATCACCTTGCTCTTATCATGAGTAAATTTATTTGAGTTCTTTGTTTGATTTTTCCTTAAAATTATTTTCTTGGCCTCGCAACAAATCATGTCCACATTTTTCACAGTGTCTTCCGTGAGTAATGTTATTGTTGTGATGTGTAAACAATAACTTATATTGATTGTTATTGTCTTTATTCTTCTTAAACTTTATTCTTTCCTTGTACGTCTTGAGTCTCCCAATTGCTTCTTCCATCTTCATTTCACTTAGGTCGGAGTATTGCTCTATTGATGCAACTATTTGCAGATACCTATCGGGTACAACATTTAATAGTTTCCGTACTAAGGTTTTATCTTCTATGGTGTGTCCTAGACTAGCGGCTTTGTTTACGAGTGTTGTTAGTTTTGTAGCAAAGGTGTCAATTGTCTCGTCTTCGTTCATTTGTAACATCTAAAAATCAGATTTGAGTGTTTGTAGTCTTGCTTGTTGAACTCTGTCTTCGCCAACGTGTCTAGTTTTCAAAGCATTCCAAATGTCCTTCGCGGTTTTGTGCTTTGCTATTTGAAGTAATTGTTCCTCGGGTAAGGCTTGATAAAGGAAAGCAATAGCGGTTTTGTCTTTTTTCTTATCGGGTTGAGTCGATTCAGTCGGCTCTATTGTTTCCCATAAACCATTCGCTTCGAGAATGATTTGCATGCGAATTGCCCATAATGACTAATTCACGGGCTTTAGGATAGGGCATTGAAATTGGGTTGTATTACTTGTAATATTAGTACTAGGTTCCTTATTACTACTTTCTTTCGTCATATCTTAAATATATTGACAATAAAAAAATATCTCCAAAAATCTAACAAGAGGTGTGTTGAAAAATGTTTTATTTTTCCTCATAGGGTATAAAACTTTATAGGACTAGTTTTTAAATCCAAAACTATCCTCGGAGATTTATATATATATTTTTTAAAAACGAATAACCTTAGGTTAATTTCTCCTTAAATGTTATTCTTAATTATAATAAGCAGCATTAAAACACTAGGTTATTATATTTAAATTTCTTTGATCAAGTATTAAATTTAAATTAAAGTAACTAATCAAACAAAAATAATATATATCAAAATGAAATATATACTATAAATAAAAAAGTGAAAGAGTGGTTTTGTAAATTTTGGAACCAGGAGGGGTTAATGGTCTAACCCGATGCCTTAAAATAAATAAAATCCGTGTGTAGCCCTAATTAAAAACCAGCGCCTCCTTATATATCTTTCTTATCTTTTGTGAGATAAAAAGTTAGATATGTTCCTCTTATGTTTTCTTATCTCTTAACTGAGATAGAAAAGATAAAACTTCTCTTGTGTGAGACTGAAGAGAAACGTTTCGTTTCTTCTTTGTGGGATTATTCCCTTTCTCTTCTCCTGATCTTTATGGCTTTCCTGCCTTCCTATCTTCTCCGGTGTGGTGTTCTTCGCGAGCACTCCTTCAATTCGAAATTTTAGGGTTTCGATGAATTGGGGGTTTTCAATCCGTGAGTGATATGGATGATTGGAGAGTTTAATTAAGTCGATTTGTGGCTTAATTAACGATATGGGCTTGATTCTTGATTCGAAACAGGTGTGTTTGTTCTAATTTGAATCTTTTAATTCGCCCTAATTTGATGACTTCGTTTAGTTTTGTTTTGAATCAATAGATAAATGATTTAATTCGTTTCTAATCCTATTTGGATTAAAGATTCAGTTTCGATAAAAAAAATTGCGAATGATTTTTTGTTGCCGGGTATGAGTAATCACTTGTGTGATTGTTCCCTTTATGCGACAAAAGCAGGAACACAAAAATGATCATTGATTTGTGTTCGGTTAAAATTTTGCAGAAAATTTTTTTATATCGAGACTGTTGTTGGTTCTTATTGATTGTGAAACTAAAACGAAAAATGGTATATGATGATTTTGGCTCTGATACCAATTGTTGGCCTGTTTTTCTGGATCTTTAATCAAGATATACCAAAATAACAAATAACAATTGAATCGTAAAGACTTTCTTTTATTTATCAGTCATCTTGCGTTTACTATATGTACATTCTAAGTATTTATACAAAATGAAAGGGTACAAGGAACCGTTGTGATGGTTCCTGTTATGACACTTATGTTGTAACCGTCATGTAACTGCCAGAAACTGTCTAAGTTGACTTTGTAGTTTTCTGACTTTTCTTGTTTGACTTTTGTTGACCGGGTCGTTTTGGATATTGTGATGGGTCGATTGGGATTAACCCAATATAATGTTGGTTTTATTATCGAGGAGCAAGAATTCAGAGGTTTCATTCACTATTGGATATGTAGGTCGAAGGCTGAACTCGCCAAGTATAACTGCTTAATAAAGTGTGTTTCAGTAAACAAAACTAAACATTGTATTAGAGAATGAAATAAGATATAACAAATAATTAACTCATTCCATTAAAATTTTGTAATTTGATGGATTGGGTTTTGTTAAAAAGTTTATAAGGATCAATATTTTTTTTTGCGTAAAAGGTCAAAGACCCGGTAAATATATTACTCCAAAAAACGTTTAGGTACAAAGGATATGGGTGAATCCCATATCTCAGCCCGTTACATAGGCGAAAAGCTTACATAACAAGATACTTCATATTCTCTATATAAGAAAATAAACCACTACTCAAAATATAACATTAGCCTCCTATGTAGCTAACATTACTTCCTACCAAGGCCTTGGAGCTTGATACCATACGTGTCATAATAGGCATCCAAATTTCCTGGAAGATCGTAAGCCTGATCCGCATAGTTATCAAATCATAGTCATCATAGTCATCTTCGCGATCATGACCACCACCAAAAAGGTTACTCGACTCATCAAAGGTATTCACAACCTCCTCATCATCACTATCAGAATCCACAATCTCTCGCACCTTAGTGAATGGGTTAACCCTCTTAGTAAAAGAAGTTGCCGGTAAATCCTTATTATAACCCTTATAATCAACCTTTTTAATAGGATTACCATTATCATCAACAAAAGTAGCTTTCCCATCGATAAGAAGCCTTTCAAACTCCCCAATTTTCTCAACAATAGGGGTAGGACCAACCGCGTTAGCTTCCATTGAATCACTCACAAGCGGATCTTGTGATACATTACCTGTCTCGAGAGACCCAACCTCCTTTGCATCCATTGTATTACCAGAAACCTCTACATCAGTAGGATTGCCAAAGTCATCAGAATCAATCAGCGTATGACCAAACAATTTACATGTATGACACCAAGGTGGTTTCCCTAGGAGTGCTATCTAAGTTAATTTGGGACGAAAAAAATTGTATTTTCGTTAAGCAAATATAAGTAAAATCTCAAAGTTTTGGGAGGGTCGTGGCGCTCGCCAGTCTCCACTAAGGTCCGTCCATGCCTTGAAGTTCATGTCGAAATAAAATTGTTATGACCAATTTGTCATTTTAATTACCACCAATCAGGTATCTTTAATCTTTGATTTCTATTAACGGCGAGTCTTTCAGCAGGCACTTTAGTCCTAACCTGTCTCCATATCATATTAACCGCGTCATCTTTCTTTGCAGGCTACTGATATTCAAAATGATGTGTGATTTCTTTGAGCCGCTTCCACATTTTTAGCCACCTGTCTTAAGGTATTTTCCTGAGGTATTCAACCATATAGCGGGGAATCAATGCTTCTTTTGTGGAAAAGAAAAGTGTGAACTTGGAGTAGTCTAGCTTAGACTCAAACTGGAGCTCAATATGGTCGCTCACAATCACAAGGACACGGTGGCTCACAATAGCATCAAACAAACAGTTAGAGGAAGGAGCGTCTCCATGTAAACAGAATTTTGATGATCGCATGCCCTGCATAGACTGGTAACATCATATACATGTGTCAAATACAATTGAAAAAATTATATCATTTAAATAAAAATCTGAATTTTTTACTAAAATGATTTAGAAGATTCGTGTGGTAAAAAATGCACATTGGCAATGTTCAATTCGTTCGACCAATTTGAACTTTTCTTTTCAAGCTATTTTATCTATTGAGCCTTAGAGATACAACATAAACCCCATTGACCCATTTGTAAGTATACGGGGTCGCGATTAGCACCTCTAACTGCATCACCAAAGAAACCACTCCATTTGTCGTGCATACATATAAGATGAGTCTCTGCAAAAAGTGAAAGTGGACATCCTCATCTTTCAGTAATTTTTCCAGTTTACGACAAACTTTGCCTTCCTACACAACACATTATGCCCTCATTCATTTACTTGGTTGTCCCCTAAATGAAAACTTTCATATATGTCCATAAAAATTGCAACAATGTTTGACTATTTATCAAAACATCTGAGATATCCTTTAAGTATCTTGTGGACCACAACTACAGGTGACAAAATAGGCCGGTTTGACAGGTTGGGTAATGGACATTATGGAGCAAAATTGGTTCGGGTCAATATGGATAATCACTAGGGCCGGTTCAGAAGGATTGGGCCACAAAACATTTAGTGTTAAATATGATTATATAAACTATAATACTCCGTTTTTTAGAAGGAATTTAGAAAATTTAATGCTTTTGAATAAACTTTATAGGATGATGTTTGAGCCGTTTCAATGTCTAGTAAGTTCATTAAAGTTAACCCATTTGACCCATTAGAATAGAAATAACCCAAGTCAACCCATATATAGGTAATTTTGTAATCGGGTTGAAATTGCCACCTCTAACCTCAACCAATAGTAGTATACTAAATAGATTCGGGCCAATATGGGCAACCGTTAGTGTCAGTCCAGATGAATTGAGAGTCAGATTATCACCCACAAATATTTTCTAATTTTAGTGTTATAATATGATCCTAAAAACTAAATCACTATAATTATCCATTTTTTAATGCAATTTAAGAAATTTAGTGCTTTTCAATACACTTAGGATGGCATTTGAGCCGTTCCAATATCTAGGAAAGTTCATTAAAGTTACCCGTGTGACCCATTAGAATAGAAATAACCCAAATCAACCCATTTATACATAATTTTGTGATTGGGTCGAAATTGCTACCTCTAACCGCAACCAAGTATAGTACCAAATAGCTGATGATGAAGGGTGAATGGTTAATTTAACCTTAAAAACTTGCCAAAAATTAAAATGTAACAAATTTTATGGACAGATAGAGTACCATGGAAAATTGATTCATGTTCTGACGGTTCTTCCTCTGAAAAAAAGAAGCATATTACGCAACTTGTAAAGGTTCATGCTTATAAGGGGCTACCTTGTCTTTGCGTAAATTTGACAAGCTTTTGGAGTATCGCCCAAAGTATGCAATGCAATTACCTCTTCCCGAAGAAATCTGAAAGCATTGGGATGGTGCATTGGGATTACATGATCTCTTCCAGGATTCTTTTGCCAATAGCTAGAATTCCTCAAGAACTTAAGTAAATCATAAGCATTAGGTTCAGATGAATCAGTAATATAAAAAGAAAAATGGTCATTTCACGTCGATATGTGAAAGTGATCGACTTAACATCAAAACTTGCCACTTTTTACAAGAGGCTCAAGTAAATAAGTAGTTCAACAGTATCTAAGTACAAGCATTAAGCAAAAACATCTTCTTTTTATGATACTTCTAATTTTTATTTTACATATAACTAGAGTGTTACCTAAGAAATATGGAAGCATGTATGAGGTAAGGCGGTAGAGTATCATATTTCCGATAAAAGGGGCTAGGTTATTTGATAATATCCTTAAAATAAATTAAATGTCTCATTTTCTCACCCTAAGTAAAGAGTTGGATACACATAAAGCCTCTTATTATCTGTTCTTCTAGTAAATATCTAACAAACGAAATGTCATTCATAGATTTAAATGCCTAACTTCTTATATAACTATAAGTCACAGTCATGCAATTAGCTCTCGTTTATTCGCGAAAAAAGTACACTTTCGTTTCATGATACTGTCATTAGACCTATGTCACAAACTCAGAATCACGCATCATTATACATTAAACAACAGAAAACTTTATAAAATGACACTCAATCAGTAGAGCCATGTCTATATCATATCCATCAACAACAAAGATCCTAAACTACATTAAATCATCAAATATATAAGGTGTCAACATCTTATACAAAATTTACATACTCATCAAAGTATTTAAACGTTCATTCAAAAGCAATTACTATAATAAGTTTCAGGTAACCTGCTTTGGCTGTAGGTCAACTCATTAATTCCATATCCAGTCAGGTGCAACAAACGTATATCGATATATGAAGCACAATTACTAATTTAACCTAATCTTTTAATATCCGTATATGATACTTATATTCAGAATTTGCCAAATGCACCATCTTATCTTATACCTGTAGAAACCAAAATAATACTAAGAGTTTTATTGATCATTGTTGATACGGAATATGAAATACAACATATTAAATAGACTACAAAATATGAGAGCCCTAGAAGATTATTGGGCTTAAACCAACGGGCCTAAGCCTTTATTAAACTAACAATCCCCCTCAAACTCACAATGCTACATTGAGAGTTTGACGATAAAACTCTGAAATCAGATGGCGGCAGAGAGATCCGAACTGAGGTAAACGAAGAGCAGAGAGCAGCAGACAGATACAAATTCAGCGGCAGAGATATCAGAACAGAGATAAACGAAGAGCAGACATAGTAGCAGACAGATACAAATTCAGCAGCAGAGAGATCCGAACAGAGGTAGACGAAGAGCAGCAGAAGACAACAGCAGACAGATATATGTGCAAATTCAGGCAGACATATCCGAACAGAGGTAGACGAAGAGGAGGATCTATGACATGTCCCAGTCAGACTCTGTGTTTGCTCCTTGTGATGATGTTAACAAACATTTATCAGGTGAACTTGTCATAGCATGATTTTGAAAAGATAAGTATTTCTGAAATTGCTCAATCATAGAAGGGTCTAAAGATGAGGCAGCAACACTATTATTAAGGTGATGTGGTTGCTTTTGTGGTGGACAAACCTGTTTTTGGGATGGTTTTGCTTTAAAAGGACACTTAGATTTCCAATGACCCTTCTGTCTACAATATGCACACTCATCATTAGGAATTATAGGCTTTTTTATGGTGCCATTTGAAAACCGATGTGAAGCTACAAAAACAGACGAACCTTGCTGTGTAACTATCTTCTGATCATCTAGAGAATTTAGACGAATCTCTTATGCAAGCAATTCACTAACTACCGAATCAACAAAGGGTAAAGGTTCACGATGAAGAACTGAACCCCTTAATCATTCAAAATCTTGACGCAATGCCATAAGGAATTGAACCAAATGCTGTGACTCTCTCCGTTTGATGTAAGGATCAAAACTGCGAAGTTCTGCAGGTTTTTTTAATGCCAACTGATCCCATAAGGCTGACATAGATGAATAAAAATCCTGAATACTTGTATCATTTTGTTGGAGTGCACGGATATCTGTCTCAAGTTGATACTGTTTAGCAAAGTTTGATTGTGTGTATAGCCTAGCAAGATGATCCCACACTAGCTTGGATGTCTCGTACTTTGCCAATTGAAGTCCAATAGATGGCGTAATAGAATTGTTGATCCAAGTTATAATCTTAGAATTATCAACCTCCCAAGTTTCCAATAACATGGTAATTATCTAATTTGTCATCAGTCGTCATTTTCTTTACCCCCGTAACATAACCCCACATCAATTTCCCACGCAAATAATTCTTCATAACATAACTCCAATATGTATAATTCTTACCATCTAACTGAACAATAATAGATTGTAATGAATCATCCTTACGAACATCCATAGTAACAAAACACAAACGAACAGTAGCAATCAAATATATGAAACCCGAATGCGAACGACAGTGCGAAACAAAGATGTAAATCAAACAATTACGAAACAGAATAACAATTCATAAATGCCACCGTCCCACTCAAATACTAGTAATAAAATAGAAGCAGTTAAGTGACAACAAACTTCAACAAAGAACGTGATGATTTGTTATTAAATAAATAAATAAAGTACTGATCTTATCTTTTAAGAATACTCCCGAACAAAATGTCAACGACAACGTGGGGAATCGAAAAAAATCAACCGGCGGCTACAAAGTCGTACCAACGAATACCAACAAATAATCGACAAGCATAAATAGAAAAATGAGGTCACGCATACGGATTCATGGCTCTGATACCATGTAGAAACCAAAATAATACTGAAGAGTTTTATTGATCATAGTTAATACGGAATATGAAAATACAACATATCAAATAGACTACAAAATATGAGAGCCCTAGAAGATAAATGGGCTTAAACCAACGGGCCTAAGCCTTTATTAAACTAACAATACCTGATTTCTGTTTTCTAAGGGGTGTTTGTTAAAGCTTATTAGTTTGGTTTCTCAGCTTTTTGAACTTTAGAAAAGCTAAAAAGCCCTATTTTTAGAGCTTATCAACTTATTTATACCGGCACTTGTTTATCCCACATCATTAAGGTAAAGTCTTCTTTGATTCAATTTAATTAATACCTTAACTAATTTTAATTGTTAAGTTAAATGTGTTGGAAAGCCTATTTATGAATCCCTTAAAATACGGATTGTGTAGTTTCCAAAGTATGGGTTTGTGTTTAGTCGTAATAAGATTAAATTTGGTCCTAAAAGTCATTAACAATGCTCACTTTAATTTGTTTATTAATTTTATGTAGGTTACTCAAAGTGATTATATATATCCAGAGACTTTTTGAGGAGTGGAAAATTTTGGAAGTTATTGTAACCGGGTGAAGTTTATTACAATCAAGTTGAATACCTGAGTGTCCATAGAAACTTGCAGTCACAGGCTCTTTCCAGGTCCGGTAAAGAGGTGTGTTACATCGCTAGCATTTTTAAGAGGTTAAGTCTTTCCCAAAGCCTATCCCACATACCAAAATACATATATAGTATTACACTTGTGAGGGCGTCACTTTATGGTTGTGACGCCGTCAGCCCACCGTCATTAGGGTTTAGTCTATAGTTGTGTCGCCTTTGTGACGCCGTTATGTTGTGATGTGTGACATTGTTTCTTTGGTGGTGACGCCATCAACTCTCAAGCCATTATATTTATCTGAATGTCTCTTATAAAATTTGAATCAAATCGTCGAATACAAGTGACGGCGTCACATTGTAGCTTGTAACGGCGTCGGGACCCCTTTTCCTGACGAATTTGTGACTTCGTTGTTTTCTTCGTTTTCTTGTCAAAATAGGCCAAAATCATGCTCGTTTCCGTCTTTCGCTTCCTAAGGACCTAGAATGTGAAAATAAACGATTTAGGGTAATAATTGATCAAATATATACGAGTTTAGAGACTGAATGATCCTCTTAAAATGCACGTTTTAAATCATTATCACTTGCCCTACTCCATTCCCCGTGTACCCAACTCGAGAGTTCTTAAGTAATATGTCAACAAGCTCTTTCAACCGATGGAGAAACCTCACAATGTCGCTTAAACTTTTTCCGGTACTAAGCTAAATACCAGGTCCTTTACATAGAAGAACCAATCCAAGACAACAACACAACTATGACAACTACTTTATGAATACATGGAGATTTATCAACAACAAAAACAACTCCATGGTCATGAGGTGATAAAGAAGCCGAGCAAACTCTTCTCTTAAAGAATGGATGACTCGTATGTAAGAAATGTGATCTCGTCTTTTAAGAATAACATTGAGAAACACAAAAGAAAGAAAGCTACAAGAATGAGCTTTAGATCTAAGATTAGAGAGATATAAGAATGAGAGACGAGATATGTTAGAATAGGGTGAGAAATAAGGAAGAAATTGCTCGATATTTATAGGCAATATGTCTATTTTTCACCCGGTACCGCCGGATCCCTTTATCCGACCAATGTAATCCAAGGGATCTGGCTATCTCGTAGTGTTAGAGTTAAGAAAAGTGAGTGACATTCTTAGATTAGTAACTCGTGATTTGTATTTATCTTATAACGATTGTAAAAGGTTTATGTAAGTTGTAAAAACAGTAAGTCATTCTATTTTGTCTAAAACTCTATTCTATCTCACATCGGTCTAGAAGGGAAACCATGTAAGGGTTCCTTATCTATAAAAGGAACCCATGACCTCCCATATGAGGTGTGGAACATTAGGGGTAAGATTACATAGTACTTCTAGGTTTTTTCATTCTTCTTCTTGTATCTCATCTTCTCCATCTTAATCTAATATACTCTCTTTTATCTTCTACATATCTCTTCATCTATTCTTTACTCTTTTATGTGTAAAATGATATAATTTGGGTTCCTACACGTATTACCAGTTCGGTTTTTGGGTTACAGTTTCAGGTATTGGGTTATGGGTTATGGTCCATGAATCATGTGATGTTATGCATGATGTAATAGACATCTTGGGTCATGGGTTATGAACTTTGGGTCATGGTCATGGGTTTTACCCATTATGATGTCATGCATGATGCGATGAGCATGAGTCATGGGACCAACTATGTAATTTACCCTTAAAAAATGGAAAAAGAAATGGTAGGTGGAACCCTTTTGACATGTTACTAGGAAATGGGTATTTTGATGTATATATGAGTTGAGTGATTTGATGATATGGCGCTGTGTGAATGCATGTTACCATACCTGGTGCTCTTATTATTATTATCCATATGTCACTTTCATTTTTGTTTGAAGATTGAAAATTGATAACATCAAATTATCCTGAATACTAAGTGTCAATTTCCCCCGATAATGCTTGTAATTTATATCATTTATATGGATTTACGCTTGTTTTCCATTGTTTTCCAATTTCAGGTAAATTACGAGCATTAGAGCTAAAGAGACGCGGAATTGGAGAAATATCAAAGATTTATCATACTATGCTGACTTTGAAGACATTACGGCATAACTCATCTCTTACATTACGCCGTAACTTATGCGTGACCCAGAAAGCCAACTCATCAGATGACTACGGCGTAACTTCCCCAAAAGACTACGACGTAAATTATTAGGTCAAAAGAGGTTCCACGCCGCTGATAACTACGCCGTAACTATGGATGAAACTCCGGCTTAATCAAGTAATATTGAAGATACGGCGTAACTACATATTAGGTTACGCCGTAACCAGCAGATCTAGTGCAAATTACGAAGAAATTGAAGATTACGGCGTAACTATTATATTAGTTACACCGTAACCCAGACATGGCCTATAAATACTCCACGATTTCCAGCATTTCAGATCATCCCATTTCAAACAGCACAACCAAAGAACGTGGGAAGAAGCCAAAGGAAGGTCTAGAGGAGCATACGGAGTTGTCTCCAAGGGATAAATCACTCCCCTACGATAAGCATTAGCATTTTATCTTTTCTTTACTTTCGATTCATGTATTTCGTATCATTGTATTATTGAATTGACTTGTATGGTTAATATGAGCGGCTAAGCACCGCTTGGTGCTGGCCTAGTTATGATTCCTTAATTGTTTTGTTTGCATTCACTTCACTTTCGTATAATTATTTCTAAGTGTATGCATGCATAGTTTATTGGTAGCTACCCTTGGTTAGGTAGTTTTGAGTGGCGGTAGAGGCTAGTTGCTTAGGAGATATGACCAACTGACCCTAAGTAAGTAGACTGAGACGGGAAGGGTAAGATATGACCAACTGACGACCCTTTCTACTTGTGCTATTTGACCAACTGATCACCTACCGTTTGGAAGGGTGAGTGTTTAAGTTGCTAACGCCCGGGCACTCGCTATTATAAATCTAGCGTGTAGCGGAACTTAATGACTTGGCTTAGGGGACCAGGAACAACTGGACTTATGAAGGGACACTGACTTCTCCAGTGGTGGCATCTTTGCTGATAGGTTAGGGCGAATTGACCAAATGCTGTCCTCTCGAATTTGACCCCACCTGAAGTAATTGGAAGTAAGTAGACGTAGACATTACTAGCTAGGATGATTAACTAGGTTAGCACCACTCTCCTCTACTGATTGAACCTTTACCTTCTATTTTCTTTTATTTGCTTTTATCTGTTTTAGTAATTAATTAAGTAATTCCTTATCGAAATCATATCAAATCTGTGACACCTAGACTTAGTAATAATCCAACATACATAGCTCTTGGGACGACCTCGGTTTTACCGAATACTACACTACACACGACCGGGTACACTGCACGTTAGTGCATTAGGGTAGACCATAGGTATAACGAGACTATATAAATATTAAAACCTGGTCAGTAAAACCTGCATCAAGTTTTTGGCGCCGCTGCCGGGGAGTTATATAGGATTGTTATTAAGTCTTTTACTTTCAATTTGTATTTAAAATTTTAAATTATCACGATCACTTTTTGAGTTTCAGGTACTATGGAAGTTGTCAACATTGATGACCTCACTCTTGAGGAATATTTAACGTTCACAAGGGATGAACAAGGACCAGGGATTGTTAGGCCAGCTATAGCTGAAGATGCTCAATTCGAAATCAAACCTCAATTTATGAGGGAATTGCGCGCAAATCTTTTCTCTGGAAGCATTACCGATGATGCTCATGAGCATATAGACCACGTGGAATACATTGTCAGCCTGTTCAAGATTCCTAGAGTCTCAAACGATGATGTCATGTTATGAGTATTCCCCATTTCCCTGACAGGAGATGCTAAAAGATGGGTTGATCGATTGCCTTTCGGGACAGTCAACACCTGGCCTATTCTAAAAAGGTATTTCATTCAAAGATACTGTCCTCCATCAAAGACTGCTAAGCAATTAGAAGAAATCCATAACTTCAAGCAAGAGGGCGATGAAATGTTATACCAAGCTTGGGAAAGGTACAACGAGTTATTATACAAATGCCCTACTCATGACCTCAATAGCCAACAAAAGGTGAACGTCTTCTACAAAGGTCTGAACATCTCCTCAAGGCAAATGATCGATTCTCAGGGACCAATTCCTGGTATGACTCCCACTTTAGCCTTAGAAACTATTCAAAAGATGGCAGACCACTCTCACAAATGGCACAATGGGGGGAGCAACAGAAGTAAGAATGGAAACATTGAAGGTCTTGCAGCAATAAACAACAAATTGGAAAGTCTGGGAAGAGACATGAAGAAGCTCAAGGAAAATGTGCACTCCATACAGGTGGAACGAAGTGGACAAAACGGAAATCCCCCTACTAATAAATGTTCATCCAATGAGGAAGTTAAAAGGGTCGAAGAAATAAAGTATGGAAGTGGAAATCCTTTCAACGGATACATTGGTAATGGACCTAGATACCGAGAAAATTCCCCAGGATTCTACACAAGAATCAACAACCCTCCTAGACCAAGCCTTGAAGAAATAATGCATAACCACATCGAAGAATCTACAAAAAAGGGGATAAACTCATGGAATGGATGGTCAAAGTGAAAGAAGACACCAACATTAACCTACGAAACCAAGATGCTACAATTAAAAACCTCGAAACACAAATTGGGCAGTTAGCTAAAAACCTTGAGACCAGTAATGCCAAAGCTATTGCCTGCAAAGCCATATTTGCGCAAGATAAGGCGAAAAATGAGCAGTGCACATCCTCTATCACCAATGATCTGTCCGGGATTAACTACCTAAAAGAGGATGATAAATTAGAAGACGAAGAGGTCCTGCCAAGCCAACTTCCTGAGAAGCAACAATACCAGGAAAGTTTTCTTCTTCCATGCACTATCGGTAACATTAACATTCCCGCATTAGCTGATTTGGGGGCCGGGGTAAAATTTATTTCTACCACTTTGTTTGACAAAATAAAAATTACCAATTTAAAAGAAACAACGATGATGATAGAAATGGCTGACTCCTCCAAGGCTATACCAAAGGGGGTAGTTAATAATGTGCTCCTTCAAATTGGAAAATTCTTGTTCCCCACTGATTTTGTGGTAATAGACATGGGGAAGCGGGAGGCTTACAACTTAATTGTTGGAAGACCTTTTTTGGGCCACTTGTAGAGCTCAAATTAAGGTTATTGAAAAACAAATTTCTTTGGGAACTGAAAATGAACGAATAACTTTCAGTATGAAAGAGCATTTAAAACCAAAATTTCAAATTTCAAATAATCTTGATGTTATTAATGTTCAATCGTTCGATCCTCCTCTACATTATGATCCTAGTACTAATAAGAGTGGAGAGAATGAGGATAATTGCAAGCAGAAATAGGGAAAGACTGTCCAGGTCCGAAGTATTAAGGAAGCTTCGATTCCAAACAAACATTTCTGCAACTCGATTTTAACCATGGACAACAAAGCAGTGACAGCA
Source organism: Chrysanthemum makinoi (assembly GCA_910596185.1). NCBI lineage: Eukaryota > Viridiplantae > Streptophyta > Magnoliopsida > Asterales > Asteraceae > Chrysanthemum > Chrysanthemum makinoi. The sequence continues at coordinate 24,028,053 of OU343225.1, read as the reverse complement.
TGGCCCTCTTTTCATCCTTTTCCAGAATCTTGTGAAAGAAAGGCGGACGAATGGATATATCCTCACGAGGCTGAAAGACATGATATTAAAAAAATTAGGATTTAAAGATTGGTACAAAATGAGATTCGGAGATTCGAAAATCGATAAGGGATTGGTTAAGCAGTGCATGAACGATCGTCTTACTAATACAAATACAAGCGTAAGTACAGAAAGCAGTCTTATTGCTGAAGATGATGACTGGGGAAAGTCATGTAATGAATGGCTTTCACAAAAACTTGGAACATGTGGCATCGGTAATACTGCAAGAAAAAAGAGTTTTGTCAATTGGATGAATGAATACCACCAACTCAATGAGGAACTCGGCCTAGTCCAAAGGCCTCCGTAAAGCCCCGCGGCTCTGAGTCTAACTTAAAGACTCGTAAATAAAGAAAAGTGCTTTTTCGGGAGACAACCCGAATTATCCCTTTCTTTTATTTTATTTCCATTTCTGTAGGGTTTTGTGTTTTTAACCATTTTTGCAGGAAATGAGGAGTAATTACTGCTATAGCTTACTGATCTGACCATAGTTACGGCGTAACTCATCTCAGTGATTACGCCGTAACCAACCTCTTGCAGCAGAATTTTGGATGCATTACCAATTACGGCGTAATTCCATCACAGCGGTTACGCCGTAGCCACACGCTTTGCAGCATATGTCAGGTTTTTCTAGTTACGGCGTAACTCCCTCATAGAGTTACGACGTAACTCTCCTCTACTTTACTTGTTTCATTTTAAAACACAACAACCTTGTATTAGTATTTTAAATGAACTTTGTGGGTGTGTTCCCTGTAAACCCTCACGAGACTTCACTCGTCCACTTGGGAAACCAAGTGGTTTAAAATGCTTGTTGCATATGCTAAATGTAACCATGATTCCTACGAAAGTGAGTTAGATTTATTTTTCATTTTTAAATTTTTTCTTTTTAGAATTATGCTTGTCGGTAGTGTAATTTCAGGGATTGAAGTTTGCTCATGGATGCTTATATGAAGGCACTTGTAACACCGCAAAAATTTCACAGCGGAAGCGTTCGGGTCATGGGGTGCTACTAAATCAATATACACAACACAAGGTAATAAAGAATGGAAATTCTATTCCATTTTCAAAATATAGATTAATTTAAGAAATAGTTTTACATCATTGTTTCAAAGTGCGGAAGTAAAGCCCATAAAAATATATGTTGTCCCATTAAAGTTGTATTAAATATGATTGTAAACACTTCGGATGCCAGTCTTCAACGAATGCCTTTGCCATTGCCCACGCCAATAAGTAAACCTGAGAAAAACATGCTAAAATGTCAACACAAAGATTGGTGAGTTCATAGGTTTAAGTTTTCAAGTTTTCAAGTTTGGACCACAGTTGCACATATAGCATCTCTGTGAATGACACTATATGCAAAAAGGCTATTACGCTAGTACCAAGTTCATGAGACCGAAACTACGACAGTGTGCATGCATCTAGAAGCATGATAAATAAAAGCCCAGCAAGTGTATTTCCCGTACACTCAATCAATCTGATATGATATACGCCCGACGTTTGCCTATCCGTCAAACTCAAACGGGGTGTCATCCCCACTAGATCTATTCATAACAATCGCGCCTCCCCAAAGGGAACTAACGGTAGCATAGTTGGGATTCAAGGTTGTTTCACGTAATAGTGTTTTCAGTTTCAGGTCCGAAAAGAGTTTTGCATGTTTCTCACCCCATAGTTTTATAAAGCAAGTAAATAAGAGTAAAAGTGAGGCTATAAACTCACCTCAGCAGTTCGGTGAATAAAATATCAAGAGATCAAGTAACAAGTAGCTCCAACACGCAACCTAAATTAGTGCGTCAAATCTTAGTTTTCAATTCCAAGTTAAATAAAGTCTACTTACTCTATTTAATTTTTATAAGTGTTGTTGTGTGGTGTGACATCGTTTAAGTTTGAAAGTAGCTTTTTCAAAAGTTTGTGTGGCAATGTTTTCGTTTAAGTAGTTTTGGCAAATTATTGGCTATCATTGGCTTTCGGAAGTGCGTAAGTGTATATGTACATATAATAGAAAATATCACAAACAATAAGTCTATGGTAGTTAGTAACCGTAAGACGATGTACGAAAGTATCACATAAATAATAATAAACGTATTTGAATTATAGAAATGTCGTTTAAAGTATATACTTATGTATGACCAATTTTTAGTTAATAAGGAAAGTATAAAGGTAATAGTTTTATTATAAAGATAAATTACGTTTATAAGTTATAATAGTCTTTTAGAAAATTGGGTATGACCCGTATATATAGGTTTTAAGTTTTATGCGGCAGCTAAGTGTTACGATAATTATTAACTCGTTGTACTATAATTAGAAAAACCCGTTTAGACCAGTATATAAAATACTAACCATTATTTCAAATATTAAGATCTTAGTTCATTTTAATATATGATTATATAGTATGTTTAATGAGTTTAAAGTATGTTGTCGAGAGTTGTGGACCAAAATACCCGTGACTTGATTAGCATGACGATTCGAGTACATGATACGGAGTATACTACACCATTTGTGATACACCTATGTCATTTTATATCTTGGAAGGTCTTTTATTTTACTCAAAAGATTTTGTATATCTGATTCATTCAATTCGATACACTCCTTATGTAAAATTTGAATTACCGAAATTTCGTATGAATGACACTAAATTTACTAATCTGCTATATTCAGTTCAAATGGCCCTACTTGGGCTTGTTGGGCCTGACACGCACACATGCCCAGTAAATATTTGTAAGCCAAATTGTATTACCAGTTAAATTACAAAAAAAGAAAAAGTATACTTCTTATGGTAGTTCCTGCTATACTATATGTATCAAAACAAAAGTTATCAAAGTGAATTTGGCCACACCGAGGCTCGAACCCGAGACCTCTCGGTGGTGGTGTCGCAAGGGAAAAGAGGCGGTCGACATCAAGAACAAAAACAAAAGAAAGTAACACACCACAGGCATCCTTCAATAGCCATTACTACTTATTCCATAAGTTTTAACATTATTATTAATTTGTATCTAAACTTTCTTCTTAACCAAATTTAATCTTTCCAAAAACTAAACCAAGATTAACAATCAAATAAGACACTAATCATAAAATAAGCACTTTACTCATAAGCCAATGATTTTGCCACAAGTTTTTATCAAATCACAAAATAAGTCTTCCACATCAATCAAAAAATATAATACCGATTCATATTCAAATTAACATAAACTGAAATTGGTAAAAGATTACCCTTACAAATGTGAAGTCGAGTGTGTACAAGAACAAGAACAAGAACAAGAACTTCCAATTAAACTTGAACCCTTGAAGAAATCTTGCAATTGACACTAGATTCGGACTCTATATACCTCCAATTACAAAAGCCCTAACCTAATTTTGAAAACCCCTTTGATTTGATGAAACCCTAATTTTCGAATTGTTTGTGAGATGAGTGATGAAGCTGTGAAACTTGAACCTATTTATAGATATACATCTAGGAAGTCTTGCTCAATTCCTTCTTGGTCTTGAAGAAGATAAGGAGCCTATTCGAGTAATATTACCAGTAGCTTGCAGGTCTTCACGTGGTCTCCTTGGTGTTATCTTCAGCCGTGACCCACAGAGACAGAAACACAGATGGGGGCCTTGTTCTCCTTGTCGTTTCTTCATGGGATAAGCCAAGATAAGATTAATATTTTGGTTATGGTGGTCCTTGGAGGTGAGGAGTTAGTTTGAAAGGTTTACCATTTTTTGAGGTAGATGAAGCGTATGCAGAGGAGGGAGAGCAGAGAGAGCGAATTGGAGGGGAAGTAGGAGCAGGTTGTGTTGCAGAGAAAACAGAAAAAAAAATAAAGGGGATAAGGGGGGAACGTGGGGTTTATAAGGGATAATTTAGTTTTATTTATTTGGTTTTGTTATTAATACTGTATAACTTGTACTGCGTATGTTGTCGGGTCTCTGCGTAAACGTACTCTCCGGGTGTCCGAAAAATATAAAAATTATATTTTTGGAAGCGTCTTTGAAAAACTGTTATAAAATAATGTTGTTGGTATTGATAGTTCGTTTTTATATTTTAGCCGTAACTGGTCGTGATTATAGATTGAAACGTAAGAAAAGAAGGAAAAAAAATATAGTCGCGAAAAATCGGTAGGGAAATTTACAAGTTGTTATAGTACCTACCCCTTAAAAGAAACCACGTACTCGTGGTTTATGATGCGAGGATCGTCGAGGTCGATACGGTGACGAGACGTAAGTATTTGCACTAAAAATGTGATATGGGAAAAGAGGCTAGTCGTTCAAGGAAGATTTAGTAACATGAGGCAATAAGTAAATAAAAGATAAGGAATTCATTAAGCGGAATATTCGGAATACAACGCGGTTACATAAAAGAGTACAATAGATATGAAACTTAAAGGAATGCAATCTAAGAAGGCGGAGAATTTCTTTGTTGTCGTCAGTTTAGATAGTGTTGAAGTTGATCTTGACTCTCTTCTTTTTCTCCAAGGAAATAAGCTCTTCCTCGCTGGTTCAATCTCAATGGTTTTTCCATTCTGATCCCTTGGATTGGGACACTCACTCTTGTAGTGTCCTCGTTCTCCACACCTGAAGCAAGTTATGTTAGCAAGATCCTTTGACTTGCAGTCTTTGGCCATGTGCCCAATCTTCTGCGTTCGCGACATTTCACATTACACGACCACTTGTGGTGGAGTTTACAGCGGTTGCACAAAGGGTGTTTCCCTTCATAGCCCTTCTTCTCTTCTGTTCCAGTAGGGCGGACCTTAGCTACTTCTTGCCTCTTGTTTTGATTGTTGTTGTTGTCTTTGGAGTTATCACTCCACTTCCGCTTGTTGTTATCTGCTGCTTCAGCGGCATCCTCGATCACTTGATCCATCAACTTGTTTGACACTTCAATAGTCTCGTGAAGGTCAGCAGCCTTGGAGGTAGTCACATTTCCTTTGATAGATGGAGGTAGCCCTCCGATGTATCGCTCTATCAAACGAGTTTCAGTTGGTACCATCTCCGGACATAGCAAGGCCAACTCTTGGAAACGTTGGTTGTAGAATGCCATATCAGTGCCCTTCACTTTGAGATTCCGAACTCATTCTCCGCTTCTTGACCTCATTTCGAGGGCAATATTTCTTGAGCACCATATCCTTGAATTCTTCCCAAGGCAAGGCATAAGCACATCAATGCTGCAGACTTCGGTAATTATTCCACCAAGTTAAGGCAACCTCTTGAAAAGTGAACGAAGCAAACTTCACCCTATCCTCATCTTCACAGTTGCATATCCTAAACACAGTTTCCAATTTTTCAAGCCATCGGGTCAAAACAACGGCTCCCTCCGTTCCATTATAACCGCCATCATACGTTACGGAACTCCTTGTACGTGCAGCCACGTTTATTACCGTAGGCTTAGAAGTTCCAGCATCGTGGTTGAGTTGTTGAATTGATCGCAGCTAGCGCTGCTGCCACACACTCGCTCATTGACCAATTGATCAATCATAGTTTGATCCATAGCAGTGGGTTTTGCAAAGCAGGCTCCGGCAGGAGCAAGAACAGGAGTGGGAGTAGCGGCGGGTCGGCCACGGGTGATTCTTGTTGACTTTCTCCTAGCCATCTTCTATGATACAAGAGAAGACGATAATTGAGTTTAGAATAGAAGGAGTAGTGTCGTATGAGGGTATGAAAAATAGAACGTATGAGTGAAATAAAAGGATGTGATCAATGACAGAGGTGGTTCAAATATGTGGGTGAAAATAATATAATCAAGCAGTTGTATGTTACATAAAGAAATAACATATAAGCAATTAAGGTCATAACATAGTGCGATATTGTAATAGTGGGCATGCTAAGAAGTTTAACATAGAGATGTAACAAGTATAAGCATTCGTAGTTTACTCTACACTCTCCTTAAATTAATTATTCCTTAATTTCATTCAGTTTGTTACATCAACATTATTCTCATTTAAACTTCGCGACCCAATCAAACAAGAACAGCCTTAAAGTTTAAATGTGAGTTAATTAAGAAACTTAATGACTTTGAGAAATAATTAATTTAATTCAAATGAGAGTTTATACGAACCTAAAATACAACAGTAACACATAGCACGACTACATCGTGTAGCAGTAGGCAAGGCATGGCAAACATCGGCAGCTGTGGTAGTGTTGAAGTGTTTTTAGGAAAATTTGGTTATAGTTTAGGTTTTGAAAAATACCTAATAACCTTGGCTCTGAATACCAATCTGTAACACCGCCAAAATTTCACAGCGGAAGCGTTCGGGTCATGGGGTGCTACTAAATCAATATACACAACACAAGGTAATAAAGAATGGAAATTCTATTCCATTTTCAAAATATAGATTAATTTAAGAAATAGTTTTACATCATTGTTTCAAAGTGCGGAAGTAAAGCCCATAAAAATATATGTTGTCCCATTAAAGTTGTATTAAATATGATTGTAAACACTTCGGATGCCAGTCTTCAACGAATGCCTTTGCCATTGCCCACGCCAATAAGTAAACCTGAGAAAAACATGCTAAAATGTCAACACAAAGGTTGGTGAGTTCATAGGTTTAAGTTTTCAAGTTTTCAAGTTTGGACCACAGTTGCACATATAGCATCTCCGTGAATGACACTATATGAAAAAGGCTATTACGCTAGTACCAAGTTCATGCGACCGAAACTACGACAGTGTGCATGCATCTAGAAGCATGATAAATAAAAGCCCAGCAAGTGTATTTCCAGTACACTCAATCAATACGATATGATATACGCCCGACGTTTGCCTATCCGGTCAAACTCGAACGGGTGTCATCCCCATAGATCTATTCATAACAATCGCGCCTCCCCAAAGGGAACGAACGGTAGCATAGTTGGGATTCAAGGTTGTTTCACGTAATAGTGTTTTCAGTTTCAGGTCCGAAAAGAGTTTTGCATGTTTCTCACCCCATAGTTTTATAAAGCAAGTAAATAAGAGTAAAAGTGGGGCTATAAACTCACCTCAGCATTCGTGAATAAAATATCAAGAGATCAAGTAACAAGTAGCTCCAACACGCAACCTAAATTAGTGCGTCAAATCTCAGTTTTCAATTCCAAGTTAAATAAAGTCTACTTACTCTATTTAATTTTTATAAGTGTTGTTGTGTGGTGTGACATCGTTTAAGTTTGAAAGTAGCTTTTTCAAAAGTTTGTGTGGCAATGTTTTCGTTTAAGTAGTTTTGGCAAATTATTGGCTATCATTGGCTTTCGGAAGTGCGTAAGTGTATATGTACATATAATAGAAAATATCACAAACAATAAGTCTATGGTAGTTAGTAACCGGAAGACGATGTACGGAAAGTATCACATAAATAATAATAAACGTATTTGAATTATAGAAATGTCGTTTAAAGTATATACTTATGTATGACCAATTTTTAGTTAATAGGGAAAGTATAAAGGTAATAGTTTTATTATAAAGATAAATTACGTTTATAAGTTATAATAGTCTTTTAGAAAATTGGGTATGACCCGTATATATAGGTTTTAAGTTTTATGCGGCAGCTAAGTGTTGCGATAATTATTAACTCGTTGTACTATAATTAGAAAAACCCGTTTAGACCAGTATATAAAATACTAACCATTATTTCAAATATTAAGATCTTAGTTCATTTTAATATATGATTATATAGTATGTTTAATGAGTTTAAAGTATGTTGTCGAGAGTTGTGGACCAAAATACCCGTGACTTGATTAGCATGACGATTCGAGTACATGATACGGAGTATACTACACCATTTGTGATACACCTATGTCATTTTATATCTTGGAAGGTCTTTTATTTTACTCAAAAGATTTTGTATATCTGATTCATTCAATTCGACACACTTCTTATGTAAAATTTGAATTACCGAAATTTCGTATGAATGACACTAAATTTACTAATCTGCTATATTCAGTTCAAATGACCCTACTTGGGCTTGTTGGGCCTGACACGCACACATGCCCAGTAAATATTTGTAAGCCAAATTGTATTACCAGTTAAATTACAAAAAAAGAAAAAGTATACTTCTTATGGTAGTTCCTGCTATACTATATGTATCAAAACAAAAGTTATCAAAGTGAATTTGGCCACACCGAGGCTCGAACCCGAGACCTCTCGGTGGTGGTGTCGCAAGGGAAAAGAGGCGGTCGACATCAAGAACAAAAACAAAAGAAAGTAACACACCACATGCATCCTTCAATAGCCATTACTACTTATTCCATAAGTTTTAACATTATTATTAATTTGTATCTAAACTTTCTTCTTAACCAAATTTAATCTTTCCAAAAACTAAACCAAGATTAACAATCAAATAAGACACTAATCATAAAATAAGCACTTTACTCATAAGCCAATGATTTTGCCACAAGTTTTTATCAAATCACAAAATAAGTCTTCCACATCAATCGAAAAATATAATACCGATTCATATTCAAATTAACATAAACTGAAATTGGTAAAAGATTACCCTTACAAATGTGAAGTCGAGTGTGTACAAGAACAAGAACAAGAACAAGAACTTCCAATTAAACGTGAACCCTTGAAGAAATCTTGCAATTGACACTAGATTCGGACTCTATATACCTCCAATTACAAAAGCCCTAACCTAATTTTGAAAACCCCTTTGATTTGATGAAACCCTAATTTTCGAATTGTTTGTGAGATGAGTGATGAAGCTGTGAAACTTGAACCTATATATAGATATACATCTAGGAAGTCTTGCTCAATTCCTTCTTGGTCTTGAAGAAGATAAGGAGCCTATTCGAGTAATATTACCAGTAGCTTGCAGGTCTTCACGTGGTCTCCTTGGTGTTATCTTGGCCGTGACCCCACGAGACAGAAACAGATGGGAACCTTGTTCTCCTTGTCGTTTCTTCATGGGATAAGCCAAGATGAGATTAATATTTTGGTTATGGTGGTCCTTGGAGGTGAGGAGTTAGTTTGAAAGGTTTACCATTTTTGGAGGTAGATGAAGCGTATGCAGAGGAGGGAGAGCAGAGAGAGCGAATTGGAGGGGAAGTAGGAGCAGGTTGTGTTGCAGAGAAAACAGAAAAAAAAATAAAGGGGATAAGGGGGGAACGTGGGGTTTATAAGGGATAATTTAGTTTTATTTATTTGGTTTTGTTATTAATACTGTATAACTTGTACTGCGTATGTTGTCGGGTCTCTGCGCAAACGTACTCTCCGGGTGTCCGAAAAATATAAAAATTATATTTTTGGAAGCGTCTTTGAAAAACTGTTATAAAATAATGTTGTTGGTATTGATAGTTCCTTTTTATATTTTAGCCGTAACTGGTCGTGATTATAGATTGAAACGTAAGAAAAGAAGGAAAAAAAATATAGTCGCGAAAAATCGGTAGGGAAATTTACGAGTTGTTATAGCACTTCTCTTTTGCGTGGGCCTTCCTTCTTTTTGGAGCAAATTTCAGGGAAGTTCTCGCTCTAATTCTACTTTTCTCTTCACCTTATTTAAACTCTTAGTACAAAAGGGACTTTGTACAATTCAAGTGGGGGGACGGGAGTAGAATTATCTCTTGAACTTTATTTTGCCCTCGTTTTTCTAGTTTATTTTGAAAAAATATGCCATTTTTAATATTTTGACATGTTTTTATTAACCTAACTAGATTAGACCTTAGCCGAGCACATACAACCCTTGATATTATATGGTGAGATTAGCCTTATCCGTTTCCAATATTTTACCCCAAATCCACCAAATTATGAGTGTGCCGGTAGCTTGTAAACTTTAGAACTTGGCCTTTGCATCATTTCGAGACCATAGATGAGGTATGTTGAGTTAGCTCGATGTATTTGTACTTTTCAGTTTAAGAAGGCAATATTATAGGATTATCACCCAAATAGCCTACCATTGTGTGTCTATCGATTAGTCACATCGACTTCTCAACCCCCATGTGAAACCCTTTTGTTGCACTCACCTTTAGTGCAAGATACCCCTAGATAAACCCATCTGAGTAATTCCTTTCATTTTGTTAACCCAATATATTGTTTCGATACACCTATACACTTTAGCCTACCCTGTAGTCTTTATTTGTGATTGGAAAGTCATCATTTGCCTAAGTTCAAGGTTTAAGTGGAAAGGTTCGGAAATCACGCTTTCATCGACAACATATTCTTGAAGATCATTGAAGACCCCCCGAATTCCCGTTGTTCATCTCAAGTGGGGGGATATTATGTTTAGTTATTATTGTTATGTTGATTAAAAAAATGATTCGAAAAAAAAATAATAATAAATAAAAAATTGTTATGTTATTTAGTTATTGAAAAGTGAGATGTTATAAGCACTATGTTATGAGCTTTATATAGATTTAGTATCGAGGAGGCCACCTCAGTCACATTCGAAGATTGAAGTTGGTAATTATGCCAACAGTTGGAGAAAAGGTAGTGTGCCCATCATAACGTCCTCTAATGACACATCTACCTAGTATTTCATGATCCGGTTTCTTGACTTCAAAGCTTGAACTTTGGGCGGACGATAAGTGGTGAAGACTTAGTTATAGATTTAGACTACCTGCCTGATTTTTATTTTACACCATTTATATATCCCATGTCTTATCCTACCCTTTAGTCATGAAGCATGTCTAGGTGATGCAGCGAACAATCTTTGGTGTTTTGGCCATGGATTTGGTCATGTATCATTGGTTTTTTCCACTTTGCCGTGACATGTTAGTAATGACGAGTCACCCCTTAACCTTTGTCGTGTCTACCCATATTGCCTTCGAAAATTGTTTAGCCCTTAACTCTAGTGGTGGATATTTGTGTAACCGCCAAGCTTATGATAGAATACATGCTATGACTGTGCGATTGAGTGATCACCCCGAAAATTGACACTTAGAATAGTTGAGAGCATTGAGTGTTTCATTCCCATTTCGTGAGGTGTTCGGCTTTGTTTTATTCTAGCATAAAGGATTTGTAAACTTATATTTTCCAGGTAATGGGAGATATCTTTTTAGGAATCTATCTAATAAGGTCTACTTCAGGGCAAGTAGAGTTCAAGTGTGGGGATATTTGATAAAATCAAATTATCCTGAATATTAAGTGTCAATTTCCCCCGATAATGCTTGTAATTTATATCATTTATATGGATTTACGCTTGTTTTCCACTTTCAGGTAAATTACGAGCATTGGAGCTAAAGAGACGCGGAATTGGAGAAATATCAAAGATTTATAGTATGCTGACTTTGAAGACATTACGGCATAACTCATCTCTCATATTACGCCGTAACTTATGCGTGACCCAGAAAGCCAACTCATCAGATGACCATGGCGTAACTTCCCCAAAAGACTACGACGTAACTTATTAGGTCAAAAGAGGTTCCACGCAGCTGATAACTACGCCGTAACTATGGATGAAACTCCGGCGTAATCAAGTAATATTGAAGATACGGCGTAACTACTTATTAGGTTACGCCGTAACCAGCAGATCTAGTGCAAATTACGAAGAAATTGAAGATTACGGCGTAACTATTATATTAGTTACACCGTAACCAAGACACGGCCTATAAATACTCCACGATTTCCAGCATTTCAGATCATCCCATTTCACACAGCACAACAAAAGAACGTGGGAAGAAGCCAAAGGAAGGTCTACAGGAGCATACGGAGCTGTCTCCAAGGGAGAAATCACTCCCCTACGATAAGCATTAGCATTTTATCTTTTATTTACTTTCGATTCATGTATTTCGTATCATTGAATATTGAATTGACTTGTATGGTTAATATGAGCGGCTAAGCACCTCTTGGAGTTGGCCTAGTTATGATTCCTTAATTGTTTTGTTGGCGTTTACTTCACTTCTGTATAATTATTTCTAAGTGTATGCATGCATAGTTTATTGGTAGCTACCCTTGGTTCGGTAGTTTTGAATGGCGGTAGAGGCTAGTTGCTTAGGAGATATGACCAACTGACCCTAAGTAAGTAGACTGAGATGGGAAGGGTAAGATATGACCAACTGACGACCTTTTCTACTTGTGCGATTTGACCAACTGATCACCTACCGTTTGGATGAACTTAAGAATTAGGGGGTGAGTGTTTAAGTTGCTAACGCGGGCACTCACTATTATAAATCTAGCATGTAGCGGAACTTAATGACTTAGCTTAGGGGACCATGAACAACTGGACTTATGAAGGGACACCTGACTTCTCCAGTGGTGGCATCTTTGCTGATAGGTTAGGGCGAATTGACCAAATGTTGTCCTCTCGAATTTGACCCCACCTGAAGTAATTGGAAGTAAGTAGACGTAGACATTACTAGCTAAGATGATTAACTAGGTTAGCACCACTCTCCTCTATTGATTGAACATTTACCTTCTATTTGCTTTTATTTGCTTTTATCTGTTTTAGTAATTAATTAAGTAATTCCTTATCTAAATCATATCAAATCTGTGACACCTAAACTTAGTAATAATCCAACACACATAGCTCTTGGGACGACCTCGGTTTTACCGAATACTACACTACACACGACCGGGTACACTGCCCGTTTGTGCATTAGGGTAGACCATAGGTATAACGAGACTGTATAAATATTAAAACCTGGTCAGTAAAACCTGCATCAAAAATTCTTTTCACCCATAAATAAATAAATTAAGAATAACATAATTTATGCATGTATATGACTATGCGGGGATTAATTCATTTACTTACCCATTGTTCTAGATCTGCCGCTACAAAAAATAGTGCTATTCTTTATACTTATTTTGTCACTGTATGATTAATTGTGGACTTTTTTATATGAATGACAATTTTACTATATTTAAAGGTGTCATAAATATTTAAAAAAATAATTTACATATATAAGTATATACAATTACAATAAAGTTACACTTATATGTGTTACAAATGTTTTCACATTTTTTATTATAAACATTTTTTGCAATTTTGTCACACTTTTTGGTGTGGACATTCAAAAACTATTTTCACACTTTTAACCATAGAAAGTTGGATAATATCTTTACACTTATATGTGTAGAAAAATTTGCCATACCCATTATTACCACACATGAAAAAGTGTTAACTCAGTAATTTTACACATATTTAAACATGGCCATTTAGCCTTTTAAATGTGAAGAATTCAAATAATTTTTTGTCGTGTGCATTCAGTTCATTTGATAGCTAGATAGTGCTTCTTCAATTACCTAAAATAAATATAAATAAAGTCACCAGCTAATGCTAATGCTGAACCTGAAGTATTATTAAAAAGTAGTAAGAAGCTTGGTATGTATTTTGTTGAATCTATTATTGATAGTTAACTCTAACCGGTTTAAAAGTTATAGCTAACATAATACGCAGTTAGGGTTTTGGAAGAAAGTTTGCATTTATTTTTTCAAAGAAAAAGATTAACGGCAGAGGTCGTGTTTGACTTCAGATCATTTTCATTTTATTTCAAAAGAATACGCATTTATTTTTGGACGAAAGTTTTTTTTTCTTCTGTCATATGAATTACAGTAGTAAATTACAACCATTTTTAATTTTAACGAGTTTCCCTGGGCTTCGTAAATAAAATCTGCATTTTTATGGGTTCATGCTGTTCTTTGTTGTTGATTATGTTTTTTTATTTTTTTTTGTGTTTTGTATATCGTTTAGTATTATTTTACGTAGGTCTAAATTAATAATTATTATTATTATTTCAAAGTTATATCTATATTTTTTGGCAGTTTCATTATGTCGATTATGTGATACATTTTTTAGTAAGAGGTGCAATCTTTTTGATTGTTATATTTTGTATATCGGTAAATATTAAGTGTAATGTTTTTTTGTGTTTTGTATTTTGTATATGGTTTATTATTTAGAAGTTATAATTTTTTTGGCATAATTGTTGTATCCTTTTACATGATGTTAGTTTCACATATATGTTTTGACGATTCACTTCTGCATGGGAAAAGGTGTTCATTATAGTTTCTGAGTACTTTTTTTGTGTCTCGAGGCTTCAGTGTCCATCATTGCTCTTCTTTAAAATCATTGTATCTTGCCATTTCTTGCACATCTTAATCTACCAAATATACATAACAAATCTTTTGCTCTTCTTTAAAATCTTTGTACCTAACTGATCCCTTTGGTTTAATAATGTCTATACACATTCCTGTGTGCGATCAGTTGGCTAGGGTTGCTCGTTCGAGGCTTCCAAAGGACATGATGATTACATTCTATAGCAGTGAAATTGAAGCGTCGCAGCATGCAGAGGCAGGTCTAAGGAAGAGGGCAACTGAGATTCAGGGTCGGGTTCGTAGGATTGGTCAATTGGTCATGGAACTGGAGTCCTTTTGTGGGTGGGATGCGTCTTTGAAATGCGTTTCACATCTTTTGAAGATTCAAAAAGAAGATTTGGTGGAAGCTTCAAAACTTCTTTTAGATGTCATCAAGATGCAGGACCGCCTTGAGGAGCTGTTTGGTATGGTGGAGATGTCGAAGGCGATGGAGTTTTAATTCTGCCTGGTTTGTTGTCATGGTTTCTTTTGTGTTTTGGGTTGTAGTATTTATGGGTCATTCGTGGGGTTTAATTAGCTTTTGTCGGTGGTCTTTGTGTAAGTATCATGGTGGTTTATGGTTGCTGATGATGATGTGAATGGGTGTAATTATTATAAGCTAATGATATAAATATATATTTTAGATGTTTAGTAATGTGTTGCCACTTTTATGTTATTTTTACTTTATGTTAGGATCATGTTTAGCATTGTGAGTGTTTGTTGTTGTTTAATTTGATGTATAGGTATGGTGCAAAGGTTGGACTAATTTTTGGGTGCATGTTTGTCGTTAAATAAGTTGGTAAATGCGAACACCGATTGCTTCTTGGTAATAAACTTTAATAGTATAGACATTGGGTAGAATCTTAGGTTCATAAAAAAGGTGTGTCAAATGTAATTAGCACATGTCATTTGCGATATACCTGGTTTGATCATCGTTTACAAATGAATGCGGTTACATGTCTAGCACAATCAGATAATGTTGCAAAAGGGAGAGTAGTCATACATAAGTTATTACGAATATGTTTGTCGGACTTTAACTTTTTAGAAGTTGGTCCGTTTGCTTCACTTGTTGTAGGTTGGAATAGTTTCCTGCGGGTGGTGCTCTGTTTTTTTCGGTCTTCGTTGTTGATGTTTTTCCTGAGTTAGTGATGGTGTCTGGTGGTGTCGCCATGGTTTTTTTTTTCTGCTTGTTCGTCTATCTTTTGTGAAGTAGCAATTGGTGTAGTAATGTCTGCTGAAGCTGATGTCTCAGTATGAGGGCCTTTTATGAGCAGTGGCGTAATGTCACAAGCCTTGTCAAAGAAAAAGTCTTTTTTTTCTTTTGTGCTTTCCGGGCCGTAGTGTAGCTGAAATTGTGTGTCGTTCCTTCCAATGCGATGAGTTCAGGCGGAGGCTTCTAGGGATATTTGTCTTCTAATTTCTGCATAACAACACTACATTCTGGCACTATTGTGTGTGCTTCATCGCCAAAACATGTCAGCATTAATTTTCCGGTGTTGTCGTAGATAAGTGCTTTGAAGAAATACATGTGGTAGTAGTTAATTAGCTATTCGTAAGTTGTTGACACAATTATTGGAAGTAGATATGTAGATGTATATATGTATTGCATACACTTTGTTATTTCATATATGCTAGTGAGTACGCACTAACCTATATATTAGTTCATATTTTGAACCCCGACTGTTGGCACTGAGCATGTGGGTAGCGTTGTGTTACGCTTTGTTTGCATGTAGGGCACATGCTGTAAAACCACGGTCGTTTGGTATTGATTCTTCGAACAGTTGCACTAACAGTAAATCTCACGTTCTGCGTTAGTGGAATTAGTATTAGAACGTAAGTTGTAGTGTTACAATAGTTTTGCAACACTCAAGTCTCAACATATACCTTTTGGTGTTCTGGATTTTCTTGCAGTAGGTGTGACAACCCTCCATTTTCAGACTATTATTTAATAAGTCATTTTTTTCAGAAAATGCAAAAATTTCATTTTAGAAATTATTATGGCTCAGAAACGAATAGTTATCTCGTGCTTTTCAAAATCCCGGCACCACACGCAACCAACAGCGACTTAGTACTGGCTGAAAATTTAATTCGAACAAAACGAGTAATAATTATACAATTTTACTTAGCTCGTCAAAACGTCTCCAAAAGTATAAAAATTATAATTAACGGATACACAGAAAGTATTCTACGTAAAGAAACATTATCTCTTGCGGAACAGTTTACACAAAATACAATAATTAATAATAAAAACAAAAGTATTAATCTCACCCCATCGTTTTATCTTATCTCTCTTGTCCCTCTCTTTCTTTTCGTTACCTTCCACGCAAACACAGAAAAAGTGAGTTTTTCCCTGCTCTTCCAAGTCAAATACCATCAAGCCTCTATCATCATACTACTTCCGTTCCAACCTCGGTTCTAGCATATCACGAGACTAGGTTGAGAAGGGTGGTGAAAACGACATGACTAGTATTACTTACTAGTTGGGCTTGGCCCATATTTGAAATAATATTGTTAGACCTGTGGGTGTGCGTCGAGCCCAACAGGCACAAAAGGGTGCATTTGGATTAAACGAAACTGATATACAAAACATTTTTATGAAATATAAACTTCGGTACGTTTGAGTTAAATGAAGCAAAAGGTAGTTTTCATAAAAAGGATTGTGTTAAGTTGAAACCAAATGTGTAAAATACTTATAACAAAACCAAAGCTCTTTGTGTAATATATAAAAACTTTTGCACTATAACATGATATAGGGGTAACAAATGGTGTAGTATAACACGATTTCAATCAAATTACCTGTTCTTCTCGTTCTATCTCGTCTACTCATTCAAGACTCACTCGTCTACTAGCTCTCGACTTATTTATTTACGACATACCTCAAACCTATCAAACGTACCTTATAAACGTATTTTATAAAAGATTAATAAACTATAATCAAATCTTAATCTTTAATCGTTAGTTAATAGTTCATGTAATGATACTAAACGGAGTTTATTTTTAATAATACAACGGGTTATTAATTATTATGACATTCGGTCATCACGTACAAACTAAATCAATACATCGGTAATGCCCGATTTTCTAAATTCCTACAATTATAACCTGTAAGATTATTTTTAATATAAATACTCCTAGTAAAACTATTACTTAAAATATAATATTGGCCAAGAACTGATATTAGCCTGTTCATAGGAGTGAGATTTTGACAGACGTGCTACGCGAAGATTAGCATGGGTTAAATTTGAACCCTAGCTCATAGACCTTTCATCAAACACTTAATGAGTATAAAATACCAACTTAATCAAATGAGACATAAATTTCAAACGAACACATAGATGTCGCAGTATGATTAGAACAAATATCTAATTTGAACACAAACATGCATGTAGTGTCAAGATATTATACATTTCATTGCAACACAAAACATAGCCACATATTGTCAAATGAACTCTGAAATTGAATCACACAGAAACAAGTCAAAGGAAGTATAAAAACGTTTGGGATTACATAGTGAAAAAATTTCAGGAAGATCTCCTCATCAACCATCGCGATCCAAAATTCGTAAAGTCAAACACGAAAACAGATACAGACTTAGAAATTTTGTTATCAGACTTACGGGTAAAAAAAATATAGGGTTAATGGTCTAGAAAACATACAAACTTTCCACTTTTTACTATTGTGACAATAAACTTTTTTTTTTCCTATTAAAACAAAACAACTTCTTAATGACTACTATTGTAACCAAATATGTCACGTGGCACAGTTAATTACCACTTAATGACTGCTATTTGGTTACAATAATAGTCATTAAGAAGTTGTTTTGTTTTAATAGAAAAAAAAAAATTTATTGTCACAATAGTAAAAAGTGAAAAGTTTGTATGTTTTCTAGACCATTAACCCAAAAATATAAAACTATCCCTACAATAGTTATCAGACTTAGAAATTTTGTTAATCTAAATGTTAATCTTATTTCGTTATATCCATATTTCTAAATTTCATATCCATGAAAACACATAACAATTTACACTTGCAAGTGAGTTTCAACTCTTTAACAACCTGATATTTTTGTAAGCCAATTTCTTTTCTAATGGTTGTGGCAATCCAATCACTATTAAGTAACTGCGCACATTATCCATGTAAATTGACATTCGGATTTAAGAAGTCGACTTTTAAAATCCAATAAGCGAAATGTGAAAAATCATATTACATACAGGTATGCAAAGCTTGCTTCAGTGTGTACCAAATTCAATGGTTTTGGCATTTGAGACTTATAAAGCAACATCACCATCGTTTTATTAAACCAAAAGTAATGTGCCAATGTAGTGATAAACTACGTTACAGAGCAAGTTATTTATGAATTAGCTGCTTTTGCATCTTACAAATTTCGTGATAATAACTTGTCTCGTTAAAGTGTTGTATGATAAACTAAAAGTAGCATGATATCTCTCAAAATGAGGTGGAGCCAATTTTATTCTGAACACAAACCTCGTAATATATAAAAGTCGATTCAATATATGTTGTAAATGATCAATTTGAAGATTTCATATTGTAATACTCTGTAGTAGATAAAAATTAGATATCCATCTCGGTACTCCAACACTTGAACGCATATCACTTGCAAACAATTGGCTTGTATCAACGAAAACGAACCTGATATCCATATATATCCGCTGCATTGACCCGAGCACCTTTTTCAAACAAAAGATATGCAACATGAATGGCTCCCCTAACAGCACTCCAGTGCAATGTTGTTTACCCGGTAAGATCCACTGCATTCACATCGTCACCACACTACAAATATAATTAAAATTCAGTAAATATCAAGTAAACTTTCTTATACTAAGAATAAGTATAAGAAAACCATGATAGTCAGCTCCTTGGGCATCATACTTAGTAGCTCTAGACCGATTAACCAGACGCTAATCAAGGTAAATCCTTGTACCCATTTCAACCCGTACCAATGATTAGCCGTTGTGACCCAAAACTCCTTTGACCCATTTACTTTTAAGCTACAAAAGTTTATATTTAACCTTAGAAATAAAAACATAACATGAAGGATGTTTGGATAAGCTAATTTTTTGAAAATATGGATTTATGTGAATTTCATAAAAGCTCGTAAGCAAATTTTACTGGATTATAAACTTATTAAGTTGAGTTTTTTATTTACATAAGCCAAAAAAACTTGAGCTTAAGAGTTTTTCTAAATTCAAATAAGTTTACAAACCGGAAAATAAGATAATTCAAACACCCCCAAAATTGACACATTCATAAGTAAATTGGTTGAGATTGTCATTCAAAAGAAAGAGCTATGAAAAAGTAAGTTTTGCACTTTCATTATATCCCCATCTTTGTAAGTAATCTATATTACTAAGCTCTATAACATTTAGTCGCATTAAGTGAACGCTTAAGAGCATGATTTTCTAATTTGTATTGTTCATCACCTTTATTATTCAACATCACCATTAGTGGGTGGAGAGCTCCTCAAAGCTTGGTCTTGGTCACGAGTCACATAATACTCACATTTCCAAACCTAATGTGATACAAAGATGTTAGGGTGGTGGCAATGGGGCACGGTATGCTTCGGTTTGGCTTCCTACCGATCGGCAACACCGTTGCCACCATTGAGGTATGGTTCGGTATGGAAGGCTTTCTGCATGGGTTGCCGAAATGGTATGGAAATGGAAGGCATGCATGCTTTGATTAAAATAAAATAAAATTAGGTGAGGTACGGAATCATGGTTGCCACTAGAAAAGTATGGTGATGTATGGGTGAGGTATGAGATGAGGTGGGATGATATTATTGGTGAGTGGTGAGGTATGGGTGAGGTACGGATGGCATGAATGCCACCACCCTTACCTTACATACTTACAATACATTTTTCATAAATAAACTCCTTTCATCTCAGCAATTAACATAAAATATTGAAAGTGATTACACTTTTGAAGGTTAATGGGTTGATTTTCTGAAAATGATTGGCGACAACAACTTATCAATTACACCCGGTGAAGTTACCATCACCAAAGATGCAAACAAAACAAAACTTAATCGAATAACACTAAATTATACCTTAAAAATGAAAGGAAGCCATCTGCATAGCTAATCATCGCATTCAAATCAAATTACTGTCAACATGCTGCCTAAGTAATTTGGAAAAAAAAAATATCACGTACGGAGTACGTATTAAGTGAACAATAAGGACCACATTATAAATTGTAAGACTAATCAACAATTATCAATCAAGAAATATGAACTCTAATAACCAAGTGAAATCAACTTGAACAGAATAGAAAGATACAAATAAATTAGATGAGTAACCAAGTGTAACTTTCGCCTTAAAAAGTGTAGCATGATTATTTGCATATAACATGTGTCCTTCTATTTACTCAAAACGACAGTGTGAATGTGTTGATGACTTGCAAAAGAATTAAGCTTCACTCATAAAACGGGAATACTAATTGCACTAGAAAGTCTTCATTATTTGATGTTTTGTTCCTTTCAACTACTTGCAAAAAAATACATAAACCTATCCACGAATGACTAATACATTTGACAATAAAAAGTAATGATCAGTTAATTAGAAGTTTCCAAAGAACACAATTTTTTTTTATAGTTTCTTGAAATATATAGAAAATTTATATAATTCGATCTAAATGTTTATGGTTTTTTTTGAAATAGTTTTAAGTATTTCTGGTGAACAAAGCACGTGCATCGAAGATTGGAATTCGAATATTGGAGATCATCCATCGAAGATTGGAAATCGTTCATAAACGAATTGATGGTACACATTATGCGTAAAGATTAAGAGTGTATACAAAAGAAATCAACGTGTCAACATAATCCGAACAATTTTTACCCGAAAACAAGTTATTTAATCATGGTGAACAAAGCCCGTGCATCGCACGGGCCATGATGTCTCGTTGATAGTAAAAAGTGAGATACAGAGTCCTTATAGTAGCAACCAAAAAAGCTAATGATTTGTACACTTCAATTTCTTATTCGTATACTCAAATTTGTGCATTAAACAGTTGTACATTTATCATATGCAGCTTTACCGGTTTATACATTTAAGTGTACAAATAACAAATGAGAGTGTACAAACCAATATCCAACCAAAAAACACCAAGTTCATATACAACCACCACCAAACAAAAAATTTACTGCAGCTACAACATTATAGAGTTGAACAGTATGCATGTCAAAAATCACATGCCAAGAAAGTACAGTAATAAAGTTAGCGAGGGTAGATATGGAGGAGAGATTTTTCAAAGATGAAATAGTAGTGCTCAGCTATTGGTTGATGTGTTTTTTTCTTGGCTATCCACATTAAAAGGGTGTCTCATTTTATAAATAAGGTAGGTAGATAGAAATTATATACAACCTCATCCTCAAAAAGGTGAAGAATGGTGGGATCACCCTGGTCCCATGCATTCTAAAAATGTCAACCGGACCCTCCTCCAAGGACCCGGCCTTAGGCAATGAGCACTTATCCCAGTGACTGTACTTATAAAGAGGTTGGGCTTTGAACCCTGACCATTTTCTCCAATAGACCCCTCGTTGACCAGTCAATCTGAGCATTTGCGAGGGGGATGATACCAATTGA
Source organism: Chrysanthemum makinoi (assembly GCA_910596185.1). Lineage (NCBI taxonomy): Eukaryota > Viridiplantae > Streptophyta > Magnoliopsida > Asterales > Asteraceae > Chrysanthemum > Chrysanthemum makinoi. The sequence continues at coordinate 24,006,426 of OU343225.1, read as the reverse complement.
AAGCTTTTAGACCAATGGAGAGATTCGAACCCCGGTTACATTGACACAAGGTTGGAAGCTCTTACCATTCGACTAAAGGCCCATTGGTAAGAGCTTCCAACCTTGTGTCAACCTCATCCTAATTTATTAATTACTCATTCTAATTATTTACCTTTACTTAATAATTATACGGGTTTTGCTAACAACAATCACATGAGTGTTATATAAGCTTTGGTTAATTAAAAACATTTTCAAGTATAAACTTATTTGATATCAAAACATACTTTATTAAAACTCACTTACCTTAATTATATGTATTTAAATCATATATTTATATAAATAATTAGTGCATATTTGAAAACAATTTTAACTAACAAAAAGCTCAAACATCAACCATAAATTTATTGTTAGCAAAACCCTAACTATAATAACCCAAATAAAATCCTAGTAACAATTAAAGATATACAACCCTAAAATAACCTAGGCATTCTTTTTCTACTTAAAAAACACAATGCTCTCATTCATGAGGGCTAGCTTGTTTCTTTTTTGTTACCTTATTTAACTTTTAGTGTAGCGCCAAGAAATGTGTTTCATGCACGCTAGCTTGTATCTGTGCGCGCCTAAATGAAATTTATATAAATTTAGAGTGTCTATTTAATTTATGCGCACTAGTTAGACACGTGATCGCTTACTGAGTTGTTGATTAGCCAGGTGTCGTATATCTAACGGAAGCTCGCCCGAAAGTCCATTTTGATAAAAATACATGTGGCTCGATTGGTTTTGGTAATCTAGTATATTAAATGGTTCACATAAAAAATGCGTCTTTTAAAAAGTTATAAAAGTGATTTTGGTGTTGTTATTTTGATTAAGTTTTGATGATGCATGTAGTATGAATATGTGAAATTAGCATCTTTGTTTTTTAGTGTTTTTTAATGAATTTGAGTTTGAGAAAATTAAAAGTTTAAGGACAATACAAATGAAGTAGATGAAGTTAAGCACAAAATGACTATTAACAAAACAAATGAAGTAGATGAAGTTAAGAAGAAAATGACTATTTTACCTTTATGAGCAAGGCATATGAGAGATTAACGAGTGTTAGTGAGAGCTTTTAAAGTGAAAGATCAACGTCGTATAAAATTTCACAGTTAAAGACACGCGGTATATTTTTTTTTTTTCAAGGAATGATAAGTTGCGGTCAATGCAAACCACAAAAACGAACGGTCTAATTTACTCTATAAAGACGATGATATTCTAACTTTTCAACACATTGACTGAACTTCTGTCATATGAACTAGTTAAATTACAACCATTTTTATTTTTCATATACAAGCTTTAGTGCCTTGCAAAAGCAATTCTGACATACAAAATTCATTAACCTCTAACTTACTGGTCATGTAACAACCAATAATACAAATAAAAACCAAGTTCACATGCAACCACTACAAAACAAAAGTCAACATTATAAAGTTGAAACAGTAAAAACGTGCCAAAAAATCACATACCAAGAAAATACAGTAACAGGCTAACAGCCGTAAGACTACGGTTCATGATTTGTACACTTCACAAAATGATTGGTACACTCAAATTTATTGTGTTTAGATATTTATACTCTCACAAGGTGAAAATGTAAGGGTATTTGGGATGATATAAATGTCCAAATATAATAAATTTGAGTGTACCAAACATTTTATGAAGTGTACAAATCACCTCTCTAAGACTACCCTCAATCCTCACACCATTTCACCTTCTAACTTAACGTCATATTAGGTTTTTCTCTCCTTCACCACCATCTCACTTTTCACTCCCAATAATTTCACACCATTTCACATTTTAACACATTTTTTACTTAAAACTAAAACGTTTATTTATTAAATTTATAAAAGGGAAATTTAAAAATAAACCAGTCGAAACAGTGTTTAGTAACTTTTTAGATCACCTTTGACTTTAATCAAAAATAGACCGGGGCGACAGGACAACTTATATAACCACCAACAATAAGCCGCCACTTAGCATGTACTTGGGACACTTGTCGGATGCATGAATGGGTTGCTCAGTCGCCCGATCTATTTTTGAATAAACGAAATTGAAGGTCCAAATAGTGAATTATCAAGTGGGTGACGGTCTATTTGTAATTTTCCCTTTATAAAAACATTACATAAATTAAAAACATAAAACATACGTAATTAAAAATACAATACGTAATTAAAAACATAAACTTTACATAGATAATAAAACACGTAAACTAAAATGGAAAATTCCACCTCGCCTTTATCACATGCCTTTACATCTCGATCTCTTCCCGTTGTTCTGGAGTCAAGTTATGCAATGGCTGGAAATAGAAAATTTCGTCTTGTTGAAGTTGCTCCATCTCTTTAAGTCTCAATTCTTCTCGATTGAGCTCCACAAACGCTTCCATGGTCGATAGCCTTCTGCTGTTGAAAGTCTCGGTGAAAGATGTATATTCGTTGACCATCAACCTAACTAACTCTTCCTTGGTCACAAATCACGGACTACACGATGACGCAAACCCTTTCTTCTTCAACGCTTTTGACCGTTCCATGCCCACCGGACGTCGAACTTCCTGGAAATCCTCATTTTCGTCGTCTTCATCTTCTAAATTCAAATCGAAATCACCCTCTACAGACTGCTACGTGTTGAATCCTGAACTAGAGTCCGAAGACTTGCATCTTTTGCTCTTCCCTTGTTTAGACACTAAAAGGCTCGGAACTTGCACCGTTTTCCATTTTTTGGGTATACCTGGGTTTCCGACTCGACGTTTGCGAGCCGACTGATGAGTGCTTATTCACTCATTATTTTTACCCGCCTAAGACCTCAAAAATGGCTAAAAACACCAAAATACGATCAAAATATGTCACAAATATCCTCGGAGTATGTTTTATGTCTTTCAGGTACAAAAGGATTGAAAACAGAGCGAAAACGGGCAAAATCGAAGTGGCTGGAAAAAGTCTGCATGTAGATGTAGCCGGGAAGTGATTTTATACATTTCTGGAGCCCGGGGCACGTTCTAAGAGTGAGCAAGGGGAACCAAACTCAAAACCATACCCTCTACCCAAAATTACCATTTTACCCGTCCCCAATACCCAAAATGACCAAAATGCTCTTTAAACCAAAAATCTTATTTCAAGTCTTAATTGTAAAAAATCAATTTTTTTTGAAAACTTAAAAATTGGTTTTAAGAAAAATTGAATTTTTACAAAATGGTTTTTAAGGCTTGAAATAGGATTTTTGGTTTAAAGAGCATTTTGGTCGTTTTAGGTATCGGGGACGGGTAAAATGGTAATTTTGGGTAGAGGGTATGGTTTTGAGTTTGGTTCCCCCTGATCACTCTCAGAACGTGTCCCGGGCTCCAGAAATGTAGAAAATCACTTTCCGGCTACGTCTTCACTACACTTTTTCCAGTTTCAGCTCGATTTTGCCCATTTTCGCTCTATTTTCAATCCTTTTGTACCAAGACATAAAACACACTCCAAGGATATTTGAAGTATTCCGCTTTGATGACGATCATGCTGAAAAGGAGAGTAGTGGCATTCCCACTTTTCATCTTTCTTATCCTAAGTATGATTCGTTCACACTTGAATGTCTTCCTCCTACCGAAAGGAGTAGACTTTTTCATGAGGAGTTCGCCGGCGAACTCGCTCACATTGATCCTCTTCCTATGAGAATTGAGGATGAGCTTTTTGAGCAAAATGCTCCGCATCCTCTGTCATCCAGGAGTAACTCATCTACCCTTGAGGATTTTACCGTGGTTGATACTTGCGTTTCATTCCTCTTCGATGACAAAGTTTTCAAACCCGGTATCTTACCTTTCAAGGGAGTTCACTCTCAGGAGTTTCAAAAGTCCAATACGGATGTTGTAACTTCTATAGTGGTGGATAAGATTTCTGAACATTCTGTTAATGTTCCTCAATCTAATCTTTTGCCCACCCATCCCACCCGTTATCAAGAAATTGACACTTTGCTTTCTCATCCCGTTACTTCGCCATATCTTAACTCCTACGGGAGTGAAAATACCATCTTTGACCCCTGGCATTTCTCATTCTTTTGAGCCGGATGTATCTCATCGGAGTGGAACTTTCAACACATTCAATGTTTATCCAAACCATTTTAATAAAAATCCGATGGAGATTTTTTTTCTTCCACTTGCTCCCCCATGGACCAATGAATTCGGGGTTGAGTTAAGCTAACGACTCGGTTAACAAAAATAGTAGCATTTCATGGGTGACTACCCATGTTTCTGACTTCTTTCTACTTTCTAACGACTAAGTGTGGGGGGAAACCTCCACGGTGTTTGCTTCTTGTGTGTTTTCTCATGTTTTCAGGAATTCCTTTACTCGTGATGATTGATGCGCCTGTTTTCAATCCAGCCGCCCAATATTTGATCAATTTTGCTAACGTTTATCTGAGGATATATTTTCAAAAAAAAAAAAATCCTTTTTGTGTAAAATAACAGATTTCGTCCACACACTTTGTTAATGGTATTACCTTTTTCCGTTCGATAGTATCGGCTTCGGCCGGGACTTTGAATATTGAGGGCAATATTCAGTTCTAAGTGTGGGGGGGGGGAGAATTCTGTCGAATTTTGTCACATTTATACCCTTTAGTCCCTAGTACCCCCGTTTTGGCCAAAATTTAAAAAAATTTGCATGAAAAAGAAGTGCTTTGCACGAAAATAAAGCGTTAATGCTTCGGTATCGATGGTAGTTTAGTCTTGATTAGGTTAGAACAAAGGGAATCTTGACTCTACTAGAGTGTTGATCTAGCTGCTCTCTTAACAATTAGGCTAAGTTTTTACAAGTTGTGTAAATGAAAATGCTAAGCGTAGAGTAGTTGGTTCTCTTTAGAGCTTATATAAGTAATCTATGGTTTTTTCTCCCATAAGATAACTAAACGGACTAAAATACGTGCTCGTTGTCAAACTTTTGAACATTCAAATTGTCTTGTTACAACAAAAAGTTTTTAAGAAAAATTGAAATAGAGCTCAAGTTCAACTTTTTATTTAAATTTTTGGGAAAGCATACTTTCTTAAAATATGAATAATGTTGCAAAATGAAAGTATCGTAAAAGTGCTTGAATGATGCAAAAGTAAATTGCAAGTTAAAGTGAAAAAAAAAGTGAGAAAAATGAAAAATGAAAAAACATGAGTTCCTTGAATAAAAGAATTAAGTTGCTTATGAATAAATGTGTGAAACTTGCTTTTTCTTAAATTTAAATCGGAAGTTGAACTAGGATTCGTCAAAGTTGTCTAAAAGTTTGACAGTGATTTAGAAATTCTTGAAATCAAAGACCCCGAAAGCGCCGATACTATTCTCGAGGGTAAAATCCTAGCCTCCTTAAAAGGACAAACTGAGAAAAAAGTCGCTACATGGAGTGATCTCACCCTTAAATCTCGAACTTCTAAATTATCGTCGGTTGATATTCATTTAGGTTTAGTATTAACTTAACGGTAGCCTCGTTAATCTTTGGAATCGAATTCCCGCTAATTCCGGTACTATTCTCCGTGAGGTGTCAAAAGCCCGGTCACCTAAAGCCAACTGGTTTGGGATGTGCCGAGAAAAAAGCCGCTACATGGAAAAGGCCCTTTCGATCCCTAGACTTTCATAGTTTTCGGTGAGTTAATATTTGAGTTAAGTGGATATAAACCATAATAAGGTCAATTTTTTTGGGTAAAAGGGCGTTAAAACACCGGTAAATATATCCAAAAAAACTTTGAAGTACAATTGACATAGGTGAATCCCATATCCTCAGCCCCTTACATAGGCGATTTGACTCTACAAATGTAATAAAGCAACATACAACTGCTAAACGCAGCAACAAACACTAAACTTCTAACAACAGAATAGAAAAAGGTTACATTTAAACAAACAATTTGAATGTAAGACGACTAAGTTCATAGAACCACTTCCATAGTGAGCGACTTTATCTTCAATGTTCTTCATTGCTTGACCCACGAGAGCATCACCAACTTTCAAGCTGCAATAGCAGCACACACGTCTAAAGTTGCATCCCCAACCTGCCCTATCAACACGTTAGATGGCAAAAGGTCTAGGTCCAACCAACACAACTCTTCGACACGGGATGAGTCTGCCCTACCAACTGACAACGGCCAAAGGTCCAATCCACCCCCGAATGGCCGAAAACAGCCACAAACCACTGAAAAACCCAAGCCGCATCAAACACGCCAGCTAGAACCTGAACTCGCAAAACACATGAAAACCTAAATAATACGAAATGGGTTTCATACCAAAATCCTAAGCAAACGCTAGGAACTTCCAACACAACGTATTACAGACCAAAATATATAATACAACCCACCATCTCCAGGTCTAAGCATAATACAAACAAATAGCCAAACATTAGGGTTTAACAAACCTTAACATCCTGCAAAGGCGATCACAGAACCAAAAAATTCAACTAATGAACTATTCTGTGAATAGCAGGCAAAGGTTTTTGAACGAGCCTACCCTAAAACTCGACTTACAACTCTCTCAACACCCACATCCATAATTGAATCCAAACAAGATCCAATAGCCAAACGAACCATAAGAAGATATGTCAATACAAAACAGAAGTAACCCACCAGATCAAACCATGTAAGAAAGATAAAATATCAAGGGATAAATCGATTCAAAGAACCATAAAAACCCTAATAAAAATCAATCTAAACAAAACCGGCCTAAAGTGAATAATCAGCTTTAGAACCGATCATGAATAAAACGGATCTAAAAAGGTGATAGGGTATCAAAGAATACATGGAAAACGATCTGCAGATAGAGACGATTGGAAACCCTAAATAAATAATATCGATTGATAGAACCGATTGAAAGATACACGTTTAGGGTTATGAACAACAAACCACCTCTAAAAAGTCACACCTTAATAAATTCACACCTTAATAAACCGATTGCATACCAAAGGTAGAGAGGTGGTTTAAGAAGATGATCATGACCGGAAAAGTAATGGAGGTGGTGGCAGAAAAATCGCCCCTAGAGAGAGAAAGCTGCTATTCTCTAAGACTCGATTTCAATGGTCAAACTTTTGAAAATGAGCACACAAACTTAAATTGTATAAACTGTGGGAGTAAAAAGTTAAGTCTCGGCTTACATAGATTATTTGCATAAGTAGAGTTAGCATTTTACAAAAACATTTGCACAATAAGTTTAGACTTAGTTGGGAGTATAATAAAAGAGGATGACGATTCAATTCCCTGGAGACATCCATTTTGTGTGAATCCCGTTCCATGATACCACTTATTTTTTGATAATCAAGCGAGTTGTTTACTTTCAGTCTAGTTTAAATTTCTCGCATCAAATAAAAGAGTCAAAATGGGGTATTCTTGGTAATATTGATTCTTTCATTATTTCATATGATTGATTGCTGGGGACTAGCAATTGCCTAGTGTGGGGGGATTTGATGAGTGCTTATTCACTCATCATTTTTACCCGCCTAAGACCTCAAAAATGAATATAAACACCCAAATACGATCAAAATATATCACAAATATCCTCGGAGTGTGTTTTATGTCTTTTAGGTACAAAATGATTGAAAACATAGCGAAAACGGGCAAAATCGAGCTGAAACTGGAAAAAGTGCAGTGAAGACGTAGCCGGGAAGTGATTTTCTACATTTCTAGAGCTCGGGACACTTTCTGAGAGTGAGCAGGGGGAACCAAACTCAAAACCATACCCTCTACCCAAAATTAGCATTTGACCTGTCCCCGATACCCAAAATGACCAAAATGCTCTTTAAACCAAAAATCCTATTTCAAGCCTTAAAAACCATTTTGTAACAAATTCATTTTTTCTTAAAACCAATTTTTAAGTTTTCAATATATATATATATATATATATATTATATAACAGGAGGCATTTGGCATTAATGCCACCTCAATGCCAAATAATCAAATTTCATGCCACATAAGCATTTGTTGTCCAACTAAGCAATTTTTAAATCCACCTAAGCAATACTATTTATTTTTCAGATTTAATGTATTAATTTTAGAAATTGTTAAGCAATTGTTTCTGAAAATCGATTTTTATAAAAAATGACCATGGTGAGATTTGAACTTGGGTCGTTTGTAAGAGTAGTATTAATAACTTGTGTGTTTACCACTAAGGCAACAAGTTATTTTGATAATTATATTGCATACTATAATATATAAATGGCTTTATGAATTTCGAATTTAATAAAAAATTTAGAAATCTGTATTGTTTTAGGATTGTGTTTGTGTTTTGATTTTTACTTAAAATAAGAATATGATAAGTTTGGTATGTATTCATTGTTATCTTAACTCTTTCCTTATTATTTAACCTAATCTCACACTATATATACACCCTTATTTACAGAGGTATTGCACAATTACATCTTCTTTATTATTCAATGTCGAACATTCAGTCCAAGAGATTCTCAAAGAGGCTTTCAACTGCCAAGCACAACAACAGTTTTGAGAAATCAGAAGAAGCTAAATCAATGAGTATAAAAGATTCAGGTTGTTTAGGTGTTAACATATACGATTGTTTTCTTTTTAGTTTATGTATGTAGGAATAAATCTGCAATGAAAAAAACACAATATGATGGTTCTGTTTTTAGATTATGTATGTGTTTACTGTATATGTTTTGTATTTTGCAGGAGTAAATCTACAAGGAAAAAAACAGAAACGTGTTGGTAACAAAGAGTCTACAAATATTTCAACAGGTACAGGTTGTATGTTTTTAGAATTTATAACATGTTGATGTTGTTGCTGAGTTTTTTGATTTTGTTTATGATTTTACAGGAACAAGTAATTATGATTTTAACAAGAAGACACAAAAGAATGAGACTACAATTGATGCACAAGCTGCAGGTAATAAAGAAGTGATTATGATATTATGGTTGCATGTTGCATGAAGGTTTTTTGTTTTTTTTTATTTAATTGGTTACAGGTTGTATTTTTTGAATGTATAAGATGTTGATGTTGTTGTTGAGTTTTTTGTTTTTGTTGATGATTTCTGGGGAACAAGTAATTCGATTTTAACAAGAAGACACAAAAGAATGACACTACAGTTGATCAACAAGCTGCAGGTAATAAAGAAGTGATTATGATATTATGGTTGCATGTTGCATGTTGCATGAAGGTTTTTTGTTTTTTTAATTTAGTTGGTTGTTTTTTGTTTATTTTGATGTTTATTTTATCAGAATAATTGTTTGTTTATATCTGTAAAATTGAATTGGTTATGAGTTAGATGATGTGTTCCCGGTTTATGTGTTTTATGTGTTCCAAATATTACATTCTGTATACGCATGTTTACATAGTTCATACATGTTTATAACCTGTGATCATGAAATCATACAAATAAGATTAAGAAAAGAATTGAGACAATCAGAATTAGAGCTCCTTCTACAGGTAGTTAATCTGAATGTAATATAGTGTAGATATTTTTGTTGTAGTTAAAATTGAATTGAAAACATAATACAATTTTAATTTTTGTTTTGGTTTGTGGCACCATTAGGTGATAACAGTGTTATCGATATGTCGTTGTTTGAAAGTGACACACCAGGGAAAAGATCTGGAACCCATGTTCAGACTGTTTCAATGGCATAGAAGGGTAAAGCTGATTTGAGTTATTATATTGTGGAGTGTTTATTAACTTTGATAGTGTATGTGTTTTATTCTGAGTTATTTGTTGTAGTTAAACCTGCGTTAACAAAAAATTTTGGGAAGCAAGTATCATTTTTAAAGTCTCATGCAGCTTATGATATCTCTGAAAGTGACACACCTGCTAATAAGTCTATATTTAACATTGTTGATTTTGGAAGATCAGAAAAAGGTACAATAGCTTTTTAAATTGAAACATATATTATATTCTGAATGATTAGTTACTTATATATTGTATACATTTGTCAGTTGGTAAAAAAGGCTCAATTGATTACAATATTGTTGGTAATAAAGGATGGAATACATCAGGAACCAAGAAAAGATCCTAGAAGTGCGAACTTATTTGAATTCAAGAAATTCGGATATCGTTATCAAGAAGACTATTCAGGGACACCTAAGTCCGGGTTTAAGAGTAGTGTGTCAGGCAGACAACAACCAAAAGAAGCTTATGCTATACATGCGACGTCGTTTGAAAATTCGTATGATGGTTTGTGTTTTACTGATTATTCAATATAAGTTATTTTGTAAATGCATTTGATAAAGAACAATTTGTAACAGGTAAATCTCCTTCTAAAAAAGGAAATGGAATGCATAGTTCCTTGACTGGAAGTGCTCCAGCAGGTTGATTCTTATATTTTAGTTTAATTTACATTGATGTTGAGATGTGTTTGTTAGATTTAAAATGTTATAAAATATCCAGATGAAAGACTGAAGGAACGAGTCATAACTCCAATAAGAAACATTAACCCTATGGCTACCAACATGGAAATCAAAGGAAGATGTATTTCTATTTGGCATTCTCACAAACTAAATGAAGAACATGATCCATATAGTTTGGATTGTGTTTTCCAAGATGAAGAGGTAACTATTATTTTTGTGATTTATTTTGTGTTTTATGAAATTAATATAAATGACAACTAATTTTTAACAATGTATATCCAGGACAACTGAATCCGGATTTACATCAAAAAAGAATTCATGTTTAAATTTGAACCTCTCCTTCAAGAGGGTCAATGCTACATAATATCTAACTTTGGTGTGGCGGAAAATGGTGGAAGGTTACCATTGTTACCAAACAGATGGAAAGTATCTTTTTTCAAAGGGACTAATGTCACGCGTGTCGAACAAATAAATGATAATGTGATTGGCTTTCGCGTATATTAGACCCAGTGAATGAGTACCATGATCATGATTGTGTTGGTATGGATTTCATTGACACCTACTTATAATATTAATTCATATTTAATATTCTAAATACCAAAACATTAACCTATCTTATTCAACAGATGTGATTGGAACAGTTGTTGCTATTGGGAAAATCGTAGGTGTGAACAACCATGGTGGTCCAAAAATCCGCAGAACAATTGTTATTGAAGATGTCGAGTAAATAAAAACTTTAATATGATAGTTATATTCTATACAATTTTACAATGAAAATATATTTATTTATATCATACTATACAGATCTTACAGGCTTGAGTGCACTTTTTGGGATAATTGGGCGATAATGTGGAAAAACTATGAAAACAGGCTTGAAGAAGTTGGCCATTTAGACATCCTTTTGATGCTTGGGAAGGTCAAGTATTGGGACAGTAAGTTTTTAGTCATGTCTTTTTTAATAATTTGGAACACACCCAAATAGGTTGCGTTTAGTTAATATAATTTGTTTTTTGTTTTTGTTTTTGTTTGTAAAAAATCAGATAAACCACTGTGCATAATCGCGTTATTTGGAGCGGGATTTTCATTAACAGGAAGATTCCGACGTTATTGTTATTTTGGAAAAGGTTTTTCTAATAATTATACTATATTTGTTGTTTAATTAATACGTATTTTACTTTTAGTTTGTATGTAACATAATTTTAAAACATACAAGATACGAATCGCAAGAAGGATGTAATGCAAATGAATTCAAGATCCAGTTGCACAATCAATAAAAAGCTGTTGTTACACCTGCAGAATTTATGCATGGTTGTGTAAAGAGGTTTGTTGGAATGATCCGAAGCATTGAACCGGTAAGAAAGGAGTATTGTGTTGCATTTATTTAATTATGAAAAAGCATATAACAGCCGTCATTATTTATTATTTTAATATGATAAATAAAAAACTATGCAAAATGCAGGATACATGTTGTGTTGTTTACGCTACTGTGCATAGCATCCAATATGAAAATGGTTGGGCTTATACAGCGTGCAAAGCATGTAACACAAGAGTAACAACAGTTTCATCAAAAGGTGGAATGAATGGTCGAAACAAGAAACAATTGTGGTTCTGTAAGAAACACGGAGATACATATGTTGTTGCATCGAGGTATTAAATACATTGTGTTTTAATTAGTATTCCAATTTATAAAATTATGATTCATTACTGAAATACAAAAACTATATTATTTTTGTGTCTAAGGTTCAAGATCATTGTTCGTATTGTTGATGAAAGTGGAAGCGCACAGGTTGTTTTTTTTATAACAATGTACACAAGATGACTAATTTGTCAGCGTGGCAAATTATGGAGAAACATGGCATGGACCCTGAAGAATACTTCCCAGATGATCTAAACCAGATTATTGGGAAACAATATCTATTTAAAATTAAGTATTCTGAATTTAACCACAGCAACAACAGCCATATCTATCGAACTGAGAAGGTAACTGATGATGTTGATACAATCATGTACTTCAAGAATGGTTTCCTAGATGAAGAGGTATTCATATTAGCATTTTATATTAGTTTATGATTGTCCATTTTTTATCATAACCTTAAATTGTAGACAAGTGTTATTAAATAAAAATTGAATTGGAAAAACATAACAGGATTTAGAAGATGAGGAATACAATATGGAAGATTTTTTAGACAATGGCGATGATGTGTTAGACAATAATCAGGGTGGTTTAGACGATAATGTAGATGAGTTTGGCAATGGTGAAGATGATTCTGAAAATGATGAAGATGATTTTGAAAAAGAATATGATGTTTTGAATTCCGATAATGTCTCAGTCGATAATGAACATGATATAGATGAATCAGAAATTGGCGAAGAAGATTTAGATACTCCTCATGTTGATTTAGAAGATGGTACATATGGTTTACATGAGTTAGAAGATGAGGGAAAGAATTCAGAAAATCACTTTAAAGTTGCTGAGAATATGAATACAAAACCATCAAATGATATAGAGGAGGTATTATACATTTTATTATTAAATGCAGTTTACACTTAGATATGTTTTAAAAATAACTTGAATTAATTTTGTAATTGTTGTACATTGCAGAATGTTGAAATACACACTTCTAAATCTTCAAATAATGCAAGTGGTGTTGGAGGTGAAAAAACTGTTGATAGTCTAAATGATGCAGTTGGTGTTTTGAAAAAAAGAAATCGTGGAATAGAAGAGTTATAAAAGAATGATTGTGTCGATGAGGAAGATGTCCACCCAAATAAAAAGATGCAAACAAATGATATTGGAAACAATGATGCATAGAACATGCACTGAATCTTCTTTAACCTCTCTATTTCATTTTGTTTGATAAACAATCAATTGTTTTAGGTTATGATTTTGGCAAACAGATTATCATTTAGGTTCTTATAGGATCAATTTGAATTTGGTATTCAGTTTAAACATTTGCGTTTGTTTACATTTATTATTGGACAAGTATTACGTTACACGTTTTAAATGTTTGTAGTTTTATGAATTTTTAATATATACGCTACCATGCAATTGTTAGTTTGAATATCTTATGAAACACACGAAATCCATTTACATTCTTGAATAAGTTGTTTACATTTTTATAATGTTTGATTTTTTAAAATTTTGAATATAAGTCATAGTTGGTAACTGAATTGTGTAGATAAAAAGTGGTTTGTTATCAATCAAACCTTAATTATTAAAAGCATTATCAGTATTGTATGTTAACAACTTTAGATGCATTAGATAAGATAGTCGTAAACAAATCAGTTGCATATTACGAGGCAATTGTTTGATAAACAAACACATTAAATAAAACACATATCAGCTTAAATAGAATATTTTACAAGTGAACCATAGTCTTAGTTAACAATACATATGACCAACCTAACACCTTAAACAGTTGCTTCAATGTTCGAAATTACGAAAGAGTAAAACAATCCATTGTGTACAAAAGATAACCAAAGTATTCCAGAAAATCATTTTCTAACATACATGAAACACAGAGAACACACCTGTGTTAGGACCATTCAAAACCTCCCGATTCAACATGTACTTCAACCTTAACATTTTGTCTTTCTTGAATTTGCAAACTTCAGCAAATTTCTTTCATTTCCCATGAATGTTTACATGGTTTGTTCGGTCGGGATTTTCTAAGTGAAGTACCATTTTTATACGCATCTCATATTCTATGTGTTTGTGTCTTATGAAACACTTTTTATAAGTATGCATTGGATGTTTGTCAAGAAAATCAGCTAGTATGCACTGCAATTAAGTATAATAATTAGAATAATATGTTATTAAACGCCACATCATAACCATTAAAAAATTAGGTATAACTACTTACAAGTCGTTGCCTGTCCATGGTATCTTCATAAGCCACATAGAAAGAATGAGTTTTTTCACCAAAGTGGTCCATGTGTTGATCCCAAAAACATTGATGCCTCATTCTATCATCAGTTGTAATGACATACCACAAAAAACCACTTAAAACATATTTGAAATATCATTACATTTAGTATTTAAAGTATTAAAAGCTTTAACATGTAGGTTCTTACATTTCTTATCTTTATTAAAAAAAAAAACACAATGTAATTAATGCTACATTATCTACTATCACTGAAATTGTGTTATTCCCGCAGCTGTCTACAGCAGTGAATTTCTAAACCATTACTGACATTATGTTATTCCCGTAGCTATCTACACCATTGAATTTCAAAAGAGAGGACCCCCTCATGCTCACATTTTGCTATTTCTAGAAGAAGAATACAAAATGAAATATCCAGCACACATCGATCGGTTTATTTCATCTGAGATACCAGACAAAAATGAAGATCCAGAACTTTATAAAATTGTTACAGAACACATGATCCATGGTCCATGTGGTCCGAGATAGACCAGTGCCCGTGCGGTAAAAACAAATGCACCAAAAAATTCCCAAAGGATTTTAATGATAAAACTTTCATTGATGAGTCTGGATATGCAATTTATAAAAGAAGAAATGACGGTACCACAATAAAAAAAAGCGGGATCGAATTGCATAACGGATATATTGTACCCTACAATCCAGGCTTACTGCGACGTTTTCAATCACATATTAACGTAGAGTGGTGCAACCAAGTAGGTTCTATAAAATATGTATTCAAATATATTAACAAGGGATCGGACAGAGCAACAATTGCGCTGGAAGATGAAGATGTCGATGAAATCAAAGATTATTACGACTGTAGGTATCTGTCGGCCTGCGAAGCAGCATGGAGGATCTATGGGTTTGACATACACTACAGGTTCCCACCTGTAGAGAGATTACCTTTTCACTTACAAGGAGAGCAATTTGTTATATTCGAGGCAACAGAAAGCATTGATTTTGCATTGGAAAAAGCTTCTGTGAATGAAACAAAGTTTGTTGCATGGATGGAACGAAACAAAATCGACACGAAAGCTCAGAAACTTCTTTACCATGAGTTTCCAGAACATTATGTATGGAAGCAAGAAGAAAGGATCTGGGTTCCTAGGCAAAAAGGTATGTGTATTGGACGCGTACATCATGTACCACCTTCTTTCAGAGAAATGTTCTACTTAAGAGTATTGCTAAACAAGGTTAGGGGACCCAAAGATTGGAAAGATTTTAAAGAATATGATGGTGTTGTTTACCCAACATATAAAGAAGCCTGTCATTGGGGTATAGGAAATTACTTGCGGTTTTTTATGTCATGCTACTTATGACGGATAGCATGTCTAGGCCTGAGATTGTTTACAAAAAAACATGGGAACAAATGGCAACAGACGTTATATATATCGAGCGAAAGAAAAAGAATGACCCAAGTATGAGAACAACTACCACCTTCAACTTAAAAATGACAAAAACAAATACATCTTAACCTAAACACTCCACAGTAAAATCACCAAAACACTACTAATGTTGTTTAGCAAGCTCATCTAAAAAGGAATTACAGATACAAATGCAAAAAAACCAATGTGTAACATTCAACTAATAATTTATTCAAAAATAACAAGAAACAAAGATAATACTTACACGTAAATGCAAACACATCCAACAGATAATAGATTCCAGAATATAAGCCCAGATTAGTGGAGAAATAAGTCCTCTGAACCACACACTACACAGATGTGCTCATTCTCCAATTCCCTGCACAGAAACAATAAAAGTCAAAAATACAATCGTAAAAATACACCATGCTAACACATACTAACAAAATATAAGATACAAACAAAACAAACCTTAACCTCCTGAATTCACAACGTAATAGCCAAAAACCAACTCTGCCGCATAAAAAACAAACCATGTATATATCAAGTGACACAAACATTATACGATAACCAATAAAGGAACAACTTTCGAATAACAACCATACAAACAAAGCTATGCAACCAAAAAAAACATCATAATAAAATCTAATGTTGTTACACATTCAAATATACAACCCATCATCTGATGCACTCCCATTTTAAAAAACAAAGCGTCTCGGAAAAAAAAGGTGGAAAATGCATTTAAAACAGTTAACTGACAACTAAAATAAATAATACGAAAACAAAATACAATAACACGTCATAATAGTATAATGTTAGAATATTTTACACAACCAGGAACAACGTCATCCAAATACACATCCATACTTACATAATACATCCACACAGACTGTTTAAACATAAATACATAACTAAATATTCACAGACATATCAATCCCTTTCAGAAATATTTGACCACACACTTAAACAACTAAACCATACGACATGAACTTTCACCCAACCACCAAAACGCAAAATACTTTGTACATCTTCCAGCCTTAACACCAACAACAAGGACTCTGACATTCAGCATATATGGAAGACTGGATATTCAGGGTTTTCACCTTCTGGAGCATCCACCATATAACCATTCCCAACGTACTTATACCTGATCAGCTTCGAGTATGGGAAACGACATGAATCCGTTAATAGCTTCCACCTTCCATACACATTTACATGGTTAGTCCTGGTAGGATTTTCTGGGTGAAATTCCATACGTACACGGAATTCGTCCCTGTACTCCTGATGTATGATCAAAGTCCTATTGTAGATGAGCATAGGGTTCTCCACTTGGATTGACGCAGGAATGGCCTGGGACAAAATTACAATTAAAACCAATACGGATGCCACAACTTAAAAAAAACAACTGCATCGAGAAATAAAAAACACACATACCAAATTGCTTTTCGCTTGAATATGCGCGTAACTCTTATAAAAGCTCCTGTGACCTTCCCCAAAGTGATCCATGTGGAACGACAAGTAGCACACATGTTTCATCCTATCATCCTCTACATAAAACAGATGTATAATTACTACATCCTAAAACAATTACGCAAACAACAGTAAAAACATTTGGCTGGAAAAAATAAATAAAAAATTCAACTTACGCCTTTCATCACCCGTCAACTGAAGCTGTTGCCTTCTTAACGTGGCTGCTCCTTTGAAAACCGGATCAGTAATAATACTTCCATCGTCACTGGATGCATCAAACCAGAATCTCCGGCCCCTGTTCTTTGTCAGCACACATAATGTCCCGGCTTCAAGTCCAACTGATTCGATCATCGCGTTAAATGAATCAGCAACCAACTGAAAGTCAGTACTGCCGGGTTGACGTCGCACATTACACCCAAAAGAAAAACCATTTACAACAACTCTTATTTCATCCTCCTCTCCTAATCCCAACATGAGCTCACCAGGGATTGTCTATAAACAACGAAAAACACAAACATTAATCAAAATCTTATTATTTTCAAACACAACAACATACGTAAACATAATGTTTATAAAATAAATAAAAAGATAGCATTAAACTACACCACCTGAAGCACGTGTGGGTACGGCAACATTGTAATCTTAAACCTATTAAACGAAGAAAAAGGCCCTTCATAACCACAAGCTTCTTTTCCGTTGCCAAAGTAGCCAGTCACGTTGAAGCAATCGTTACCTTCCTCGACAAAGTGTAAAACTTCAACCTCCTCATCAAGGTATCGGTTGCAAAACTCCCTCCATTTCTCGCCACACATGTACCATTGCCCATAACGTGGTCTCTTCAACTTGACTCGGAAACGATAACCATCCGAGCTGATAATATATACGTGGTCACTACCATTATAACCCTCAAAATTATAAACAAACGGAAGGACCTGCAAAACAAAAACAACGTAGATTAATGAAATTACTAAACAGACAAAACCAGACCATAATCAATTACGATGTTCTAATAAAACAATCAATACTTGAGAATCAGGAAAAGTAAAAACGTCCATCATTGTAACAAACTCAATGGCCATTTTCCTACAAATTTTTAAAAAATAAAGTTAAACCAACATAACAAACCGTGATACAACCAAACAAAGCAGATGTTACAACCACATAACAACAACCAAATTTTTACAATTAATCATAAACAAACAAACTCAAAATAATATTGTATTTTCAATTTCAATCACATTTTTGAAATCATCTTTATAAACTAAACAACGTTTTACGGGTCACTTATTAAAATGTTTCATCTCACCATTCTGCTTATCTAAACACAACAACAAATACCTCATACAGGTACTTACAAAAATGCATATCCAAACACAAACAACACTACGTGACCATTGACATTCATGGTGAACACGATATCCATGTAAAATCACACATTTTAAACAATAACTTATCAAACTAATCATTCGCATATTACATCAAACTACATAATCGTTTAAAAACCATGTAAAAAAACAACATGTATTCTAAATTAAAAAAATTCAAAACATCAGACACCTATCAATATAGCATAATAGCTTATGACAAGCGTGTTGTAAGTATAAAACCCAAATGACTACTCCCATTCATATATCATATTAACAAAAAAAACAAAAATAAAAGTCAACTAACAAGTCAAACTAAAAAACCAACCACTCAAAGGGCACTACTTAACCTTCTAAACCAACTTACATCAACAATGAAACCATTATCTACACATAACAAGTGAATAACACAAACTTTGACAACAACAACCAAACAAACAAATCAACATCAATTACCTAAAAAATATACAAACAACAACATATGTTCAAACAACAGATGCAAAGAAAACCATATTAAACCAAAAAACTCTTTAATTACCAAAACACAACACATACTACAACATAAAAAAAAAACCAATTATTTGTATTCAAAACATTATTATATCAAACACTTTCCACCCATTGAAACCAAAACATAAACAACACCAACAAAAACAGCTACAATTTTAAGGATTAAAAAAATTAGGCGTTTCTAAAAATCAAAATCAAACAACAATGCAACATAAAAATCTAATAACAAACCATTTCAAAACATAATACCGCACCTACTATCTTAAAAAAAACACAATCTTAAATAACTAACACTGTTCAAACCGGTAAAGGAAAAGAACGAAACCTTTTTCAAAGAAAAAAATACTATTAACCAAAAAAAATAGTTAGTGTATCAATCCAAATAAATCTTTGATTTGAATGCTTAAAAAAATCGCTATATACCTGGATTGATAGGCGGAGAATCGCTCGGAAGAAAATTAGGTAGGGGTTTTATGATTTATGAGAAACACAAAACAAAACAATGTATTTATTAATACAAAGTATAATGGTTGAAAAAAAATAGGTGAAATGATTGCCTATCTTCTAAGTGCAATGCAAATTGATATAATGTGTAACATGCAGAAATACATTGCATAAAAAACTAAAAAAACAAAAAATTTACATAACTAACCCATTTATTTCCATTTGCAGACTTAGAGCTTACAGACATTGAGAGGAAGAATATATGTCTCACATATATTGAGCACATGCTACTTTGTAACAACAAAAGCTTAAAAAGTATACCAAACATGCCATACCCTAACGAGATGTTGACAATGGGCAATTACAACAGATTGGTGTATGATGAGTTGAAATACAACAAAGGCAATTACGAATACTGACATAAAACGCTCTACAAGACATTGACACACGAACAAAAAGACATATACCGAACAGTAATGGACGTTGTTACACATGAAAAAGGAGGAATGTACTTTGTCTACGGATATGGTGGGACAGGTAAAACATACCTATACAAAACATTATCCGCCGCATTAAGATCAAAAGGCGAAATAGTCATAAATGTGGCATCAAGCGGCATCGCATCACTTTTGTTAGAAGGTGGAAGGACAGCACATTCTCGATTCGCTATCCCTATAAATGTGGTGGAAGATTCGTATGTCATATTCCGTAGCCGACGGCGACCTAGCGGAATTGCTAAGAATGTGTAACCGATAATATGGGATGAGGCTCCTATGATACACGAGACACTTTATGAAGCATTCGATAGGATACTAAGAGACATATGTAGAACGTCCACATTCGAACCATCAGGAAAAGTCTTTGGAGGTAAAGTGGTTCTTTTTGGCGGAGACTTTAAGCAAATATTACCAGTAGTTACAAACGGCAGCCAACATGATGTCGTACATGCGTCGATCAACGCTTCATATCTGTGGCAACATTGCAAAGTAATGCGTTTGACTATTAACATTAGGCTCGGAACAGGATCAACTAACTCTAAGAGAAAAGAAATCCAAGATTTTGCCGATTGGATATTAAGCATAGGAAACGGGACAGTCGGTGGAAAGAACGACGGAGAAGCGATGGTTAAATTCCCTGATGATATGTTGATACCCGATTTTGAAGACCATATTGCTACAATTATCGAACAAACCTACCCAGATTTGGTACAAAACCTCTGACCCAAAATTCTTCCAAGAAAAAGCAATCCTCGCACCGACTCATGAGCTTGTGGATATGATCAACGATAGAATGGTACAAAAACTACCAGGAGATTCTAAGACATACGGCCATTTCACTTTCAGTTGGTATTATCGATATGGATTCAAACTTTAATGAGTCACTTTACACAACCGAGGTTCCTAAATAGCATTGAATTCGGCCTTCCACACCATTCTCTAACATTAAAAATAGGCTCATTATGCGCATGAGAAACATAGATCAAGCGGCGGGATTATGCAATGAAACTAGGCTTCAAGTCTTGAGGATGGGTGTCAACATAATAGAAGCCAAGATTATATCGTAGGGAATGTGGGTACAATTTGCGCAATTCCAAGGATGGTCTTAAGCCCTTCTGATAATAAGATGCCGTTTAAATTAAATCGTAGACAATTCCCAGTTGCATTGTGTTTTGCAATGACCAGTAACAAAATTCAAGGACAAACATTAACACAAGTAGAATTGTTTCTACAACGACCTGTTTTTTCTCACGGCCAACTGTACGAAGCTGTTCCAAGGGTGAAAAGCTGAAAAGGATTGAAAATTTTATGCTGCGATGAAGAAGGGAAGTACGCAAAATCAACGACTAATGTTGTCTACAAAGAAACTTTGTTTAGAATTTAAGTCCATTGTTATATGACTTTAATACATTTTCATTATCTACACTTTACAAACATCCGTACATTCATTACTGGAGCTAAAAATTTATATGACGTCTTAGTAACCATCCATCAAAAACATACAATTATTTATAATCATTTATTTTATTAAATTACAAAAAAAAACACAAAAAATAAAAATTATCGATGATATACACTACATATTCCTACCAATGAAAAAAAAAACTAAAAATTTTTTACAAACGATTATCAAAAGCTTACAACTAATTACATAACAGAGTCTTAGTTATAACAGTAGGTTACTAGCATGCTATTATATAATATTGTTAGTTGCCATCTAAGGCAAGCCTAAACTTTCAGTACAAAAAACAAAATATCAAATATAACCATTCCTAAGAGATACTGTTAAACATGTCCAACCATAGCAGGTTTCAGTTATAAACATTCACAAAACTTTGAAGCCAGCCATCAGATGTCTTAGCACATGTGAAATACATGGATCACAACTTTTTTTCGGGAATCCAAAGAAGCCTGACGTATACGCCACGATCTCGAGCTTGAACCGCACCATTTTATTGGGTTCCCAACGGCGGTCATTAACAACATCCCTCCACCTGCAATTCATTGTGACATGGTTTTTGCACTTTGGTCTGTCACTGTGGTGTTCGATGTCAACATCCACATAGAACTCCATACCTCCATCGTATCGCAGAATTTCATTTTGGTATCTCCACATTTTACGTGCCTTCACAAAGTCATGCGGTATGTTCTGTATTAATATGAAAAGAAATGTGATTAAAAAAATTAGTAGCCATACGTAACTCTAAACAACAATCAGCTAAATAACAACATGAATCAAAAGTCAATAAAGACTCCTAACATCTGATGTTGGTCTACAAAATACATGGGTATTTCATGACTTTCGTAACGTATGATGTTACGCCAAACATAACTTATCCTAAGCATACCAGCAAGATCACTAACTAAACAACTACACTGTTTCCATGCCATTCGGAAATCCTTTCTTAAAAACTATACGCACGAACGCAGGTTCATAGAAACTAATCGCACATCCTACTCAACAAAAGTTATGTGTTATCGTTAACTGCACTATACTTACCATGAATGTGTCACCCTCATAATAGTGTCGTATATGTTTTAAGACATAACACAAAATAGTCTCTACACATAATACTATACAATCAGATGCAGTACATATGTCCCTCAATATAAAGGATAATAACGGAAATTAAAATCTGAATCAAACTCTTACCGAACGACTACGTTCTGTCACATACGCAAGAATTGGCGCATAAAAACAATCCTTCTCATCCTGATGCTCTGTATGGCCTTCCCACTCACACATGTGTGACATCCTTTTATCTACACGAAGCATTTAAAACAAATTTCAAACAAGTATATCATGTGAAAACAGTTTCCTTTCTCAAAAAACAATTATACACAATATGCGTATATTACCATTACCATACCTCCGTCTATAGGGCTCTTCAGGAAAGGCATTCTCCAGTTCAGTACCATACGTTCTACAATATCGTGACGCATCTCCAAACCAGACGAATCAAATGGCATCATGGATACACAACTGTTTAGCAAGTTTGTGAAAACAACCCTTCTCCCAACAACGAGGTTTTCAACTTGAACCAAAATATGCCATCCCATTCCTCAAAACACATAAACATCCTTGTCTTCATCCACAAGCTTAATCTCACGGTAAGTGACTGTAGATATCAGCGTCCCACTCACATAAACACGGAATTAAGAATTCTCAGTTGACGTCAAGAAACCGCAAGGAAGATCCTACGAAACAGGTATTTGTTATTAACATTAAAACTTAAATAAAATTGATTGGTTTTGAAAAGATTTCTAATAAAGTAATAGAATGTCAACTATGTAACATAAGAATTACCGGTGATTAGTCGACCTGTTCCAAAGTAAGCAAGCATCTATCTTTGTCCTAACCTACCGGCGAGATCGTATCCATTGCATTCATATCCGAAATTTTTGTATGTTATTCGTAGTAGCATCTTCTTCCTCTCGGATGAAATGGAATGTCGATATGTTCCTGTTTCGACATCTAAAATTCCCGCCATTCCGATCCATACAAAACTGATTCCCTCCAGCCATCTTTATGTACACCTTATGTTTTGTACCTTTATTGTGGATTAAGTACAGCCAGTTCTTCTTAGGTTTCAACAACCCCGTAAACAGGGTAGGAAGAAGCTGAAATCAAAACATTCAGTGCGTGTATCAATATCAACATTCCTTGAATAAAATGATAAGTTGTTTAAGTCTCTTAAATAGTAAATACCTGAAGTGTTCGGATGTTACTTTGGTTTGCCTCCACCAATAGTTGCATCGTCATTCTATTTCACCAAACAACAAACGTGTAAATGGTTAATACGTTTCTCACATTAATTTATATATATATATATATATATATATATATATATATATATATATATATATGTGTGTGTGTGTAATGAATTGAATCATCAACACAAATAGACAGGTAAAATGTCGACCCATACAAAAGCCTTTCCGCATAATTATAATCACATTGTTGTTTCAGAGTACGTGTCTGTATTGTCTTTCAACTTCAAAATCTTATACCATGTAAACCGTTTTCAAGACTAACAACTATTACACTACCTACCCAACCTACATTCTCTACATACTTTTTACTAACTTCGTTTTATACTAATAATATGCATAACACATTCTTGCTTAACTACTAAACAAAATAGCAATAAATCATACCTACACTATGTAACTACTATTATACCTCCCATTAAACATGTTTTTAAAACAAACAATCATCATAATCCTTTAAAGATACATCAAATAAACAAAACAACTAATATCCAAGGAACAAAAACAATTTATACTTCAAAACCAATTTTTTAGTATGATCATACATCAGAGAATAACAAAACAAACTTCTCAAACTTTACAAATCTACTAAACATCTACTACCAAACGCTAAATGGGATGGAACTCAAACGGTTTTTATCCTATCCCTTCTTCTAAAGTGATCATAAACTATGTAACTATTTGAAACAGAAATATCAAATATCAAACTGAAGTAACATTGCGATCAAAAGTAAAAAAACATTGAACAAAAATATACCAAACATGCATTTGTAAACAACAACAAATCAGTAACATGCATATCAATTAGTGTGCAATTTCAAAGGACAATTACGGTAAAAAAAATAAGAGAAAAAAAAATAAATAAAAACAAAACCTGATGAAGAGAAGTGTGTGGAAGAAGATGAAGAACTTACTTGACCAAATGAGTTATACATTTAAGCCGGATTAAGAAAACCAAGTGGCTTTTGTAATGATAACACAATAGCACCTACAACCTAGCCTATTCATCTCATACACTTAAACCAACTTAATCCTTCACATACACAACAAATGCTTAACATAAAAACAATTTGATAACGCTACACGCGTTGTTCGGGGTCAAAGGAACTTCCTTTTCTTCGAGCAAGTTTTATAACACCCTAGGCAGTGAACCTAATCGTTGTAGTGTAGTATTAGGGTAAGCCACGGGTATTGATATCGTTCTCTAGGGGAATAGTGTCGTTAGGCTGAAGTGTATGTCGATTTAAGTCTAAAGGTGAGGGATGATTATTTTTGTATTTTTATATTTTATGAAATGGAAAGGTACGAATCTCGGGTTTTGGATTTGGGGGTTGGTATTTCTACCGATTACTCTACTTATCTAATTTATCTAATCTAAGGTGTATGTAGTCTATGTCTAATTATTGTGTGCTCGAATGATAGTTTAAAGATGTGTTCACTTAGGTTTTATTACTCCTTAATTATCTCCTATTGATGGTTGAATTGTCACGTCCTTATTCTTAATCGCGTTGTGTGTCTAAGGTCGTAGGGTATGCGTTTATCCCTAACTCTTTGAACTTACCAAAGGGTCTCGTCTACAAAACCCTCTAGGGATTATAAACTCTAACTCTATGGCACTCTTTGGATGGTTTAGCCTACAACTACTCTAAGTGCTATAGTCTAAGGTTCACAAAGATTAATCAAGCATTAATTACACAACGAATGACCTATCGCATTACTAGATCATTAACAATTAAGATAATAGACAACCAATCAATATTCAATAATTAAGATTCATATTCCCTAAGCAAACACACAAGTAAATTAGCCGAACATGGAGAACATGCAAGCATACACACAAATAATTGAAGACATAATTAAATTAATGAAGTAAAGCACTTATCTTGATGTAAGATAGGGTTTGAAACCCTAAAATCTTTGTACAAGTCAGCCTTGGTTCGGTTTAGGTTTTTACTCCAAAGACTACACACTAAAACTGAAAAATTCGGATTCTATATATAAGATTACATATGCGACGGCGTCACCTTATGATTTGTGACGCGTCGGGTCGAAATCATTAGGGTTTCGTTTTGGCCACGTTAGTCTTGCGACGGCGTCACCTTGTGCTTGTGATGCCGTCCTCTTCGACCGATGCGTGCGGATCAAATCTAGGCCGTCTGAGTTGCGACGGCCTACTCTTTTAAAGCGACACCGTCAGCAGAAAATAGGAAATTTGGCTTCGAGCCGTCGCAGAATGCTCCGGCGTCGTTAGCGATGGCGCCGTCCCTTGCTGTAATTCATGCCACTTAGTGTCTCGATTCTTGACTTTGGCCATTTTCTTCGTATATTCCCGCCTTTTCGTCCAAATAAGTGCCATTACAACAATTTGCCTTCAAGAGACCTAAAAAGTGAAAAGGAACGATATTAAGTAATAACGGATACAAAAGTGATCAAATAAGGGCTTCAACGACCCCTCAAAAAGGTACATTTTAAAACCTTATCAAATATCCCTACACTTGGTATTTGCTTGTCCTCAAGCAAATGTGCTTTTAGCCAATTAATTTATAAGTTAGGGGTCATGAAGCATAGGTTTAAAACAGTCCACAACACATATAAGCCCCGCAAAAGTCATAACAAGCACGGAAATTACATACTAGCACCTCACATGGGGTGTTTGGATACTCACATCTCTCTCGGGTGTATATGAAATATAACTAATTGGAAATGGAAGATAAACACTCATTAACCGGTCCTAGTACATAGATTACCATAGGCTTGAGAATAGATCAAACCTCCATCGCTTTGGCGTAAGCACCTAGGAAAGACTATCAAAGAGGTCTTTAAAGGGTTGTAACGTTAGGCTTACGGTAGGGAAATAAAGGGTTTGGTGGGATAGGCTATTTAGTGGTGGAAAGTCAAAAATCTCTATGTTGCAAGTATACGAAGAATGGCGTTGCTAAGCCAAGACTCGACACTCTAAACTCTAGATAACTGAAATAAACAAACAAAAATTTAAAGGATAGATGTAGGATGGTAGCCCGTATGTTTTTTTTTTTTTTTTTTTTGAACACTCTATTTTTTTTTCTTTTTCTCTTTTTCTATTTTTTTTTCGATTTTTTTTCATTTAATTTTACTCTACCATCCTCTACGATAACATCAAAATGATAGGGATTTATAGGCACATGGATTTATAGGCACATCCCTACACTTGAGTTTTTTCATTACTCGAACACTAATATGACCCGAATTGAAAAGATCAAAACATTTGGGGTACGTTATTACGCAAATAAGAGAATTTAACGTTCCCTTCCAGTTATTTCATAAACTTTAACTTTTTCCCATGAGTCCCAATCGTCCCAAAACTGTATACAAAGGATATGACTCGACTTAGCAACTCATGCAAGTAACAAGATAATTGAACTAAGGGTTTGGGGTGATAACAATAATGCACTAAAAGTGAGTGCATACAAGGTAGGCTAAGGCGATTTGGGTGTATATTTGGAGGTGGGGTGTAAACAATGCTCTTCATTGATATTCCGGAAAAACCGAAACATCACGAGAACCGCGAAAAGGATATGCTCTGAGGAGTTAACTAGGGGTATCGTGTACTAAAGATGAGTACAACGCAAAGGGTGTGGGGGAATTACTCAACCGATGTGGAAGAAGTAATTATATTACGGGTATCAAACAAGGGTTATCCTAATGTCTCTTATCATTTAGTTATTCCTAACTACACAAGTGTAGTCTTACTAGCGATCTCGGAATGCATCACAAAACAAGTTCTAGAATCTATTATACTACCGGTTCACACTCTAAGCATTAAATATGAATGCTTTAATTCCTACTAATCTAAGGGCGATCCTCACATTTTAGGTGGAATTTGGGTGGTAAAGGGTTTTTGTGCTAGTCATATAACTTCCTATCCGTGAGACGCTTTTGTTAAGACTAATGGCCCACTCCTATATGTCATGAAAAATTTTAAATTTTGTGCCAAAATTACCCTAACCGACATTTTCTCATGGTTTATTACACAAATGCAATTGGACAAAGCAAATATTCAAGGATAAGCATAGTTTCAAAGTTTCCGTTTTATTTTCCCTCCCTACACTTAAACTGAACATTGTCCCCAATGTTCCCCGAAAGTATCAAAGTTATGATAATGGAAGGTAATTAAAACAAAAGAAACAAATACTCCCCTGATTAGCTCGGTAGGATCCGTGTGTTAAGTAGTGGTTAAATCCTTTCCAAGAAAAATGTATGCGTGAAAAGCTCCTTCCAAACTTATG
The DNA here is from genome assembly GCA_910596185.1 of Chrysanthemum makinoi. Taxonomy (NCBI): domain Eukaryota; kingdom Viridiplantae; phylum Streptophyta; class Magnoliopsida; order Asterales; family Asteraceae; genus Chrysanthemum; species Chrysanthemum makinoi. Next base: position 23,978,526 of record OU343225.1, on the reverse strand, counting down.
TTTCTTCTTCTTGATAAATAAAACCAGCACACTTGAAGAAAACAAACAAAACCTTCGCGTAAAATCGATGGTAATAATATATATAAGACTCTACTAGGATATAATGCTTGTGGAATGGATGTTTACAGAATTTCTGGAAAATTAAGACCTGGAAAATTCCAAAATTTTATAGTTAGCTCAGAAAACGAGAAAAAGTAATCATTGTTTTTACTCCTTCCTGGCGCCGTCAGTGCGATCTGACGCCGTCGGTTATCTGACAAAATCTGGTTTTGCGATTTTCGGAAAAAATTCGGAAAATTTACATCTTTAGAATCTGGAAAAAATTCTACAAAACATCCATTATGACTCGATACAAGCATTTGACTCGAACAAACACACATATATATCTTTTAATGAATTGCTATTCTCATGTATACGTTTCTTTGAAAACGTGTGTAATCCTCCCTACACTTATCCCTTATGTAAAATACCTTTATATGTAATTAAGATGAGGTTAAAGACAAAATAAAGCATTTTACAAATTCAAACATGAGAATAAACAATCAATAAAAGATATACGACACACAAATAAAAATGAAAAACAAATACACATGGGTTGCCTCCCAAGAAGCTTGTTTTGTTCGAGTCACAAGCCTGACTCTACCCTTATTTAACGGATAAAGGGGAGGTTTTCCCTACACTTAAGTTTAAGTCCGGGTGATAGTAGCGATACACACCCTTAGGGTGGAAATCTGCTACGTGAGGAGAGGGTGATGGGTGATTTATATGCTCAAAGGAGTGTGCTCCATTCATTATAACCTTACCTAAGTCTATGGGTGAATCAAATCTCTCTCCTAAAAATGGATCATCTTCTATAAACTTCAAAATATTCTTAGTTAAGTATCCATCTTGACCTAATAAACCCGGTTTAAACCCATAATGTTTCTTGTTATCAACCATGAATGGGTGATATAATTGTGTAAGGTCATGGGTTACTCCGATATTAGCTTTCACTCTACATGCCCTAGAGTCTACCACTTTTATCAAGCAACTACCCGGACTATCAATTTTGATGGGTGGATTGGGGCCTAATTCAATTCCAATATTCACATCTAAAGATGGAAAATTGGGTAAGGTTTTTGGTTGAGGCTCCAGTTCATCAAAATTAGGAACTTCCCTAGGACTAAGAGAGAGGTCATGACAACAAGCATCTAAACCTACATTCTCTAGTGGCGTTTGGTCCAAAGGTTCTATATCAATCGGGGTTCCTATAGTCTCTTCTACTTCTTCCGGGTAAGTTATAGGCGATGTGTGTTCCTCAAGTGATGGTAGGGTTTGTGGGCTTGGAGTTTCCATCTTATTCTCCATTATATCTAGATCTCCTAAATGTTCATCATGTGTTTTAGTATGATCTGACCCAAATACACTCCTAAGCATCTCAAATCCTTCCTTAGCCATTTCAAATTCTTGGTCCGATTCATAAGAATTATTTTCAAAAATTTGGTCACTATGTTCTATTTTCCTAAAGGATTCCTCACGCGTGTCATATGCTTTGAAATCTATCCCACACATGCAACTAGGCAGTTCAACTATAACCATCTCGCAATCTTGTTCGGGTTTAGGTTCCATGTTCTTAAAAACTAGGTCTTTTTGATCATGATGCCTAAGATTAGATAAATCCTCCTTATCCATTTCCTCAAGTTGTAACAACTGACGGTTTATGCATAGGAGGCTTTTCTGAAAAATTCTATAGATGGTCTTACTAAAAGGAGTTGATCCTGACAACGATCGTTGAATAGAAGCCACACAAACACAAAATATATCAAATCCATCCAACCTTACACCCGTCTCCTTTTGGATATCTCTAAGTTCACTCACAAATTCATTAGAACAATAAAAACCAAACCAATCTGCGAAATTCAATTGTTCCTCATTTGTTAATGATTCAAATGCAACTTCACTTGCCATGGAGACAATGAAAAGGGTTTTACGAACACAAACACAAAGAATGGGGATAGACCACAAGGAAGCTAATAAAAAGAAAAAATTTCACTTGATAGGAATCTTGTGAGTAGACCTAAACGAGATATAAATCAAGCCTAAACAATAACTATTCCCGGCAAACTAAAAACTTGATAACGCTACACGTCATTCGGGTCAAAGGAACCTCTTTTTCTTCGAGCAAGTTTTATAACACCCTAGGCAGTGAACCTAATCGTTTTAGTGTTGTATTAGGGTAAGCCACGGGTATTGATATCGTTCTTTAGGGGAATAGTGTCGTTAGGCTCAAGTGTATGTCGATTTAAGTCTAAAGGTGAGGGATGATTATTTTTGTATTTTATATTTTATGAAATGGAAAGGTACGAATCTCGGGGTTTGGATTTGGGGGGGTTGGTATTTCTACCGTGATAAGGTTTTAAAATGTACCTTTTTGAGGGGTCATTTAAGCCCTTATTTGATCACTTTTGCATCCGTTATTACTTAATATCGTTCCTTTTCACTTTTTAGGTCTCTTGAAGGCAAATTCTTTGTAATGGCACTTATTTGGACGAAAAGAAATATCTGAACAAAATGGCCAAAGTCAAGAATCGAGATGCTCCTGCTGAAAACATAAGGTGACGCGTCCACTGCTTATCGCGGCGCCGTCAGAATTTGTGGCGGGTCAGACCAAAACTCTTATTTTCAAGTGGCGACGTCAGGTTGTAAAAGAGTAGGCCGTCGCAACTCGAGACGGCCTAGATTCAATCAGACGGCGTCGAGAAAGCGAAGAGGACGGCGTCTCAATCACAAGGTGACGCCGTCGCAAGTCTAACGTGGCCAAGACGAAACCCTAATGACGGCGATCCGCCGGCGTCACAAAACATAAGGTGACGCCGTCGCATATGTAATCTTATATATAGAATCCGAATTTTCAGTATTTGTGTGTAGTCTTTTGGAGTAAAAACCTAAAACCGAACCAAGGCGGTCTTGTACAGTATTTTAGGGTTCCAAACCCTATCTTACATCAAGATAAGTTCTTTACTTCATTAATACAATTATGTCTTTGATTATTTGTGTGTATGCTTGCATGTTCTCCATGTCCGGCTAATTTATTTGTGTCTTTGCTTAGGGAATATGAAACTTAATTATTGATTATTGATTGGTTGTCTCTTATCTTAGTTGATTAATGATCTAGTAATGCGATAGGTCATTCGTTGTGTACTTAATGCTTGATTAAATCTTTGTGAACCTTAGAATATAACTCCTTGAGTAGTTGTAAGCTAAACCATCCAAAGAGTGCCTTAGAGTAAGAGTTTATTATCCCTAGTGGGTTTTGTAGACAAGACCCTTTGGTAAGTTCAAAGAGTTAGGGAACATACGCATACCCTACGACCTTAGACACACAACTAAGAATAAGGGCGTGACAATTCAACCACCAATAGAGATAATTAAGGGAGTAGTAAAACCTAAGTAAACACATCTTTAAACCATCATCGAGCACACAATAATTAGACATAGACTACATACACCTTAGGTTAGATAATTAGATTAGTAGAGTAATCGGTAGCAATACCAACCCCCAATCCATACCCGAGATTCGTACCTTTCAATTTCCTAAAAAACATAAAAAGATAAAAATAATCTTCCTCAACCCCAACCTTAGCGTAGTAACTTCTTACTAGCATTCCTATTCCCCTAGAGAGCGATATCAATACCCGTGGCTTACCCTAATTACTACACTACAATGATTAGGTTCCTTTGCCTAGGGTGTTATAAAACTTGCTCGAAGAAAAGGAAGTTTCCTTGACCCGAACGACGCGTGTAGCGTTATCAAGTTTTTAGCGTCGCTGCCGGGGAATAGAATAGCTAGTTAGTAGTCCACCTCGTTTAGGTTTCTTTGCTTGATTCCTATCAAGTAAATTTTTTCTCATTTTTTAGCTTTCTCTTAGTCTTTCCCCCTTCTTCGTGACCTTTGTTCGTAAAATCCACCACTCACCATGATACGTATCTTCCACCAAAGATTCTTCACCCTACCCGTCCTCAATCCCAGAATTGAGAACGCACTCCCACAAAATCCCTCACCCGTTCACCATTTTGGAAATCACCTAGGGCATAATGAGATAAATTGGCAACAACAAAGTCCTTTCTATGACTCAGGTTCCGATGAGGAATTTGATTATGGTGGCCTTGCCTTGATGGGGAGGTAGTCAATGAGGTTAATTTTGAAATTAAGAAGACCCTCCTAATGTTTTGACCCTAGGTGTAGAATCGAGAAAGATGGTCCCTTTAACATGCAATTCCCATGCAAAATAGGATTAGAAGGGTTCGATGCTTACTTGAATTCATTTTTGCCTTTGAACTTAATCTCTAGGAACCTATACAATAAAATCAAGATTAATGAGTTAACCTATCATGGGAATAATGTTGTTGAAGCAATCACTCATTTGCACGTGTTTGTTGGAAGCTTTGCCTATTTGGTAGAGTTCATGGTCTTAGAAGACTTAGGAGAATTTATTGATAAGGACCTTACTCAAGTAATTTTTGGAAAACCTTTCAAAATAATGACTAGGTTAAATGAACAGATGGTTGATGGTCTAATCACATTCTCTAATGAAGTTGAGGACTTTATCTACCAAATGCCATCTTTATCCTAGGTTCAAACACAAGGATATAGAGGCTTGTAATAGAATGACCCCTATTCCATTGCTTAGTGAAAGGGATAAGCAAAGACGACTTAGGTACCCATATGAGAAAACAAAAAGGTATTACAACAAATGCCTTGAATTAGGAGATGATTACAAAAAGAGTGAAAGAACATTGGAATGGCTTGAGTATAAGCGTGGCGTGCATGATCTGCAATGAAACCACGACTACTGAGTCTAGCTACAAGACTCTTAAATAAAGAAAAGCGCTTCGTGGGAGGAAACCCATGCTTAATTGTTTCCTTGTTAGTGTCATATATCTTTTAATAATTGTTTATTCTCATGTTTAAATTTGTAAAAATGCTTTATTTTGTTTTTAACCTCGTCTTAATTGCATATAAAGGTATTTTACATAAAAGATAAGTGTATGGAGGATTACACACGTTTTCAAAAGAAACGTAAACATGAGAATAGCAATTCATTAAAAGATATATATGTGTGTTTGTTAGAGTCAAATGCTTGTATCGAGTCATAATGGATGTTTTGCGAATTTTTTGATTCTAAAGATGCAAATTTTCCGAATTTTTCCGAAAATGAGACCGAGTTTTTGTCGGGGATAACTTTGACGGTGTCGGATTGCAACTGACGGCGTCGGAAGGAGTAAAAACCACAGATTACTTTTTTCTCGTTTTCTGAGCTACTTATAAATTTTTGGAATTTTCAGGTCTTAATTTTCGAAGTGCATGTAAACATCCATTCTACAAGCATTATATCCTAGTTTAAATCGAGTCTTATATATATTATTACCGCCGATTTTACGTGAAGGTTTCGTTTGTTTTCTTCAAATGTGCAGGTTTAATTTATCAAGAAGAAGTTACATAAGATTGGAAGGAGCTTTTCACGCACACATTCTTCTTGGAAAGGATTTAACCACTACTTCTACCGGATCCTACCGAGCTAATCGGGGAGTACTAGTTCCTTTCGTTTTCATTACCTTCCATTATCATAACTTTGATACTTTTAGGGAACATTGGGGACAATGTTCAGTTTAAGTGTAGGGAGGGAAAATAAAACGGGAACTTTGAAACTATGCTTATCCTTGACTATTTGCTTTGTCTAAGTGTATTTGTGTAATAAACCATGAGAAAATGTCGGTTAGGGTAATTTTGGCACCAAATTTTGAATTTTTCATGACATATAGGAGTGGGCCATTAGTCTTAACAAAAGCGTCTCACGGATAGGAAGTTGCATGACTAGCACAAAAACCCTTTATCACCTAAATTCCACCCAAAATATGAGGATATCCCTTAGATTAGTAGGAATTAAAAGCATTCATCTTCAATTTTTAGAGTGTGAACCGGTAGTATATTAGATTCTAGAACTTGTTTTGTGATGCATTCCGAGTTTGCTAGTAAGACTACACTTGTGTAGTTAGGAATAACTAAATGATAAGAGGCATTAGGATAACCCTTGTTTGATACCCGTAATATAATTACTTCTTCCACATCGGTTGAGAAATTCCCCCACACCCTTTACGTTGTACTCATCTTTAGTACACGATACCCCTAGTTAACCCCTCAGAGCCTATCCTTTTCGCGGTTCTCGTGATGTTTCGGTTTTTCCGGAATATCAATGAAGAGCATTGTTTACACCTCACCCCCAAATTACACCCAAATCGCCTTAGCCTACCTTGTATGCACTCACTTTTAGTACATTATTGTTATCACCCTAAACCCTTAGTTCAATTATCTGGTTGCTTGCATGAGTTGCTAAGTCGAATTATATCCTTTGTACACAGTTTTGGGACGATTGGGATTCATGGAAAAAGTTAAAGTTTATGAAATGACGGGAAGGGAATGTTAAATTCAAATTCCCTTTGTTTGCGTAATAATATACCCCAAGTGTTTTGATCTTTTCAATTCGGGTCAAATTAGTGTTAGAGTAATAAAAACTCAAGTGTAGGGATGTGCCTATAAATCCCTATCATTTTGATGTTACCGTAGAGGATGGTAGAGTAAAAGTGTATGAAAAAAAATGAAAATAAAAAATAGAAAAAGAGAAGAAAAAAATAGAGTGTAAAAAAAATACGGGCTACCATCCTACATCTATCCTTTAAATTTATGTTTGTTTATTTAAGTTATCTAGAGTTTAGAGTGTCGAGAGTCTTGGCTTAGCATGCATTCTTAGTATACTTGCAACATAGAGATTTTTGACTTTCCACCACCAAATAGCCTATCCCACCAAACCCTTTATTTCCCTACCGTAAGCCTAACGTTACAACCCTTTAAAGACCTCTTTGATAGTCTTTCCTAGGTGCTTACGCAAAGCGCTGGAGGTTTGATCTATTCTCAAGCCTATGGTAATCTATGTACTAGGACAGGTTAATGAGTGTTTATCTTCCATTTCCAATTTGTTATATTTCATATACACCCGAGAGAGAGGTGAGTATCCAAACACCCCATGTGAGGTGCTAGTATGTAATTTCCGTGCTTGTTATAACTTTAGGAGGCTTATATGTGTTGTGGACTGTTTTAAACCTATGCTTCATGACCCATAACTTATAAATTAATTGGCTAAAAGCACATTTGCTTGAGGACAAGCAAATACCAAGTGTAGGGATATTTGATAAGGTTTTAAAATGTACCTTTTTGAGGGTCATTTAAGCCCTTATTTGATCACTTTTGTATCCGTTATTACTTAATATCGTTCCTTTTCACTTTTAGGTCTCTTGAAGGCAAATTGCTGTAATGGCACTTATTTGGACGAAAAGCGCGAATATACGAACAAAATGGCCAAAGTCAAGAATCGAGGCGCTCGGCTAGCGAAAACATAAGGTGGCGTCACTTGCTTATCTTGCGACGCCGTCGAGGAATTTGTGACGGGTCAGAACCCAAAACTCTTATTTTCAAGTGACGACGTCGGTTGTAAAAGAGTAGGCCGTCGCAACTTCAGGCGGCCTAGATTCAATCGAGACGGCCAGTCGGCTGAAGGGCCGGCGTCACAATCACATGGTGACGCCGTCGCAAGTCTAACGTGGCCAAGACGAAACCCTAATGACGGCGATCCGACGGCGTCAAAAACATAAGGTACGCGCGTCGCATATGTAATTTTATATATAGAATCCGAATTTTTCAGTATTTGTGTGTAGTCTTTTGGAGTAAAACCTAAACCGAACCAAGGCTGTCTTGTACAGTATTTTAGGGTTCCAAACCCTATCTTACATCAAGATAAGTTCTTTACTTCATTAATACAATTATGTCTTTGATTATTTGTGTGTATGCTTGCATGTTCTCCATGTCCGGCTAATTTATTTGTGTGTTTGCTTAGGGAATATGAAACTTAATTATTGATTATTGATTGATTGTCTCTTATCTTAGTTGATTAATGATCTATTAATGCGATAGGTCATTCGTTGTGTACTTAATGCTTGATTAAATCTTTGTGAACCTTAGAATATAACTCCTTGAGTAGTTGTAAGCTAAACCATCCAAAGAGTGCCTTAGAGTAAGAGTTTATTATCCCTAGTGGGTTTTGTAGACAAGACCCTTTGGTAAGTTCAAAGAGTTAGGGAACATACGCATACCCTACGACCTTAGACACACAACGCAACTAAGAATAAGGACGTGACAATTCAACCACCAATAGGAGATAATTAAGGAGTAGTAAAACCTAAGTAAACACATCTTTTAACTATCATACGAGCACACAATAATTAGACATAGACTACATACACCTTAGGTTAGATAATTAGATTAGTAGAGTAATCGGTAGCAATACCAACCCCCCAAATCCATACCCCGAGATTCGTACCTATCAATTTCCTAAAAAAACATAAAAAAGAAAAAAAATAATCTTCCTCAACCCCAACCTTAGCGTAGTAACTTCTTACTAGCATTCCTATTCCCCTAGAGCACGATATCAATACCCGTGGCTTACCCTAATTACTACACTACAACGATTAGGTTCCTTTGCCTAGGGTGTTATTAAACTTGCTCGAAGAAAAGGAAGTTTCCTTGACCCCGAACGACGCGTGTAGCGTTATCATACCGATTACTCTACTTATCTAATTTATCTAATCTAAGGTGTATGTAGTCTATGTCTAATTATTGTGTGCTCGAATGATAGTTTAAAGATATGTTCACTTAGGTTTTATTACTCCTTAATTATCTCCTATTGATGGTTGAATTGTCACGTCCTTATTCTTAATCGCGTTGTGTGTCTAAGGTCATAGGGTATGCGTTTATCCCTAACTCTTTGAACTTACCAAAGGGTCTCGTCTACAAAACCCTCTAGGGATTATAAACTCTAACTCTAAGGCACTCTTTGGATGGTTTAGCCTACAACTACTCTAAGTGCTATAGTCTAAGGTTCAAAAAGATTAATCAAGCATTAATTACACAACGAATGACCTATCGCATTACTAGATCATTAACAATTAAGATAAGAGACAACCAATCAATATTCAATAATTAAGATTCATATTCCCTAAGCAAACACACAAGTAAATTAGTCGGACATGGAGAACATGCAAGCATACACACAAATAATTGAAGACATAATTAAATTAATAAAGTAAAGCACTTATCTTGATGTAAGATAGGGTTTGAAACCCTAAAATACTGTACAAGACAGCCTTGGTTCGGTTTTGGTTTTTACTCCAAAAGACTACACACTAAAACTGAAAAATTCGGATTCTATATATAAGATTACATATGCGACGGCGTCACCTTATGATTTGTGACGCCGTCGGGTCGCCGTCATTAGGGTTTCGTCTTGGCCAGGTTAGTCTTGCGACGGCATCACCTTGTGCTTGTGGCGCGTCCTCTTGACCGATGCCGTCTGGATCAAAACTAGGCGTCTGAGTTGCGACGGCCTACTCTTTAAAGCGACACCGTCACTTGAAAATAGGAAATTTGGCTTACGAGCCGTCTGAATGCTCCGGCGGCGTCGCGATTAATCATGGCGCCGTCCCTTGTAATTCCGGCTTGAGTGTCTGATTCTTGACTTTGGCCATTTTCTTCGTATATCCGCGCCTTTTCGTCCAAATAAGTGCCATTACAGCAATTTGCCTTCAAGAGACCTAAAAGGTGAAAAAGAACGATATTAAGTAATAACGGATACAAAAGTGATCAAATAAGGGCTTAAACGACCCCTCAAAAAGGTACATTTTAAAACCTTATCACAATTTAAAAAACTTGACATTTAAAAATAAATAGCATTCATAATAATATAAACATTTAAAAAAATATATTTACTATGTATCATATATTGTACAAATACAAAATATTTGGCACAATCAAATTAAAAATTAAATACAATAACATATAAATAAAATATATTTCAGTACCTAATACATACATGTTGTCCTTTCTTTTATCTAAAAACTATCACAACAAATGCCGTGTACAAATAAATTTAATTTTTTATATGAATAAAATGGTCATCAATTCTTTTATTTCGCTATCACGATTAATAAAAGTTAAGGCCAACCATTTAACAAGATTGGTTTTTTCTAAAAAACGGTATACTTATATTAGTTAATTGTTTCGTTTGTATATTCTATAATTTACATCCACAAACCATACCATTATATATACTTTTTTAACAAAAAAAATTACAAACAATGATATTTTTAATCATCACATTATACCATGTACAAGCTACCTTATTTATACTTAAATTATTTAATTGTTTTATTATATATATATATGTGTGTGTGTGTGTATATATATATATATATATATATATATATATATATATATATATAACATAAAACTAAAAATACATTTTATTACAAAATACTTAAAAATGAAATAAACCACCTTAAACCCCTTTTGACCCTATCCCCTACACTGAAACCCATCCACCTTGCCTTGACCCTTCCATTTGACCCCTCCAAAATAAACCATTAGCCTTAACTTACCCTTTCCCTCTTTTCCCTTTTCTTCTAAACCCAAAACCTGAAAAAGCATAAAAACAATCTCAGAACCCATAGCCCGCCAAAACCAGTCACCTCCCACTCAGCATCCCACTCACTCCTCCCTGTCACTCTCACTCTTTGAAGCTGCAAAAGGAGGTCAACACAAGCTTCACATGATTCCACTGCTAACTTGGCAATCCAGGATCTTGAAGAAGAGCAATCGACAGCTGAGATCACCCCTTGCAAACTCTCTCTAGCGAAACAAAAGAAAATACGAATCCCTTTGCAAATCTTATTCGATTTTCATTGTTTTTCGCATTCAAATTTAATTACTAACCACCCTAAATCTTTAATATTATCCTATTGGTTGATTGATCAATAGCTTCTCAATAGTGGGTCGGTTACTTTTTCTCAAATTCGCTATTTGTTTTACCATTAGATTTATTCGCGATCGTAGTTTCGTTTGTGATGATTTCTTGTTTTATTGATTCTTAACGAACGATCCTACCATATTCGCTTTGTTTGGTGGTTTATTATTTTATTGCCTATACTTGAAGATTGTTTATTTTTTGGCGTTGGATGAATCTTAAAGGTATTCGTGTTGGGATTTGAAGTTTGTTTTGAGGGTTGACTTAATTGCTTCGTTTTATGATGGGGGTTATCAGAGAGAGGGATAAGGGTGGAGGTAAACGTGACCAAGATATTGGTCTCAAAACGGTGAAGAACGTTGATGCTACACCAGGAAAGATCCTTGGTGGTATATCTGTTGGTGAGGATTCGATTGGTGGGGTTAATAATCCTAAAAGCCCTAATGTGAGTGCATCTAAACGCACTTATGATCGACACACGTTGGCTGATAAATTTGATTCCGTGGAAGGTACTATGCGTTGCAACATTGAGCTTCTAAAGGCTGTCCCATTTGATGTTCCTAACGTGGAGAAAAGGGTGGAAGAGCCGGTTCTTCTTACCCCGGTGTCATTCGCATCAAATGGGGTACGCTAAGGAAGGAAATGGGGTGCATGATCCGGTTACGGTTATTACCCTATGTCGATTTCTTGAGCAAGGTTGGTGCTAGTAATGTTACTCGTAAAGTCAATTTTAGATCACTAGACACAGGTAAGCCTCTTAACGAAAAGTAGAGGTTCGAATTCCTTTATCTTCTGTTTTGGATGCTAATTCTAAGTTCGAAAATACTTTGTTTGGGTACTTTATTGGAAAGAGAGTTGCATTCCCCGTAGTTGATAACTATGTAAAGAATGCATGGAAGAAGTTTGGTGTGGTACGTTCTATGATGAATTCAAATGGTTTATTTTTATTCAAATTTGCTTCTATTGATGGGCTTAATGGCATGTTAGAGAATGGACCTTGGTTTATTCTATCCGTTCCTATACTTTTGAAGAAGTGGACCTATAGGACGAGTTTTGTTAAAGAGGATTTGGGTTCAATTCCTGTCTCGGTGAGATTACATGATATTCCTATTGCTGCTTATACTGAAGATGGGTTGAGTGCCATGGCTACCAAACTCGGTACCCCTATTATGCTTGATGCATACACTAGCTCTATGTGTTTGCAGTCTTGGGGGCGTTTTGATTATGCTAGATCTTTGATTGACATCAAGGCTGATCGGGATCTTAAAGGGACAATGGTTATTGTTGTTCCAAGCTGGGATGGGGAAGGGGAGGTGTTGCATACTGTTAGAGTGGAATATGAGTGGAAACCATCTCATTGTGGTGTTTGTATGGTTTTTGGCCATAATGAGACTCAATGTCCCAAACGTGTGCCTGTTGACCTTAAACAACAAGCACAAAAGAATGATGGATTTCAAATGCCTCAGAGGAGGCGTTTTCGGTGGTATTGAGGTGGGAAAAGGGGCTAAATTTAGCCCTTCTAAACCTAAAAAGGTTGTATCGGCTGTGTCGAAAGAAGCGGATGCTACCAAGAAGAATTCTGAAGTGGCTAGTACAAGTGGGACGAATATTGCTACATCGAATCCGTTTGATGCTCTTTATATGGTTGAATGTTGATTTGACTAATGATGGGGCTAATTTAGATTTTGGTAGTAATAAAGAAGCTAAGGTGGTGGAAGAGGAATGTACTACTCCTATTGTTGAAAATTGATAAGCGAAAAGCTAATTATTGAAGAAAAGTTAATCTTACGGATGATGATGGTAAACCTATAAAAAGGTTGATTTAAAAGAGAAGGATCCGATTCTTGGCTACTCGGGTACAAATCCTAGTTATTCATCTTCTCTGTATTCTATGGTGGGTAACCCATACTCTAAAGTGGGTGAATTTTTTTATTCTTGATAGTGATGAGACGAGGTGCACTGGCGGATAAGGATATGGCAAAGTTTCTTGCTAGTGGCAATCATCAGCTTAAAGATTATTTTGATGATGATTATGCGGCTTAGGTTTACGATTTACTAGGGCAATTGGATGCTTTTTGTGACTTGTATGATGTCAAGCTTCAAGGTTGTGGTAGGAAGTAGTTTTTATGTTTAGCAGGTCATAATATTGGCATGTCTTTCTTATGTAGTGATTTTGGTTGTTGCTCATTTGGTGCTTGTTCAAAGCCCATGTAACGGGCCAAGATGAGAGACTCACTCTCATCCGTTGTACTTAAACGTTTTTTGGAGTAATATATTTACCAGGTGATCCCCTTTTACCCACTCCAATACAAGCCAATGGATGGGATTGAGTTCAAGAAGCACAAAAGTGTGTTTTGGCTTGTATTCTCTCACAAAGAAAACACAACTCAGAAAATTTGAAGACTTTAGTATTTTTTCTTTAGTATAAATAGAAGCAGTTAGGATCATTGTAAACTTAGTCTAGAATCTTTATGTTCTAGCTCAGTTATTTTCATTGTCATTTTATTTTTCATCTCTAAATTCAGTTTAATGCAATTTACTTTTCACTTTTAATTCCATTTGAGTTTTATGCAGTCTTAATCTATTTTTGAATACTGTCTTTTGATAATTAAAGTGTTTTGTTATAAGTTGTTTGAATTCAGTTTAAGCTCACAAGTTAGTTTTCATAGCCTCACAATCTTTAAATTTTCCAAAATTTGGTTTTCTGCCCTTAAGTGGTGTTTGGATTTGCAAAGTTCATGGGTCAAAAGTTCACTTTTGACCCAAGTTGGGTTCTAAGTCTCTGAGGTTAAGGTAATTTTGCATTAGTATAGTTATTTCAAAGGTTGAACAAATATTAGTTTAGTTTCAATAGAAAGTTTGTCACTAGCGCTTGTCTGTCCAAAGCTTATCTGTTTTCATAATTATTTGCAAGGTCTTAAGCAGACTCAAAGGTTGTTTTAATGATTTTACTTATTCTTTAGATTTCAAAAATTACCTGAATTAAGTTTTCTTGGCATTTAGTAGTGTTTAGCTCCCTTGAATTTGGTTTTAAAAGTGCCATATTCTGCCCTTTTGGTCTGTTCAGCAGACCTCTTCCAGCTCCCCAATGGGTGCAAGCTAGCTTTAGGATATTTTGATGTATGAATTTTTAGTTCTTAGACTTGTTTTAGTTTTTAGATTAGGCTAATTGGTCTATATTTACCCTTAAATCTGCTATCCTTTGCCTTTTCTGCATACCGATCAGCCTTGACTCTGAGACTAAAGCCATCCTTGACAGCTTATTTATAAACTGTCAAGGGCCCACCACTAGCCCCAATTAGCTTTTACAGGCTCTTTTTAGTCCTTATTTAATCTATTTCATTTGGCTTATCCAATTTGAAGTCATTTGTGTGCTTATTTCAATGGTCAAACAGACCAATCCCTTAAGTATTTGAGATTGCATCAGCAAACAACCACAACTGACTTCTCTCCTTTTTAGTGCTTATTAGGTGTCACTTTTAGCTTATTTAATTGTATTTAGTGATCATTAGTTAATATTGGATTAGGATAGATCATAATTAGCTTATTAGGTGTTAGGTTGTAGTCATTAAGTGCTTATTTCCATTTCTTAGATTTAGGATTCCCTAGTATACACTTGCTCCCAACTGCTTATTCCCTTTGTTAGTTAGTAGATTTCCTTATTAATTAGCTTATTTCAGTCTTAGTCTCATATTGCTTATTCATGCTTAAATTTTGCTTAACAGTAGCTTAAAAGGGTGTTTGTTTGCAAGCTGTCACATTTCAGAAGTGATAAGCTGTTTATACAGCTGATTTTAAGTTTGTATAAGAAAATTTTTAACAAAAAAGTTTCTTTTTGATTGGTTCTTAAATTTCCCAAAAGCCAAAATCCAAAAAATAAAAAATAAAAGAAGCAAAAAGGCAAGAGGGTGGATTCGAACCCTTGAGCTCCTGCCCATAGAACATACACCACACACCTCTTTCCCAACTGCCCTAGGGACTTTTTCAGTTAAGAACTGCACAATCAAATACAAAGGGGTTCTTGGCAGATTTAGTAATAAGCTCTTTTGAGCTTATTTTCAGCCTTTTCCAAGTAGCAACACCTATGTTTTTTATTTTTCTTAGGATTAGCACTGTTTAGGGTTTTATTTTTTTTTTAATTTTTGTAGAATTTTCTAAAAATGTTTAGTATTTTTTATTAATTAATTAGTTTAAAATATTTTTTAATTTGTAATAAATAAAATAAAAGTCGAAAAAATACCCGGCTTTTACATAAATTCAATTTTAGTCGTGTAGAATGTTGGAAAATTAGTTTTGCACTCGTAGGATTTAAATTGCATATTTTTCACTTTAGAGCTCGGTGCGTTACCGATTTTTTGCGTATTAGTGTTTTAGCACCCTAGGATGTAAAATAGCTCCGATTTATTGTTTCTTAGGCTTAGTAGTAGTTTAATTAGTGTTTATTTTGTTTTACGTGCTCAATTTTCATTCTTGTTCTTTATTTTGTAGAATAACGTAATCACAAACCCAGATTCGTTATACCAATTCAAGTTCTAATCACGAAACTCAACGAAACCGTCAATTCACACCTCGTTGGGACACGACCCAGGAAATCACTTGCCCGGTATCACTTTCATCACATACGTGAGTTTTGGCACGTTAACACTTTTCCTAAAAGGTTGATTTGTCGAATCTTGCGTTAATTTGACACTTTGATATTTGTGTTTATTCACCACACTCAAAAACAACGAAATCAAATTTTGGCGCCGCTTCCGGGGAGGTGTGTTCTTGACAATATCGTTAAGTTTTTTGCAATTTGTGACTTGAAGAACCTTCCTCGTGAAGTTATTGTTTTTGAAAATTACAAAAATACAAAAATATTTTTCTTTTCTTTGTATATATGTAAAAGATTAAAAATAAAAAAATATTTTGCTTGTCGTTTTAAATAAAAATAGAAATACACAATCAATATAACACTTCTCAACTTGAGTGTTATCATTATAAGTTCCTGAACAAAAGATTCAAAACTTGCCTTTGTGTCGCTCATGAATTCGGTTTACTTCTATCGGTTAGCCAAAGTATAAGAGAGGTTAAGGACGGTCTGACATTAAATTGTGGCTGAAAAGAGACGGGTTTTTAATAAGCTTCGCGCTGACCTCTGTTTCTCCGCTCCTTTGTGCGTTTTACTTGTAAAAAGTGATCAATTCACTTGGGATTATTGGTTTAAGTTCCCTGTGTTTTTACTTCGGTCTTGTTTTAATTGAAAGTGTTGTTTTTGAAAGTTCATGTGCACTCGTTCTCATCATAAAACCCCAAAAATACTCTTCTTTATCCTCAAAACCGTCTAATTCTCTTCTTAACCCTCTATATGTTTAATTCTAATGATGACGATCATCGTCGGTGTTTACATTGTAAAAGTCGTATGGAAGAGGATCAACATCATTGTCACAAGTGTGTGTGTGAGCGGTGTGGAAGGCCTAGTTCAAGCGAATTTTGCAATTTGTGCGAATTATCCATCAAAAAGTCTTTTCAAAATGTATTTCGACCACCTGCCACAACCATAAATACTTTCTAATGTTGACGAACCCGTTCAAACGTCGGAGTTACCTCAAGCACCCACCGAGGGTTACGAGGACGATTTATTTGAACTTAGAGCCCGTAATCTAATTGAACAAATTCAAGCCAATGAAAAAAGGTCAAGAATTAGAATTGATTACGATGAACCCGTTGAAACACCGGATACCATAACGGAAGTGGTGGAAATTGCTAGCTCTAAGAGCACACCACTTGTCCCACCCCCGGAATCTTCAAGACATTTTACCGACGATTTCCTTAAGGCCGGAAAGAACATGATTCAAGACTTCTTAATTGAACTTCGTCAAGATTCAACCGGGGAAATACCGCTTTACCTACCATATGTGATGTTGTTGAGCCCTCGATTCCTATTCCCGAACCCGAGATATCTTCGTTTGATCAAAATTATTGCTACGGTTGTGGAGACTTGTTACCACAAGGTTTTCGTTGTTTCAAATGTATGTGCGAGTGGTGTGGAAATTATCTTGTCAATGGATGTTGTTCGATTTGTGCCGAGAATTCATTCGCTTATGATTCTAACCCAAACTCTTACAATTATCCTCAAAACAATTTCAAGTACCCTCCACAAAATTCATATGAACCAGAACCATATTATCATGATTTCAATGATCAAACATCATTTCAAAGTTTCTCTCCCCAATACCCTCATTGTGCTAAGTGTGGGGGTCCTCATGTTGATTATCAATGTCAATCATGGGATCAAAGTTTTGACAACATCCAACCCCCACAACTTTCCGTCATCCATCAATATCCTCGTGTAAAAAGTATTCTTGAAGAACTTTCTGAGGAACAAGCAGCTCGCAACGAAAGATTACTAGCCGATGAACGAGCAGCTCAAAAGTGTTCCCTATTTAACGAGGCTTGCCTTCTCGATGATGAGGATGAGGAAGATTGGGAGATGATAAAGGACGAGGTGCATATCTCAAGCCCACAAAGTACCGCACATGTCCACTCTCCGCCCTTATCTTACTTATCTACCATAGAACCTTCGGATAACCTTTTAATGGGGGATGAACATCTTAGCACAATTTTGAAAACGGAACCGTCTTGTGCTGAGAACCTCGTCCCAACACCAAGTGAGTCTGAGGTTATCTCCGGTAATATATGTGATGAGTCTCTTGATGATAATTCTTCTCCTCCTCTTGACATTCCAAACGATCATGTCGAGATGTTCTCTGATTCTGACAACGATTGTACCGTTTGTGATTCTTTATCTTATGGAGACATCGATTATGTCGAGGAGCTACCTTCTGAGCTAGTCAGCTTATAGGAAGTGAGAGATTCTGATGATCTGGAAATTGAAGACGAGATACTTCGTGAAAAATTGCTCAATGTAAATCTCCTCGTTTCGAAGATCGAATCATTTGGTGCTAAACCAGCTTCAGCTCCTATCCCCATTGAGGATAGTGACTCTATCTTGAAAAAACCCGAAACACCGACTAATCCCAGGGCGACTACCCTATAGCCCAGAGTCGGCGCAGCAATGCACATGTTTAAATTTGCCTCTACATTCAACTTCATATCCTAAAAGTGCCGCTTTAAAGTAATCTGGATCTCCGGTTCCACTAATCGGAGTGAGTGGCGTTATTGTACAGAACTTCACAAAATGCAAAGTAAATCTCGGCGACGACCAGGCTCTTCCATTTTCCTCGCTGGACCATATCATAGGTCAAACGCTACACATATTGGGCCTGCTCTTCATGCGTCTAAAACCGCATTCCAAAATCCAACATCCATCTATTATTACCAATAATGTTATCTTCGGATATAAGAACCAAGTCAAGACAATGCGCTTCTTCTTCGCTGTCCATACAGCAGTTCTTTTTTCAATAGTAATCAAAACCACCTTCTTTTGACGTCTTTTTGTCACCTTCTTCTTCACAGCTGGTGGCTCTTCATCGATGGGAGACTCCTCACGAACAGGAGCCATGGTTTCTAAATATTGAGGTCAGTACATTTCGTCGAGATTAAAGGGAGCAATGGGAGACGTAGGTTGGTTTATATCTGGTTGTGACAACGAACCGCCCATATGCATTTGTGAGCCGTAATTGGTGTTGTCGAATGGTAGCGTGTTTGAATGCTGTAACTTGGTTGCGAGAATTTACTAAACGCATTTTGTTGGGAATATTGGCTAAACGCGGTTTGTTGACGGTATGGGTTTCGGTATGCATAGTTATGGTTAGGTTGGTGAAACTGTGCTTGTGGTCGGAAGTTGATTTGTCTGTTTGACGGTGAAGTATTTCCGAGATTGAATGTTCCTTCGGGTGTCGGAGGATTGCTTCAGGTAGTGTTTCGTTGTTGTCGATTTATATTTTGGGGAGTGTTGTGTTGAGACATATTGGTAGTAAAAGTTGACAAGTAAAATGACACGATAGAATGAAAGTATATAAAATGTGAAGTTGTTTTTTACTAATGTATAAACGTGAGGTATTATAGGAAGAAAATAGGTATTTTTTTTTTTTTAAAGTATCAAATGAATACTTGCTTTTGGGTCCCACTTTCGCATGATTTCCCAAAGGTGAATAACTCACCTTTCGCTACTCCACCTTGCCAACATCTCACGGTTCATGCCTAATACTAGTTCACGCGACATGGGTGCTTCCCATCCCCTCTCGCTACTGCGTTGGGGTTAGCCTAAGAGCATTGGGCAGGAGATTAATTGCAAAGTGATAAAAGTTTAGAAGTGTAAAAAGCCACTCATCATTTGACATGTGTCCTCCCACCTATTTTATACATAAAATCCGTCCAAAGGTAAAATCGTTATTTTATACGTTTTTTCTTTTCCACCTAAAATTTCAAACGCACATATCTCTTAAACTACAAACTTTTGGAAAAACCCAATTCATCATAATTTTTAAAATTTAATCCTCTTTAAATTGGTATAAATTTTTTAAATATTTTGAACATTTGTTTTACATATCAAATGAGTCTCGACTTTCTTGATAATTTTTGTAATTTTCGACCTTATTTTTTACCATTAAAATTGCCGAATGATGAAATACTTAAAACACGAAAGTTGTAGACATTGGTTCACTATTTACCCTGAATTTTGAGTCACTCAAATCCGATATGATATGATTGAGATATCGCATGTTAAAGATGACGTTTTATTAATATTTGTTGCACACAAGGTGTTTGATGAAATATCTTGCTTTTATTTTTAGTGTTAAAATTGTGTTAAATGCTCTAATTTTTGTACCACAAAGCATCACTAATCATTTTATTAATGTAAGATTCAAAAGTGACTTTTTTAATTGTTAATTTTATAAAAAAAATGTACGTATTGTTCATAAGTTAGTATTGTTCATCAGTCATTATTGTTGTAAAAAAAAAGTTTGACCGTTTGTTGTTTGTAAGAAGTTTGTAATTTTTATACAATTAATTTTTTAGTTTGTAATTGTTATATAAAAAACCTTTTTATTAAACGCGATGTTTATCAATAATAAGCGTTGTTAATTAATAAAAGATGTGATTTTTTGTGTGTGAGATAGGTTTTAAGTGATTAAGAAGTTTTGTTCATCAGTTATTAACTATTAGGTGATTTTGTTCATCACTTATTTGATTTAGTATTATGTTATCATAGGTTCACCAGTTTGTTTATTTTAGCTATTATATTATTATAGGTTCATAAGTAAATTTATATGTGTTATCATAATTTATAGGCTCATTAGTTAATTTATGCTTTTTTAGTTTATTTGTGCTATAGGTTATAGGTTCATCATAGGTAAATGTTCCAAAACAGGTTAGTACTAATTTTTTTCCCAGATATTCATCAGTTTGTGCTTTTTTTTGTTATATGTTTTTGTTCATAGGTTATGTTACCGTAGGTTCATTAGTTAATTTATTTGTGTTATCATAGGTTCATCAGTTAGCTTATATTTTTTTAGTTGATGAATAATAATTTTTTTGGTTTCACCAGTTATTGAGTTTTAGCTATTATGTTATCATAGGTTCATCAGTTAGTTTATGGTTTTTTTAGTTCATCAGTTATTGACTTTTAGCTATTATGTTATCATATGTTCATCAGTTTGTTTATTTTTAGCTATTATATTATCATAGGTTCATCAGTAAGTTTTTTTGTTGTGTTTATTTGTGTTATCATAGGTTATAGGTTCATCAGTTAGTTTATGTATTTTTAGTTGATAAACTTAGTTGTTTTTTGTTCATCAGTTATTGTCCTATGTTATGTTTTTTGTTCATCAGTTATTCCCCTCAATTTCTTAACTAATGAACAAAAACTGATGAACTAAACCTTAAACCCAACACCTAAAACCCTAAATCCTTAACTGATGTACCAATGAACTAATGTTCATGATTAAAAATTGATGAATAGAGTAACTGGTGAATAAAAACATCATATTTAACATGTTATATCTCACTCATATGACATTTGATTTGAGTGAATAAAAACATTAGTAAAGAATGACCTAAATTCTATAATTTTTATGTTTTATATTTTTTCTATTTCGAATTTAATATTGGTCAAATTTATGGTAAAAAACGCAATAAAACATAATACGTATATTTTTTTAAAAAACATTAACTATTAAAAAACATCACTTTTTGAGTCTTACATTAATAAAATGATTAATGATGCATTGTGGGACAAAAATTAGTGCATTTAGCTCATTATTAACACTATAAAACTAAGCCAGACATTTCATCAAACCCCTTGTGTGCAACAAATATAAGTAAAACACCATCTTTAATGTGTACTCATATGACATCGAATTTGAGTGATTCAAATTTCTAGGTAAAGAATGTCCAAAAAGCTACAACTTTTTTGTTTTAAGTTTGGAAATTTGGCCTTTAAACTAGACAAAATTAGAGCCGAAAATGCCGCAAATTTTAAGAAAACCATCACCCACTTAAAAAGTTGAAAAAAAAAGTTGTGATTCATATATCATAATGCATACCAAATTAAAGATAATTGAATTTAAAAAATTATGGTGAAATCGTTTTTTCATAAAAGTTTGTCGTTTGAAAGTTAGTTACGTTTGAATTTTTGAGGTGAAGTAAAAAAATGGGTTTAAATGACCAAAATGCCCCATAACCGATTTTAATGAGAAAAAAGAGAGGAATTGGATGGGGGACACGTGACACTCAAGAGCATTGAGTATGGTAAAGAGTTTTGGCTCTTCATTTGGGCCCTACCGGATGTTACATCTTTCAACACTCATACTTCAAAATACCCCTCACTTATAACACAAAACAACTAAGCTAAAAACCCTAAACTTCTCTCTCACTAGGGGCGATTGCTGGCCTACACTTCTACTATATTTTCCGGCCAAATCAACCTCTAAGAACGCCTCTCTACCTTATGGTATGCAATCGTTCTTTATGTTGTGTATTCACAGGAGTGGAGTGCTTGGAAATCGTCCCTAGATCTGTTGATTATAAGTTATAACCCTTATATATGGTTCCTACTGTTTCGATCTATTGTTTTAGGGTTATCCTATTAATCGTTTAACGTTTTGTTGTTTTGGTTTTCATTATAAATCGTTATTCGATTAATTTGGGCTATCATAAATTATCCCTAACCGACGCCTCCATCTTTTTATATGTTGCGATCGTTTGGATTGGGATAATATGGGCGATAAAGATCTATCCCTAACCGCCTCTATCTTTTATATCTATCGTTTTACGATTGGATTTAACTGATTGATTGTTAGGGTTTGATTATAAGAACGAATTCCTTTTTTAGGGTTTCGTATTTAATGGTTTTGATCGTTGGGTTTTGATAAGGTTTTAAAATGTACCTTTTTGAGGGGTCGTTTAAGCCCTTATTTGATCACTTTTGTATCCGTTATTACTTAATATCGTTCCTTTTCACTTTTTAGGTATCTTGAAGGCAAAATCCTGGAATGACACTTATTCGGATGAAAAGGCGCTAATAACGAAGAAAATGGCCAAAGTCAAGAATCGAGAACCACTCAGGCGCTTCGGCGAAGGGGGATGGTGTTAGGTGTTATCTCATGACACGTCGCATCACTTTTGACGGCCGGTAGCCAAATTGCTTATTTACGTTGCGACGTGTCATGCTTTAAAAGAGTAGGTCGTCGCTTACTCGAACGGCCTAGATTTGATCCAGACGGCGTCCAAAGACCGGGCGGGACGTGTCACAAGCATAAGGTGATGCCGTCGCAAGACTAACGTGGCCAAGATGAAACCCCATGAGGCGACCCGGCAGGTCACAAATTAAAGGGTGGCAAGTCGCTGAATGTAATCTTATATATAGAATCCGAATTTTTAGTTTTCGAGGAGTGTAGTATTTTGGAGTAAAAACCTAAACCGAACCAAGGCTGTCTTGTACAGTATCTTAGGGTTCCAAACCCTGTCTTACATAAAGATAAGTGTTTTACTTCATTAATTTAATTCAGTGTTTTAAAAGGTGCGCCATGGAGCCGCCAAGGCGCGAGGCGTGGCCTCGGCGCCATGAAATGAACCAAGGCGCGAGCTCTAGGCATCGTGTGAAAAGGCGTGAGATAAGGCGCGAAAAGGCGTGAAAAGGCGGCCTTTTGGTAAGGCGTGGCGCCATTTTTAGAAGAATTTAAGGGATTTACGGATTTGGGCTTGAATTTCTAGTATTTGGGCTATTTCCTTCTTGGGCCTCGTTATTTCAAAACTTAATTCCTATTTTGGCCTCATATTTGGGCCTGGTTATTTGGGATTGGGGCTTTAGTTATTGAAATTGCTCTTATAAATGATACAAAATTATAAATACATAAATCTATAAATATTTTTTTTGCCGCCTTAAGCACGCCTTATGAAACGCAAAGGCTTCGCAAAGGCTTGTAAGGCTTGAGGCGTGCCTATGCCGCCCTGCCACGCCTCACGCCTTTTAGAACATTGATTTAATTATGTCTTCAATTACTTGTGTGTATGCTTGCATGTTCTCCATGTCCGGCTAATTTACTTGTGTGTTTGCTTAGGGAATATGAAACTTAATTATTGAATATTGATTGGTTGTCTCTTATCTTAATTGTTAATGATCTAGTAATGCGATAGGTCATCCGTTGTGTAGTTAATGCTTGATTAATCTTTGTGAACCTTAGTTTATATCACCTAGAGTTTTTGTAGGCTAAACCATCCGAAGAGTACCTTAGAGTTAAAGTTTATAAATCCTAGAGACTTTGTAGGCGATAACCTTTGGTAGTTTCGAAGAGTTAGGGACAAACGCATACCCTACGACCTTAGACACACAACGCGATTAAGAATAAGGACGTGACAATTCAACCATCAATAGGAGATAATTAAGGATTAGTAAAACCTAAGTAAACACATCTTTAAACCACCATACGAGCACACAATAATTAGACATAGACTACCCTCACCTTAGTTAATTAGATAATTAGATAGTAGAAGTAATCGGTAGAAATACCAACCCCCCAAATCCAAACCCCGAGATTCGTACCTTTCCATTTTCCAAAAAAATATAAAAAGATAAAAAAAATAATCTTCCTCAACCCCAACCTTAGCGTAGTAACCTCTCACTAGCATTCCTATTCCCCTAGAGAACGATATCAATTCTCGTGTCTTACCCTAATACTACACTACAACGATTAGGTTCACTGCCTATGGTGTTGCAAAACTTGCTCGACGAAAAGGAAGTTCCTTTGACCCCGAACGGCGCACAGAAGCGTATCAAATTTTGGCGCCCACGGAATAGAATAGCTAGTTTTTAGTCCACCTCGTTTAGGTTTCTTTGCTTGATTCCTATCAAGTAAATTTTTTCTCATTTTTTAGCCTCCTCGTAGTCTATCCCCCTTCTTCGTGACTTTTGTTCGTAACCCCATTACTTTTCATCATGGAAGGTGATAACCAACCACCATTTATCAACCTACCACCAAATGACCCGCCAAGAGGCCGTACTCTTGGTGAATACTCGAGACCAAGCCACCTAGGCTATAGGAACACCATTGAGCTTCTCGATCAAGCCCAAACTACGGCCCTTCGATCCGACACCATCTGGTTGGTGCAAAACGGATGTGCATTCCATGGACCGTTCGAAGATCCTAATCAGAATCTTAAGGATTTCCTTAAAATTGTCGATTCCATCGACCTCGATGCTACTACTCGGAGACCACGCGCTGTGTTCTTCCAATTCTCTACGGGACCAAGCTAGTAATTGGCTTGGCGACTTCCTCCTGCTCCATCTCAAGTTGGGATGATCTCACCTCTCATTTCCTTGCTCAATTTTTCCCACCGGGAGAACTACTAAGCTTAGGAATGAAATCTTGATGTTCCAACAACGTCAAGGTGAATCTCTCTATGAAGCATGGACTCGATTCAAGGACTTAATTCATAAAGTCCCTCATCACGACATTGATCTTTGGCTCCAAGTCCAACTTTTCTATGATCATGTCAACTTCCCCACTAAGCGATCCATTGACCAAGCGGCCGGTGGAAAACTTAGTGATCTCACCGCAGAAGAATCATGGGGTATAATAGAGGACCTTGCTCTCTATAACAATGAAAGTTGGAATGACCCCCGTGAGCTGCCCAAAACCGTTAAGGCAATCTCCTTGCCTCCCATTGACTCACAACCTTCCGCCCGTAGGATGCTCGAACTTGAAGATCAAGTTAAATTCCTAATGAGTTCCTACGAAAATCCTAAGTCTTCACATCAAGTGAATAAAATCACTTTACCTTGTAAGTTATGTAGTGGTCCCCATGACACTCGTGATTGCACAAGACTCCCCGAACAAGCTTTTATGAGTACGCCTCCACGGCATACCGTAAGGCGACGGCGGAGAGAAGTGGTACAATTTCAAGCCCGAACAAAACAACTTAGGAAACTCTTACAACCCCTCATGGAGAAATCACCCTAACCTTAAGTGGAACCAAAACTCAAGCACACCCCAAATCTCATCTAGTCCACCTAATAGGTTCAATCCTCCAAGAACCGGGAACCCCACTAATCTTGAGGCAATTGCATCTAGATTCATGTCATCTCAAGAGACTCGATTGACTAAGCTTGAAGCCTATTTTAAGCGAAGACAAGGCGAGATGACAAACAAGCTTGATGCCCTCTTAAAAGCCTTTAATGACCGGGAAATTGGAGCACTCCCAAGTGATACTATCAATAATCCAAAAGTAAGTTCGATTTCATCGACTTCATGTTCTTGTTCACCATGGGAGAGTGCACATCCATGCGCCTCACACCCAACGGTTCACTCGGTAAATGCTATCAACAAGGGTTCCAAGCAATCCAAAATGAGGTACCAAGGCCCCGCACCATTGGTAGAACCCACTCTTGAGAAACCCGTCAACCACGAACCCAACCCTAATCTAGAAGAGGAGTACAAGGAACTCCATCAAGAAAAACCAGTTCTTGAAGTCTTTGCTCATGTACCTTATTATAATGCTTTAAAAGAAAAATATGAGTTAGAACTTAAACTTAGAAAACATGGGTCCGCTTTTGTGCGAAATAATCTACCTAAGAAGTTAGACGATCCCGGGCTATTTACTCTTCCGTGTAGGCTTAGAACTTCCAAACCTCTCGATGCTCTAGCCGACTTAGGTTCATGCATCAATATTGTTCCATTGTCCCTCCATAGAAGCCTTAACTTAGGTAAGATAGAACCAACGGAAACCATCTTAGGTCTAGCGGACGGTAGTGTTGCATATCCGTTAGGGATAATAAAAGACATGGTAGTACACGTAGGAGAATTGACTCTTTTGGCCGAATTCCATGTGCTAGACATGAATAAGGACCCGACATGCCCATTGCTAGTAGGAAGAGGATTCTTAGCTACCGCCAGTGCCATCATTGATTGTAAGATGTCCAAAATAGTGGTAGGAGAGGGGAGTGCTAGGTCAATTTACGATGTCAAAAAGCATACGTACTACAAAGAAGAAGAAATCCCACATGAGATTAGGTTGGATAGAACGCCATCTAGATATGGACCTTGGATAGATAAGAACTTCATAGGTCCCCAACGACCTTTCTACCTAGATGAAGCTTTTGCTAGTAAAGCAACTTTCCATGAAAAAGAAATGGCTAGGGACATGGAAGTGAACCCGTTCGAGGACGCCTTAGTATTTAGGAAGATGACCGAGTTCCTAGGAAGCTTGCTCGTCAACCTTGTCATGAATAAGTGGAAAGTTGAGAGCGATAAGCCTAAACATAAATGGGACTGGGATAGACCACCTAGTGATGGTAATGGTGAGTGGCACATTAGGATAACACTCTATGATCCCGATGGAGAAAAGTTTGAAAAGGCATATCGAACCAAACGTACTACTAGGAACTTAAATGATAAGTTTGATCCTTATGAAATTGTTAAGGATAGGCTTACTTATATCGATGCGTAAGGGCACGACTATGAGCCTAGCTACAAGACTCATAAATAAAGAAAAGCGCTTCGTGGGAGGCAACCCATGCTTAATTGTTTGCTTGTTTGTGTCATATATCTTTTATTGATTGCTTATTCTCATGTTTAAATTTGTAAAAATGCTTTATTTTGTTTTTAACCTCGTCTTAATTACATATAAAGGTATTTTACATAAAGGATAAGTGTAGGGAGGATTACACACGTTTTCAAAAGAAACGTAAACATGAAAATTTCAATTAATTAAAAGATATACATGTGTGTTTGTTTGAGTCAAATGCTTGTATCGAGTCATAATGGATGTTTTGTAGAAAATTTTTCCAGATTCTAAAGATGTAAATTTTCGAATTTTTTTCCGTAAAATCGCACCGGTTTTGTCGGATAACCTAACGGCGCCAGGATGTAACTCGACGGGCCGAAGGAGCGTAAATAGCTGATTACTTTTTCTAGTTTTCTGAGCCACTTATAATTTTTTGAATTTTCCGGTCTTAATTTTCCGAAATTTCTGAAACATCCATTCCACAAGCATTATATCCTAGTTTAGTAGAGTCTTATATATATTATTACGGCCGATTTTACGCGAAGGTTTCATTTGTTTTCTTCAAGTGTGCAGGTTTAATTTATCAAGAAGGAGATACATAAGATGAGAAGGAGCTTTTCATGCAAACGTTCTTCTTGAAGAAAAATATAACCACCACTTTACACGGATCCTACCGAGCTAATCAGGGGAGTACCAGTTTCTTTCATCTTTTATTACCTTCCATTATCATAACTTTGATACTTTCGGGAACATTGGGGACAATGTTCAGTGTAAGTGTAGGGAGGGAAAATAAAATGGGAACTTTGAAACTATGATTATCCTTGATTATTTGCTTTGTCCAATTGCATTTGTGTAATAAACCATGAGAAAATGTCGGTTAGGGTAATTTTGGCACCAAATTTAAAATTTTTCATGACATATAGGAGTGGGCCATTAGTCTTAACAAAAGCGTCTCACGGATAGGAAGTTATATGACTAGCACAAAAAAACCCTTTACCACTTAAATTCTACCCAAAATGTGAGGATCGCCCTTAGATTAGTAGGAATTAAATCATCTTTAATGCTTAGTGTGTGAACCGGTAGTATATTAGATTCTAGAACTTGTTTTGTGATGTATCCCGAGATCGCTAGTAAGACTACACTTGTGTAGTTAGGAATAACTAAATGATAAGAGACATTAAGATAACCCTTGTTTGATACCCGTAATATAATTACTTCTTCCACATCGGCTGATTAATTCCCCCACACCTTTACGTTGTACTCATCTTTAGTACACGATACCCCTAGTTAACCCC
Source organism: Chrysanthemum makinoi (assembly GCA_910596185.1). Lineage (NCBI taxonomy): Eukaryota > Viridiplantae > Streptophyta > Magnoliopsida > Asterales > Asteraceae > Chrysanthemum > Chrysanthemum makinoi. The sequence continues at coordinate 23,950,394 of OU343225.1, read as the reverse complement.
TCAAAGCCTATCCTTTTCGCGGTTCTCGTGATGTTTCAGTTTTCCGGAATGTCAATGAAGAGCATTGTTTACACCCCACCCCCAAATGTACACCCAAATTGCTTTAGCCTACCTTGTATGCACTCACTTTTAGTGCATTATTGTTATCACCCTAAAAACCCTTAGTTCAATTATCTAGTTGCTTGCATAAGTTGCTAAGTCGAGTCATATCCTTTGTACCACGTTTGGGACGATTGGGACTCATGGGAAAAGTTAAAGTTTATGAAATGACGGAAGGAAGAGCGTTAAATTCAAGTTCCCTTTATTTGCGTAATAATGTACTCCAAATGTTTTGATCTTTTCAATTCGGGTCAAATTAGTGTTAAAGTAATAAAAACTCAAGTGTAGGGATGTGCCTATAAATCCCTATCATTTTGATGTTACCGTAGAGGATGGTAGAGTAAAAGTATATGAAAAAGAAAAAAAAAAATACAGGCTACCATCCTGCATCTATCTTTAATTATGTTTGTTTGTTTCAGTTATCTAGAGTCTAGAGTGTCGAGTCTTGGCTTAGCAACGCCATTCTTCGCATGCTTGTAACAAAAAGATTTTTGACTTGCCACCACTAAATAGCCTATCCCACCAAACCCTTTGTTTCCCTACCGTAAGCCTAACATTACAACCCTTTAAAAGACCACTTTGATAGTCTTTCCTAGGTGCTTACGCCAAAGCGATGGAGGTTTGATCTAGTCTCAAGCCTATGGTAATCTATGTACTAGGACGGCCGGTTAATGAGTGTTTATCTTCCATTTCCAACTTGTTATATTTCATATACACCCAGAGATGTGAGTATCCAAACACCCCATGTGAGGTGCTAGTATGTAATTTCCGCGCTTGTTATGACTTTTGCGGGGCTTATATGTGTTGTGGATTGTTTTAAACCAATGCTTCATGACCCCTAACTTATAAATTAATTGGCTAAAAGCACATTTGCTTGAGGACAAGCAAATACCAAGTGTAGGGATATTTGATAAGGTTTTAAAATGTACCTTTTGAGGGGTTGTTTAAGCCCTAATTTGATCACTTTTGTATCCGTTATTACTTAATATCGTTCCTTTTCACTTTTTAGGTATCTTGAAGGCAAAATCTTTGGAATGACACTTATTCGGACGAAAAGGCGAATATCTGAACAAAATGGCCAAAGTCAAGAATCGAGCCACTCGAATGCTGGGCGAAGGGGATGGCGTCGGTGTTATCTGCGATGCCGTCGCATCACTTTTGTGACGGCTCGATAGCCAAATTGCTTATTTTCAAGTGACGGTGACAGGCTTTAAAAGAGTAGGTCGTCGCAACTCAGACGGCCTAGATTTGATCGAGTGACGGCGTCAAAGGCGAAGGGGCGACTCGTGTCACAAGCATAAGGTGACGCCGTCGCCAAGACTAACGTAGCCAAGATCGAAACCCTAATGACGCGACCCGACGGTTACAAATAAATAAAGGGTGACGCGTCGCGAATGTAATCTTATATATAGAATCCGAATTTTTTAGTTTTAGAGTGTAGTCTTTTGGAGTAAAAACCTAAACCGAACCAAGGCTATCTTGTACAGTATTTTAGGGTTCCAAACCCTATCTTACATCAAGATAAGTGTTTTACTTCATTAATTTAATTATGTCTTCAATTAATTGTGTGTATGCTTGCATGTTCTCCATGTCCGGCTAATTTACTTGTGTGTTTGCTTAGGGAATATGAAACTTAATTATTGAATATTGATTGGTTGTCTCTTATCTTAATTGTTAATGATCTAGTAATGCGATAGGTCATCCGTTGTGTAGTTAATGCTTGATTAATCTTTGTGAACCTTAGTTTATAGCACCTAAGTTGTTGTAGGCTAAACCATCCGAAGAGTACCTTAGAGTTAAAGTTTATAAATCCTAGAGACTTTGTAGGCGATAACCTTTGGTAGTTTCGAAGAGTTAGGGACAAACGCATACCCTACGACCTTAGACACACAACACGATTAAGAATAAGGACGTGACAATTCAACCATCAATAGGAGATAATTAAGGAGTAGTAAAACCTAAGTAAACACATCTTTAAACCACCATACAAGCACTCAATAATTAGACATAGACTACCCTCACCTTAGTTAATTAGATAATTAGATAGTAGAAGTAATCGGTAGAAATACCAAACCCCAAATCCAAACCCCGAAATTCGTACCTTTCCATTTTCCAAAAAAATATAAAAAGATAAATAAAATAATCTTCCTCAACCCCAACCTTAACGTAGTAACCTCTCACTAGCATTCCTATTCCCCTAGAGAACGATATCAATTCCCGTGGCTTACCCTAATACTACACTACAACGATTAGGTTCACTGCCTAGGGTGTTGAAAAACTTGCTTTCGAAAAGGAAGTTCCTTTGACCCCGAACGCGCTGCGTAAGCGTATCAGGTTTCTTTGTTGCGCGTTAAAGTATATATCTTGTGTTGAAAGTTGGACTGTTGTCCATACGTGTCATGAAAGTCGATCCGTTGATCGTGGTTATCTTCTGGTGTGTGATGATAATTCGTGGAAGTGAGTTGAGAGAGGGAAGGTGATGTTGTCGTTGAGAGTTAGGGTTTTTTCTAAAACCCTAATTTTTTGTATGTTAGGGTTCCTAAACCCTAGTTTATTGATTATGCGTGATACTGATGTTGTTTACATGATCGAAATACATTATATTTAGCTGTTGTTGATCGGTAATGCTGGAAGTCAAGTGGGGATCTTGGTTTTTAACTCGGTTCATCTTTCAAAGGGCATGCTTGTGATTATTATTTTCCTGGGTCTATTGATCGATGTTGCTGAATGTTAAGGAAGTTAAGTTTTTAGGGTTCTTATTCAAAAACTCTATAGATCATTTGGTGCGACTTGATCCTGCACGCGTTCATGTTTATCATGGTGATGGATATGGTCTTTATTTGTTGCACATTCGATCTACTTGTTAGGGTTTATTCACCCTTGGATCGTTTACGTGGCTGTTTTGATGGGGTGATCATGTCATGTACTTTGCAGGTTCGATGCATGGTTGTTAGGGTTTTCTAAAACCTTATTTTTTTGTTACGCTATATCATGATGCTACTGGTTTCGTATTCACATCTTCGGGTAGTAGCTTAAGGATAAAGTGTATCTACTCTTTAGTACTTTTTGATCCTTTAATGGGCAGAATTCTTCATCTAATGGGCCAATTGGTCTGTTATGTGGAAGTTAGGGTGTTAATCCCTATGTTTTGGTGTGCAATCATGACGTGATGTGTGGTTCCTTGGATCATTATGGTTGGTGGGATTCGATGTTGAATTCGTATCTTTTTACTTTCTCACATGTGATCAAGGTGTTGCGGGTTGGTTGACGCTGGAAAAAGGACTACTATGCTGACTTGAAGATTCAAGTATTTCTACTTGAAGTGCATTTATGTTTTATTCGTTTTAAAGTCGTTGTAGTCTGATGTTTAGTTATAAGTGTAGTCTGTCACTCTTATATTGTTAGTTATAAGAATGATGTTTCAATCGTATAGGAGAGTCTCTAAGTGTCCTAAGGGACTGAGATAAGGGACTCACTCTCATCCGTTGTACTTTAATGATTTTTGGATAATATATTTTACCAGGGTACAGGATTACTCCCCTTTACCCAAAACAACTAAGCCACTTGGACCTCACCCACCCCATATTTATTTTCTTTTATATTTTTCCATAACAAAAAAAATACAAATAATATAAACTGAAAAATAAACTTTTTAAATATTGAAATGTACAAATTAATTTTTTTTTAAATGGTAATAGTATAAACTAAAACTTTCTAAATGTTTAAGGATACAAACGAATTTTTTTTAAATATCTAAAGGAATAAATTAAAACTTGTATATATTTAAAATTTTAAAAAATTGTTGCATCAACAGGTTCGTCTTCTTCCTTTCAAAAACACACAAACATACACAGACTCAAACTACACACACTCAAACACAAACAGAATTAAAAAAAAGAAAAAGGAAACGAAATGAGTTTTATTGTTTTCTTTGTCGAATACTCGGCGAGCTTGCAAACAACGAACACTCATGGTGTGGTGGCGGGGTTGAGGCGAGGTTCGGCGCGCCTCCACGTTGGATTTGGCGGGCCCTCTCGCCACGATACTTAATGCTCTAAGCACCAAGTTGAAACAATTATTGCAACATTGATCATCTCCACCTAGAGACCAATTACTTGCTCATGGAATAACTAATACTCTTCATTTTTACAATTGATATCTTTCATGTTTTTCAGTTTTTTTTTAAATAATTTTGTTTATATTATAAAATTGTGAAACGAAAAGTACGGGAAAAAATATAAAGTTTTTAACAAGTCAAAAATGTTAAACTGACCAAAAAATAAGAAACAAAAGCTGATAAAAAAAACTATGTTATACTGTAAATAAATGAGTCAAAATAAGTTGAAGGTTGTTGAAAGTACAAAACATGTGGGCCAGGAGAGTTATCAGTAGTAAAACACTTATAAAAAAGTATATGTTATAAAAACCACTAAATTTCTACCCTTTGTTTTTATCATTTTTTAAAAAAAATTAATTTCATAATTTTCTTTTTATTACAACACTACAAAACTGAAAAATACGGAACATAAAATATAAAGTTTAACATGCTTAACAAATTAAACTGACAACAAAATACGAAACATAAAAACTGGTAAAAACCTGTATTTTATGTTAACTGAAATGTCAAAAAATAAATAAATATATATTTTGTATTTTTAGACTCAAGGTAATAGTGCATCCACCCCCACCCCCACAGCTTTTTTGACTACTCCAACCGGACGCGTGCCCTTTGTTACTTCACCTCCGATCAGACGCGCATCCCCCACCCCCCCACCGCCCCAATTGGTTTGGTCCGTTTGTGATCGAAAGAATTAAAAGCAAAACAACAAAAACATAACTAACGGCTATATATTTTAAAATCAAATAAATACATCTCATCTTTTTTCCCTATATATTCATCATCCCCTTTCTTATTTTTCCCATAACTTCATCTTTTTCAACCAACACCAACACACAAAATGTCTTTCAAAACTCCAAAAAACAAAACACCAAAATCCCAACGACAACAAAACGTTCCTACAACAACGAACCCCAATTTTATCTTAACCGGTCAATCACCACCGGTTAATTTTCGTCCTGCTAGTTACAGTTACACATCAACCTTCTATATACACAAATAATACATTTTTTCATCCGTACCAACAAAAAAAACCAAATGAACCAAGCGTTTAACCAACAACAAAACCAAATGAAACAACTATTTAACCAACAACAAGACAACCAAATGCAACAACCATTTAACCAACAACAACAAAACCAAATGCAACATCCATTTAACCAACAATACAATTATTATCCACAAATGACATCACCACTGTTTCAAACTCAAGCTTCCCAATATTTTTCTCCGATTAACACTTTAGATCTTGATGATGATGAGTTTGATCTGTCGAGGATGTAGTTGCGCCGGTCAAAAGAAAGTATACTTAGAGGCGTCAACCATGGAAGAAGACTACCAAAAAAGTAAAATCTGGACCCTTGCGGAAGAGGTTGCTTTGTGCAAAGCTTGGGTTGACATGTTGAAAGATCACGCTAAAGGAAATTATAAAAAGTCGAACGGGTTTTGGTCGGATGTACTAGAATACTTTCAAAATAAAATGGGGGATGACAAAAGAGGCTACGATGCTATCAACTGCAAATGGAAAAATAATATTTGTCCTAAGGTTAGTCAATTTTCTGGGGTTTACAACAGCATCAAAGGGAGGCATCAGAGTGGAGCATATCAGAATACGATCTACAAAGAAGCAGAAATCGAATATCGAGAAATATATGGTTCAAATTTTAACATGAATGCATGCTGGGAAATTTTGAAAGAGCATCACAAATAGATATATGTTGAAATGCCAAAAATTTTCAATATCAGAGACCAAAGTAGTGGTGGTTCCTAAAAATCGAGGACATCGAAAAACACATCACAGTCGGACTCGGCACATATTGGATTGGATATGAACGACGCAGCAGGGGATTTAGGGGATGCAGATGTTCGAGTGGTTCCACCACCTGGTTGAGACAAGGCTAAGAAGAAAGCATCATCCTCCACTTCTCGTTCAGAATCTTCGGTTGCTGGTGATCCTAATATTTTGGACGCATTGCTTAATAGATTCACACAAGTGGCGACGCCATTGTTTTCAAGCAGGAAAGAATCCTTCATTGAATATTTGAGGATCAAGGATTGGGAATTGGAATTGATAGAGGAGAAGCGTCGGGATCAAGTTGAGTTGGAGAAAATGAAGATTGCAAAAAAGGATAAAGAATTAGAGCTCCAACGTCAAATGTTTGAATTTCAACAACAAAAAAAGTTCGAGAAAGATATCCAATTTTAGAATGAACCGCATGACCATTTTACTGGAAGACAACAAGTGGTGGTGTTGAATCTTACGCAAAAATCAATGAGAATTGTAATTTAGACTATTAGTTTATGTTTTTTTTATTGTAATGTTTTTAATTTTATTTGAAATATTAATGTAATGTTTTTAGTTAAATGGAATTTTAATTAAAAGAAAAGTGTTTGGTCTTCTTACTACGTGTGTTTGGTATAAGTTTGGTTTGGGTGGTGTTTAGGTGAAGAGAAAACTGATGTGACGGTGTGGAGTGCTTTGGGTGATGTCTTATTACTTTTAGGCTGGTCGGCAAGGAAGAGGTGAAGCTCTCAACTTGCTCTCTACTCACACGCTATGCCCTTGCACACTATCTCCACTCACGCGTGAAGCACTACTCTCAAGTGAAGTTATGGTGAAACGTTCACCTTTCTCTCTCCTTCATGTTTTATTTTTTTGTGTGAGTGTGTAGGGAGTATTTATTTGAGTATATTTGTATAAAGTGGGCATTTTAATGAAATGTGAACATTTAGTATCCTTGCCCACAAAAAGGTGAATGATGGTGAGGGGAAGTGAGAGAAGAGAGAAAGCTAACGTGGCGCTGAGGTGTAAGGTGAATTACCCCATGCCTTGCTATCTAGCCTTGGTGTTAAGGCTATGTTTGGCGTGGAGCTTTTTGAAGCTTTTTTGGGCGATGAGCGATGAGCAATGAGCCTTTTGATCTTTAGTGTTCATTTGGAAAAAGAGCGGTGAGCTTTGCTATTTTTTAGGAAAACTCATTTTTCCAATGCTTCTTTAAGAAGGGTGAGTGGTGAGCTGTGGCTACTGCTCACAGCTGACTGCTACTGCTTACAGCTACTTTTAACAAACACATCCTAAGAGCACTCCCATTAATAACTTGTGTTAAACTTTAACATCTGCCACATCACCGCCACACCAACTTTAACATTTTACCTTAACTCACTCAAAAAACACCCACAATCATAACATCCCAAGTTAAACTTTAACATTTGATATTTTCAATTTCAAACCCTAAACTAAAACAAAAACTTCATTTATTAAAAAACTTATCATTAATTTGAAAACATATTACAATATGAAATTAAAAAAAAAAAGTTACAACGAAATTAAAAAAGACACTGAAAATTAAACGTTACAACATAAAGGAAATGACGAGAATACAATCTTATGACGAGGTTGCAAGTTATATTTTTTGATGATTCGGTTTTTTCGTCATCGATCCAAGCCACGACATTTGGTTATTTGCCTTCAGTATCAACCATCAAAAACTTTATCTCTTCCAACATTGTTTCATCTTTGACTTGTTGGGCTTCGATACGCCGCTTGGCGGTTTCGCGTTGATCTGATACTCGTTTGCCATAGTTTCGATTGAAATGACTTGACGAGCTCGTTCCTCGGTGCTCGCTCCCCAAAGGCTGTGCTCTCGGATCACGCTTTCTTGAAGCACGTTTTTTCCCATGGGGCGTGGTTGTTCATCATGACCAAACAAAGCCTCGTTTGTTGGCTGCTTGGTACATCACCGGTTAAATCAACCGATCCGCGTGTCCCATTTCTTATGCTTACGCAAAACCTCTCAAGCTTCATCGAGAGCAAACGGCTTTGTGCTCCTCACGATACCATTGCTTCGCCCGTTTCATGACATCCATCTCACTTTCCCCGCTTCTCTGTTCCCGTTGTACACGTTTGTAAAAACCATTGAACTTTGTGCACCGGTGGTTCAACGTTTTCCACTTGCTTGACATCATATCCTAGTTGCGTCGTTGAAAATTGAGTCTATTGAACTCATTTGTGACCCGATACCAAAATGTATCTTGTGCACGCCCGAATCTCGGATCCTCCGTAGCAGCTATATAACACATGGCAAGTAATTCTTCCTCTCACTGGTTGCAGTGCCTAGTAGCGAATTCTTCTTCATCATCATCGATTGGTCGGCGGGGTCTTGGATTTTTGGACTTTCGCACACGACATTTGGATTTTTTGGAGGAGACGGAGTGTTTCAGAACATCATGTGTTTCCTTGTGAATGTTGAGAATTGTAGATTTTGAAAGTTGGTGTTTAAGGTGCTTTGTTGACTTTGTTGCCAATACAGATATTGTTGATGTTGTAGGTACATTTCTTGGCTCAACAAGCCTAGTGGGTTGGGAAAAGATTGAGTAGTGGAAGTGTGAAAAAAATGTTATTTTAGTTGGGTATTTATAGTGGTAAGAAAATGTTTTTGAATTTTTTTTAATAAAACTAGCCGTTAGGGGCTAAAATGTAATTTTTTTTAAACTCCAACGGTAACTAGCCGTTAGGGGAGTGATTTGAATTTTTTTTATGCATGTTAACGCCCGTTGTATGCCAAACGCCGCCCAAATAACTTGATAACGCCGACGGAACGGCTAACGCCGGTTAACGGGGCTTAACGCCCAATAACGCCGGTTCCGACGTTGAACGTTGGGACTGCTCTAAGGGTATGTTTGGTAGAGAGAAATGATATAAGAAAAATGGAAATGAAACGAATTTCATTGGTTTGGTTGCTTAGGCTAGACGGAATAGAGGGCCACTCACCCGTGAGTCTCCCCCGTGAGCCACTCACCCTTACCCCCATGCCTTCACTCGCCAAGTGAGTGGTTGGCCAAATCGTGAGTGAGCCACTCGGCGTGAGTGCTTGGCCAAACCGTTGCATCTTCATTTCATCTTCATTTTTATAAATACCCACCATTTCATCTTCATTTTTATACACATCTCTCAATTTATTTACACACACTTTTCACAATTTAAATCTTCAAAATGAATTTGTATACGTTTATGGGCATGGATGATTTATTAGAAGATGGAGAAGAAGTTAGCGTACCGAAGAAAATTTTATTAAAAAAGCTATCGAGTATATTAAGTCGAGACGAACATATACTAGATTGTCGAGAACCACCATAACCGTGAGATCGAAGGTGCTCATGAGGCCTAGTAGCGACCTTTTTTCAGCAACCCATGTACGACGATCGACGATTTAGAAAAACGTTGAATGGCTCGCCCACTTTACAACCGTATAGTAAATGCGGTAACCAATCACTCGCTTACTGGTAATCCCGATTGTTTCGGACGAGAAGGTATATCCTCGTTGATAAAGTGCACGGCTGCGATTCGTCAATTGGCGTACGGTGTTAGTGCAAGTTTTCTAGATGAATATATGCAAATAAGTGAGAGAACCTCGCGAGAGTCTCTTGACAATTTTGTGAAGCTGTGATGCGATTTTGGCCCTCGAGTATTTGAGGAAACCTACGATGGAGATGTTGAAAAACTTTATCGGCATCACGAAGCAAAGCACGGGTTTCCGGGGATGTTAGGTAGTCTTGATTGTACCGACTGGGAGTGGTTCGTTGTCCGACGCCTACAAAGCTCAATATGTTGACGCGATCATGGTCCTAATCCGTTCATTTTACTTGAAGCGCTTGCATCACAAGACTTGTGGATATGGCATGCTTTCGTGTTGCGGGTCGAACAACGACATCAATGTTTTGTATCAATCCCCATTATTTAACGATCTCAAACCGACGGGCACTGAGGTTCCTTTTGTGGCTAACGGAGTAAGTTACCCACATGGATACTATCTTGTTGACGGATATATCCCGAACCGGGCGCCTCTTGTTAAGACGATTACGGAACCAGCAGATGATAATCATAAACGAATTTTGTATAAAAGAAAGCAAGAATCGGCAAGGAAGGATATTGAACGAGCGTTTGGTGTTCTTAAGAAAAAATGGGCAATAATAGCCAATCCAACACGAAGCAAAATAAAATAGGATTATGAATATGATGTACACATGTATCATATTACATAACATGATTCGCAAATACAAAAAGTTGCAATCTCTAAATGGTTTCGGATGAAGCACACCCCGTGAAGACGTTCTTCGAAATGAAGAGCAAGTGCAACGAGTTATGAGGTGGATCAGATCATCGGAAGAGCATCAAAACCTTCACACGATTTGACTGAGCACTTGCTCAAAATGAATAATCTTTTTACCGTTATTTGTTATGTATTTTTTCCGATTTTACTTTTTATGTAATGTTTTTTTAATTCTGTGAATAAAATGAATGTGTTAAATAAAAAAGATGATGTGGAGTGAGTGAGTTTGGTGTGGTGAGTGAGTGTTAAAACGGGTGGTGATGAAGAGTAGGAGAGAAAGCACTGGCTGGCTACCGAGCGGGAAAGCCGAGTGACTCGTCGATTATTCCTTAAATTTTGTGAGAAATTAAAATGTGGAGAATTGAGGAGAATTGGTAAAGAGTTGGTAGTGTAAATTTTAGAGTTTCATTTCTATCCCTTTTGATTGGGAAATTAGAGAAATGACAATTGTTAGCTTTTGAAATATTTTTTCATGATATGTTTTTTCTTTTTTTTTTCTTTTTCAACTTATATTTGTACTTTAGTTCCAAACATAAGTTTTTTTTTCAAAAAAAATTTAAATACATTTATAAAATATATTTTTAAATAAGTTTTTTTAAATAAATACATTTTTTAAAAATATTTAAAAAAAAAAGTTTGTTTTTAAATAAATACATTTTTAAAAAGTAATTTTTTTAAAATAATTTTTCTTAAAGAAAGTACATAAATTTTTAAAAAATAAATTAAAAAAATATATATATTTTTTTTAGAATAATTTTTTTATATAAATTTTTAAAATATTTTTTAAGAATTGTTATTTATAAAAAATAAAAAACACATTTTTTTTTAAATCAACAAACAAATACATGTGAGCCTTATATGACAAAATGTTATTTAAATAATTTTTATTTTATTTTTCGAGTCAAGTCTTTGTTGTTACAAAACATTAGAATTGAATAAAATTCTCTACTGATTTCTATTCTCTAAGATTTTATTCTCTGCTTCATTTCATTTCTTCGAAATTCTCTCTACTGAACGTGTCGCAAGTGTTTTTAGTAGGGGAGATGATTTGTACACTCTCAAAAGTTATTGGTACACTCAACTTAATAGTATTTAGACATTTATACCCTCACAGTTATACTTACATTTTCACACTTGTGATGGTAAAAATGTCAAAACACAATTATTTTAAGTGTGCCAATCACTTTTTAGAGTGTACAAATCAACTCCGTTTTAGTAGAGTAGAGAGTACCAATAATATTACCAAATTCACGTACAACTACTACCAAACAAAAAATTTACTGCAGCTACAGGTTGAAACAGTAAGCATGCCAAGAAATTACTGTAATAAAGTTAGTGAGGTCAGATATTGAGAGGTGCTAGTAAGATTTTTCAAAGATGAAATAGTATTGGTCAACTATTGGTGGATGATGTGTTTTTTTTTTTTTTTTTTGATACTTGCACCATTTTTTTTATACATACATGATACATCACAATTATGCATTACTATCTTGTACAAGGTGTATTAAAATGTTGTACAATGTGATGTATGTATAAGAAAAAATGATATGAGTATCAACCTTCTTTTTTCTTGGCTATCCACAGTAAAAGAGTACCTCTTTCAATAAATAAGGTAGGTAGGTAGAAATTATACATAACCTCATTCTAATTTATTAAGGGGACAAGATAGAAATTATAAATAAGGTAGGTAGGTAGAAATTATCCATAGTGAGGGTATCCAATGAATGGTGCATCGTGGGCTTGTACGGTGTGCATCGAGAGTTATACGGTTTGATCAAAACTTTATGATGTGACAACATAAGAAGGTATGTATATCACATCCCTTTATTAAGTACTCCTAATTTTTTACTTTTACCTAAAAACTATAATAAACCCACACAAAAAATCTTGGTAACAATGGCGACCCTAAAAAAACCGATGTTGCGTTTAGTAATGAAATCGTTTTCCTAGTTTTCATTTTTCAATTTTTTTGAGAATGAAAGAGCTATTCTTTCTTTAGAGAACACTTGAAAACATGTTTAGATGAGGTTTTCTATAATGGGAAACTTATGGAGAACTCATAAATGGAGTTTTCTAAAACTTAGTTTTAAACTTAGAAAACAGGTTTTCCATCTTTCCAAAAAAACTTTTAATTTCCGTTATCAACCAAATGCGCCTCCTTCTGAGCCCAAGAAGGTGGATGTTACTAAAAAGAAGGCTACTGAAGTGGCTTGTACGAGTGGGACGAAGATTGCTACATCGAATCCCTTTGATGCACTTAATATGATCGATATGTGGCATTCATTCTGATGTAGTGGCGAAGGATGGGGCTGAGTTGGACGTTGCTAGTATAATGGAAGAAAAGAAAAATGAGTCTCCAAAGACTAGTAAAGCATTGCATTAACCGTTTGCGAGTGATTCAATGGAATCTAACGAGGTTGGTCCTACCCCTATTGTTGAGAAAATTGGGGAGTTTGAATAGCTTCTAATTGATGGAAAAGCTACGCTTGTTGATGACGATGGTAATCCTATTAAAAATGTTTATTATCATGGTAATAAAAAAAAATTCCGTCTACTTCTTCTACTTAGAGGGTTAACCTATTCTCTAAGGTGGGAGAGATTGGTGACTCCGAAAGTGATGAAGAGGAGGTTGTGAACACTTTTGATTAGTCAGCGAACCTATTTGGTGGTGGTCATGATCGTGAAAATGATTGTGATGACTGATGTGCTATTTCATCCTTCTTTTAATATTTCTAAAACTTAGATAACTTGGGATAAACACATACTAACGGGCAGAGAACCCGATCAGATATAGTAAAGCCTTAGGTAAATCTGAGTATCGTTCCAAGAGAGCTGTGACCTTGAAAGAACTAAGATGATTAGAAATGATATGATTATAGATGATTCATAGTTGTGATATAATTATTCCAAGCACACAAACGCAATAATTAGGATAAGGAGATAGAAAAGCGAAGCTTAATGAAGAATGCAAATATGAATTGATTCTCGATATAAAGGTTCAATATAGTGGTTAATTATCACCAGACTCCTTTGGTCAATTCGTCATGGCCTATGGTTCTTAGATTCCTCACCAAGATGAACAAGTCACCCGGGATCATTCGGCAACCTAATAGCAGTCATTAATGGCCAAATCTACTAGATCTAGTCTATGGAAGCCCGGCCATTAGGAACTTGATAGGTGATCATTTGGTCAGTTCTCACACGAAGAGTGGTTGTACTATGGCCAATTCATTTCATACTTCGCAACCTATTAGACTGAGGTCAGTTGGTCATATCTCCCAGCCCTTTAGATACTAACAAGCTTATAATATTACTGAGACTGGCGATCTATGATAAGACTAGTAAATGTCTATAAAGAAATAAAGAGAAAGATCAATAACATAAATGCAAACTTCAATTAATAACATGAATTCAAACTCGAATACAACAGAAATCGTAGGCGAGAACTTCGTTATTCAATGCTCTTAAACCACGCTTCTTATTCTGTGTTTGATCTCCCCAAACAATAGAAGGTTTGGGAAAGGAGAGATATTTAAAACTGATTAAATCTTCAACTATTTATAGGTTCGGATACTAGTTACGACGTAACATTTATTAAGTAGTTACGCCGTAACTCTTCAAATCTTGTGCTTATCAATGGTTGCGGCGTAACCTAAGCTGAGGGTACGCCGTAGTCTTCGTAAATCATATGCATTTCGCTTCGCGCGTAACCTGAAATATGGTTACCGTATCCTTTCTAAATTTGATGCTTTATGTTGTTACGGCGTAACTGAGCTGAGGGTTATGCCGTATCTCTTGTCAAGTAAGCTGCATAATGTTCAGTAGTCATGTTACGGCGTAATTATATTCCTATGTTACGCCGTAACCTTCGTAATCATTATTACGCCGTAACTTCATCACTTGGTTACGTCGTAGTTGAGAAAAACGTCATCCTTTGGGCTGGGAAATATCCAATTGGTGCTTCCTTGCATGAAATATGTCCTGAAATGAAATAATAAGGAATAAGGATTCTTTCACTAATATTTTACTGATAATGTGATGATAAAGGGGGAAATTAACGCTTAGAATATCAGGACTATTTGATGTTATCAAATATCCCCCCACTTGAATTCTACTTGCCCTCAAGTGGACCATTTTAGACTGCAAAAGATACATTCCCAAAGAATGTGCAGTTACGCTTTCCATACTAGAATATTTATAAGAGCCGAACACCTCATGAAATGGGAACGAAAACACTCTCACTATCATCCTAATTTAAGTGTTAATTTCGGGGTGATCACTCAATTGCACGGGCATAGCAAGTATTCTATCATAAGCTTGGCAATTACACACATCTCTACCACTAGAGCTAAGGTCAAGACAGTTTTTAGAAAGCAATGTTGGGTTGATGGTGATTCATAGGTTATGGGGTAGTGTCATTACTAACGTGTCACGGCGAAGTGGACAAAATCAATGATACATGACCAAATCTATGGCCAAGACATCAAGGATTGCTCGCTGCATCACCTAGACAAGCTTCACGACAAAAGGGGTTAGGTAAGGCATGGGATATTTTAATGGGTGAAAAGAAAAAGAAAACAAATAGTCTTAGCTTAAAACCAAGTTGCCATTGCCCCGCCGTTCGTTCAAGGCTCATCTTTATGGTACGGAAATAGGATCATAATATGTCACGGGAACACACCATTTTAAATATTTCTTCTTTCTAGAACCGTTGGTGTCTTGACTATCTTCCAATCTTCAAATTTGATCTAGGAGTTTATTCTTGATGCTAATTTATTTCATTCACAAAGTGCTTACAATATTCCGCACTTTTAGCAACAATGACTATTACGGTGTTTTTTTTTTGTTTTTTTTTAATGCAAATGCGTCCCCCTATTTGAGATGAGAATAAGGAGAATATAGAGGGGGTCTTTAACGATCTTCAATAAGATATAGCTGATTTTGTTCGCCTTCCGAAACTTTTACTCAAACCTCGAACTAGGGCGAACAATGACTTCAAGGTTAAAAGATAAGACTACACGGTAGGCTAAGGTGTAAAGGTGTAACGAAAATAAGGGTTAGAAAATGAAAGGATATGCTCAAATAGGTGTAACTAGGGGTATCTTGCACTAAAGTTGAGTGCAACAAAAGGGTTAACACGGAGGTCGAAAAGTCAATACGACTAATCGATAAACACACACAAGTAAAAACATATGGGCTATTTGGGTTTAATCCTAAAACATTTGCTTTCTTTCAAATTGCCTCTTCCAAATGCACCAAGCTAACTTGATACACTACTCGTCTACGGTCTCGAAGTGATGTAAAAGCCAAGTTCTAAAGTCTACAATGCTATCGGCACACTCAATATTTGGTAGATTTAGGTAAAATGGGGAAAACGAAAAGGCTAAATCTCACCAGTGACAATAAGGGTTATAGTGTGCTCGGCTATATATAATTCTAGATTGGTTAAAAATATGACAAAAAATTTCAAATTAGCTTAATTTTTTTAAAACCAACTAGAAAATTAGGGAAAGTAAGCTAAGTAATCATACACTTCATTTCTATTCCTATCCCCCCACTTGAAGTGTACAAAGTCCAATTTGTACGAAAAAAGGAAAAAGAAAATAAAATTGAAAAAATAACCGAGAAAGAAATAAACTCCCCTCTCAAATGCTTGCCCAAGATGTTTCACTAAAGGTAGAAGGTAGGTCAGGAGGTTGCTAATGCGTATCATATCCGGTGATTATGCCTTAATTATAGTGTTGTCAAAAAGTCTCCTGCTGCCACGGGTTACGGCATAACTAACCCAAATGGTTATGCCGTAATTTGCATCACAGAATCAAAACCTGCACAAAAATACATAGGAAAATTTTGTACCCATTGGCACAATAAATTATCACCCACACAAATATCCTAGTTTATTTAGTTATTATACACATATATTTGAAATTATTTAAGAAATTGTTCAACAAACAGGGGAATCAATCATCCCTGTGGAGACCATGGCCCATAGAGTGAAACTGAGTTGGGTCGAATGGAGTGCTTGTGGTGCTACCAGGAGTGGGCTCGACCTGCATAAATGCCACTCCCTGCTGGATGCCAATATCGGGGATGTCGGGCTGGTACACATATCATGGTCCATGCCATCGAGGATGGCTCAAGTGCATGCTCTGAGGCATTTGGCTCGTTCGATCTGCACTCCAGCTAAAGAAATCTTGTTGCAGCTGCTGCACCTGATCCAGTGTACCTGCAAAACCCTCAAAATGGTTACTCAAACCATATATACCCACTCCGAGGCTATCAATCTCCTCGTTGAAGTGGGTAGCCATCCCTTTGATCCGCTCATCGATCATCTGTAACCTGTCCCCAATATTAACGTGTGCCCTAAGTCGACCCCTAGGCACACATTCCTCGTCATCCTCTTGGGCTCCACCAGCACCACTACCTTCCCCGAATTCTCTCCTCGGGGCTACTCTAGCTAACTCAATCACTCCATACACATCTTGGGTGCAAATCCCAAACTCTACTAGCTTATTCAACCCAATCAAGCTAGTTTCATTCCCATGGTTCACCCAAGCCAAAGCCTCATTTGTCATCAAATCATAACTCCTCGCCAACCTACCAATAAAATGAGCCCCCTGAATCAGACTCTTCCTGGAAAAACCCTTAACTCCACTGCCCATGAACCTCGCCAAATAGTGGGGGACATCAATGTGATTTCCCCCGTCCATCCCTTCCAAGAGGTACAAATCATCCATGGTCATCTTCTCTTTAGTAGAGAGCTTTGCCCTTATAGAGCAAGCAAGGTTTCGGTGCACCAAACGGCGAATAGGGTTCCTTACCAAGGTGTAAGTAGGTGGATGCTTCGACCTATAGGGCACGGCAGAAATGCGGTTGAAGTAGGTGGCTGGATCATAGTTTTCGGGCCTATGCCTCCAACAAGTATTGTAAAACACTTGGAAGGCTTCAGAATCCATCACTTCCCGAGTGTACAAACCCATTCTCTCAAGAAAATCCTCAAAGTCAAACGCCTTCTCACACTCAACCTAAAATGTAACGACACCTGATTATCATACTCGATTTCATTTCTGAACTCAACTGAAGCAAGAAATTCCCGAACATATTCCGTAATAATTGGCTCGGTGATCCGAAAGTGCCTAATCCAAGCATTACAGGTGAATTCCCCCTGCGAGCATGTGTACTTGATCTTGCAAAAAAATTTCAATTTCCTTCCAGCATTCCCATTGTTAATCCTTTCAAACGCCTCGAAATACAAAGCTTCGGGCCGACTAATGTCTTTTCTTGTCAACTTCTCGTAATCATCAAGACATAGTTGCCTAATCCCTTCATCACGAAATGCCAGAAATCTAACCCATTCATTAGGGTTGAGAACGGGGTTTTCGCCTGCAAAGAAAATATATATCAGTTAGGAAAGACCCTATTGATGTACTAGTTACGACGTAACCAACATTACAGGTTACGTCGTAATCAAATTACTAAGCCGTATTACAAATATAACATAACCCACGGTGTTACGCCGTAACCTTCCCTTAAACTCAGACACGTAAAACACGTTAAAGTTAGCAATAGATTATGCCGTAACCATCAATTTTATCTAAGTGGTAAAAAGAGTCATAAATTTTTTTAATCCATTAGTGCTGAGGGACCGCGCCTAAACCACTAGGTTTGCGTTTTACTCAAAACCCATTAAACAAAGCCAAAACATCCCCAACAACCTATTATGATATTACACGAATCAAAATAACATAGGGAATTCATCATAATTATTAATTAAGCAAACCAGTAGCAATAAAATAATGAAACAAGCAAGATCCCCAAAATATTAAATTATAAACCCTAATTGAATAATCGATAGAAACGAATCAAAAAGAGTAGTAATAGATCTTACCAGCCATGGTTTGAGTGTTGGAATGAAGAAATCTTGACGAATATTTTTGGGAGAAAATTTTACTGTTGTGGTAGGCGGTGAAAAGTGTTTATGTAAAAACCTAGTTTCTTAACTAAATAAGGGTTTTATACCGCCTGGATGTTATGGCGTAATTAGATAAAGATTTACGCCGTAACTAAATTTTCATTATTATTTAATGGTTACGTCGTAGCTCTTAATATAAATTACGCCGTAACTAAATTTTTAATAAAATTTTAGTTTTTAGAATTCTTATAATTATTAAATGGTTACGTCGTAACTCTTGACAGAAATTACGCCGTAACTAATAGCTTCGAAGAATAAATGTGGAAAATTGAAATACGAAAGATTGAGATGCGTACCTTAGAATCACTCACATCTTACTGAGGGGATTCTAATAGATTATACCTTAGATCTTTCATTAACTGCTGTGCGATTTCATCCGGCTTTTAATATTTATAAAACTTAGACAACTTAGGATAAACACATACTAACGGGCAAAGAACCCGATCAGATGAAGTAAAGCCTTAGGTAAATCCGAGTATAGTCCCACGAGATTTGTGACCTTAAAAGAACTAAGATGATTAAAAATGATATGGGTATAGATGATTCATAGATGTGATATAATTATTCCAAGCACACAAATGCAAGAATTAGGATAAGGAGATAGAAAAGCGAAGCTTAATGAAGAATGCAAATATGAATTAATTCTCGATATAAAGGTTCATTATAGTGGTTAATTATCACCAGACTCCTTTGGTCAATTCATCATGGCCTATGGTTATTAGATTCCTCACCAAGATGAACATGTCACTCGGGATCATTCGGCAACCTAATAGCAGTCATTAAGGGCCAAATCTACTAGATCTAGTCTATGGAAACCCGGCCGTTAGGAACTTAGATTTCCCCAAACCTCTTAAATACCTCAACTTGATAGGTGATCATTTGGTCAGTTCGCACATGAAGAGTGGTTGTACTATGGCCAATTCCTTCCATACTTTGCAACCTATTAGACTAATTCGGTCAGCTTGGTCGATCTCCCGTTCTTTAGATACTAACAAGCTTATAATATTACCGAGACTAGCGATCTATGATAAGACTAGTAAATGTCTATAAAGAAATAAAGAGAAGATCAATAACATAAATGAAAACTTCAATTAATAACATGAATTCATAGTATAAGTCCTAGAAAAATATAAAAGGAATTCAAACTCGAATACAACAGAAATCGTAGGCGAGAACTTCGTTATTCAATGTTCCTAAACCATGCTTCTTCTTCTGTGTTTGATCTCCCTAAACCCTAGAAGGTTTGGGAAAGGAGAGATATTTAAAACTGATGAAATCTTCGACTATTTATAGGCTCGGATACTAGTTACGTTGTAACATTTATTAAGTAGTTACGCCATAACTCTTCAAATCTTGTGATTATCAGTTGGTTACGGCAGAATTCGAACTGGGGTTACGCCAAGAATCTTCGTGAAATCATATGCATTTCTTTGCTACGGAACTTCGAACGGCGATGGTTACGCCTTATCCTTTGTAAATTTGATTCTTATCCGTTGTTACGGCGTAACCTGAGCTGAGGGTTACGCCGTATCTCTTGTCAAGTAAGTTGCATAATGTTCTGTAGTCATGTTACGGCGTAGTTATATTTCTTTGTTACGCCGTAACCTTCGTAATCATTATTACGCTGTAAATTCATCACTTGGTTACGTTGTAGTTGAGAAAAACGTCATCCTTTGGGCTGGGAAATGTCCAATTGGTGCTTCTTTGCTTGAAATATGTCCTGAAATGAAATAGTAAGGAATAAGGATGCTTTCACTAATATTTTACTCATAATGTGATGATAAAGGGAGCAATTAACTCTTAGAATATCAGGAGTATTTGATGTTATCAATAACTATGCGATCAGGTCTACGATCTTCCAAGGAATTTGAATGCTCTTTATGACACGTATGGTATCAAGCTCCAAGTCCTTGGTAGGAAGTAATTTTGTTCTCATTGGAGTTATGTTTCCTTTTGAGTAATGGTTTATTTTCTTCTTTAGAGAATAGGAAGTATCTTGTTATGTAAGCCTTTTCGCCTATGTAACGGGCTGAGATATGGGATTCACCCATATCCTTTGTACTTAAACGGTTTTTAGTAATATATTTACCGGGTCTTTGACCTTTTACCCAAAAAAAATTGTAACAGCACAAGAGATTGTTACTTCCGGGGTTGGAAAGGTAGTCGACTTAGTGTTTGGGAAAGCTATAGAGGAGATTAGTAACATGCGGAACTGCTCTAAAAACATTGAAGATCTTAAGAAAGAAGAAGAGAATCTATAGAGTATGAGTAGGAGGGTTCAGAATATGATAAAAAAAAAGCAAGAAATAAGGGAGATGAGCTCAAAAATGGTGTGGAAGAGTGGGTGGCCAAAGCTAAATCTCACATATCTGAAGCAGAACAAGTTTTTCATGGGTTCAAAGCTGATGCAGACAAGATATGCTTGAACTTAGGACATGTATGGATCTGGGCACCCGTTATCGTTACAGAAAGAAGGCGGCAAAAAAGGATCCTTCACCTTATGCTTCAATTACAAGACACCAAAAAGATGGTCAGACTTTTGAAAGTGGTGTTTCTGTTCCTACTCCTGCACCTGGAGTCTAGATGTCTACAAAAGGCATAAGATTGATGATCTTGAGACGTAAAAGTTGTATTTCTAAGAGATTAATAAATCTATTAAAGATGACAGCAGAAAAATTATAGGAATCTATGGTATAGGAGGTGTAGGAAAGATCTCACTAGCCAAGGAAGTTACTGTCACGGTGAAAAGTTTATTTGTTGCTGTTGAATTTATAACGGTCTCACAACCCGCAGATGTTGAAAGGATCATAAAGGAGGTTGCAGCAAAACGAATTATAAATGGCGAGAATTCTAGTCATCTTAGATGACTTGTGGGGGAACTCAAGCTAAATGAAGTGGGTATTCCCTATGGGGCAGACTACAATAATTGCAAAATTTTGTTGACGTCTAGAACCGAAGATTTCTGTGAAACAATGAATGCTACCAGTTTAATTAGTGTAGACTCTTTTCCATCGAAAGAAGCATGGATTCTTTTCAAACGTGTGGTTGGGGATTGATGCGCGCAAAACCGTCAAGTTCTCTCACGCAAGCGTAAGGAAACTTAAAACAGCTTAAGCACGAAATCAATGAAGATCAGGGGAGTATAGTGTTTCCCCGGGTCGTTATGTCCCAACGAGCTATGCAATGGATTATCAAACGATATAGTGACGGGAGATTTGGACGAAAAGAGGATTTGAATATGATTATAACTAAGGAAAAAGCCAACAAATTACAACGGCTTAAATGCAAATTAAAGGAAAGTTAAAAAGATAAAATCTATTAAATAAACGCTATCACTATAATTAAAATGATGTTTTTGTTTTTATATTTTTATAAAACTGAATTTAAAAACTACGTGACGTACAACTAAAAACGTGAAACTAAATCAATATTAACCCTAAAAATATGAAAATGATGTTTTTGCAAACCTAATGATAAAAGGAAATTTATGGAAAAAGAAAATTAATTTTATAACTATTTATCTAATTATTATTAATTAAAAACTATTTTTAACTATTTAATAATTACCTAAAATACAAGAAAATAGGAAATAAAGCTAGAAAAATAAAATTAAGACTTAGAAAAATCTAAAATATCAAAATAGAATTTTCAAAACTATTTTGTATTTTTCTGATTATTTTTCTATTTTCTATGAATTTTAAACTATTAAAAACTAATTTAATTACTAAAAATTACCAAATAAACTATGAAAAATCTGGAAAATTACTTTTTTCACTACTTATATTTATCTAAACCTAAGAAAATTGAAATATTATTTTTTTTGAACCTTTTCTGAATTTTTTGTATTAAATGCTATTTAAAAAGTGCTAAAAACTAATTAAAATCAAGAAAAATAGAAAACAGCTAGAAAATTCTGAAAATTTTAGGGAAACTCTAAATTAATGATAAGAAGCTAGGAAAAATGGAAAAACAGTATGTTATGTGGAAGAAAATGAATCAGCTGAATCAAGTGCTTATTGAAATAAGCACTTGATAAGCAAATGAGCAAATCAAGCAATCCACCAAAACAGAACTATGATTAACTAAAAGTGACCAAATGAAACTCAAATCAATAAGCTATAATCACTGATTAGCACAATTTCACAGATTTGATGTTTATGATTAAAGTGCCAAAACAGATTTTGGTGCTAACTCGATACCAACAAATAAGCACCCAATTAAGCTACAAACCTAAAACCAATTATCAAGACTTAAACTAGACCTAAACAACTACTGATAACCAAAAGACTAGACCTTACAAAGCTTATATGAACTCTGTGCAAGCTTGTATAAAGCCGAGAAAAACTCACCGACATCGAAGTTATGGAGCAGCAAAAGGTGCCTGCTTTTGAGCTTATGCACAAGCTCAACCAGAGGGCTTAAGCTAAAAGTGGATATGAGAACTTAAAGACAACCAAGTGAACTACTTATAGACCAAAAACCAGGACCTACAAAGCTTTAATGAATCCAATGCAGTTGCTGCAACATCTGCTCAAACCCATTTTTTTGACATTTTGACTTTTTGAAAACTGAAACACAGTTGACTTTAGTGAAGTTTGATCCAATTTTTATGACTTATAATGAAGTAATATGGTGTAATGAATACAAGGCAAGCAATGTTTAACACTTTAATACTCAAATCAAGATTTTGCACACCCAAAAATTCCAATAGTGCTGAATGAAATAGATAAACCAAGGTTTTGACTTTGGAGCTGTGCAGGCACAAACTTAATGACTAAAATGAGTTACTCAGAGCCTAACAAACTTGAACCAACACAAAGCTAACACTGAATTTACTTCTGAGGCAATTAAGTCAAGAACCAAACACCCCTTAATTTACTGTTTTGCAAATTAAAATGATATAACCACTGACTAAGCATGTACCAATGATCAAACTAGATTCTCTTAACCTAATTACTACTTTTAAAACAGGTTTTAGCTAATTAAAACTACAAAGACAAATTATGCATAAGATCATTGAAAGAGCTTACAATTGTCCAATGGCCACTATGGCCTGCCACATATGAAACAAAGAACACTACCCTAATTTATTCAACCCATCGCTTCCTATGTCAACCCATTTCCAGCTTTTAAATCGACCCATATCACATCTCAGATCGCTTTTGCTCCTTGGTTTGACTTTTGTTGACCAAAGGTGCAATATTGTTTGAGATGTAAATGTGAGTTTAAATCAAGCCTTAACAAGCTTATTAGAGCTTGTTCAAGCTTGAAAGTAGATCTAACAGATTTGACAATGAAATTGATATTGAGAAAATGCAACAGTAAAAAAAAAAATGGAAACTGAACTTGACTGAGATTGATACTTAATTA
This sequence comes from Chrysanthemum makinoi, assembly GCA_910596185.1. Classification (NCBI taxonomy): domain Eukaryota; kingdom Viridiplantae; phylum Streptophyta; class Magnoliopsida; order Asterales; family Asteraceae; genus Chrysanthemum; species Chrysanthemum makinoi. Next base: position 23,926,726 of record OU343225.1, on the reverse strand, counting down.
TAATTGAAATACAATCGAATGCCTTTTCTCGAAAGTACAAATAAACTTTTAAAACATAATCTAAAACTACTTAAAGTGCTACAAGCTTAAAACGTCCACATACTTATTTTAAAAACTAAAACTAACTCTCCCCTATTTGCTTCCCTTGGCTCCTTTTATGCACAAGAGTGCTTTCTCACCTTCTCGAGCAAATCCCACCGCAACTAACCTTAGGATGGCTAGAATCAATCCTAGCCATTAATCTTGTTTTGCCATTTTTGCTTTTGATATCCGGGACAGAAAGGGGTGCATTAAATGCATTGGTGTGGGTAGAGGGGAGGGACAATGGGTGAAAATAGAGTTGCTGGGAGGCTGGTAAGGAGCGCATAATGGTGTTGGGGACAAGACAAACGGGGCGGTATATTATTTAAATGGTTGGGTTTTGGGTTGGTCGGGTTAAAGGTTTGGACCGGTAAAGTATTTTGGGGCTGGGGGGTTAAGATTGGGCTTGGGTTAAATACTAGGATCCGCTTGGTTTGTAGAATTATTAACTCCAAGGACCAAATATGTAAAACTTGAAATTCCAAAGGACCAAACATGTGACTTATGAAAAGTAGTCATGGACTAGTCTTGCCAAGTTTAATAATCCAAGGGTTAATTTTTGACATTTTTGAAATTCCCAAGGACTAATTTTGAACATTTTGGATTTTTAGGGACTAAATTGTAATTTTCTCAAAACTTTTAGATTTCCCACCAAAGGACTAAATATGACAATTTATGATTTTAAAAAGACCTTTGGTGACTTTTCTTTTGAAATTTTGGCTCGGGGACTATTTTTGACAATTTTATAAACTTGGGGACTAAAACCGCCAATTTTGCAAATTTGGTATGTTTTTCATCTGATTTTGATATTTTTGCATTTAAAACACATAAAACACTCGATTTGTGATATTTTGATCATTTTGATATGTTTCGAAAGTGTTTTCGATGATTTTGCAAATTATATTGTACAAAAATGACGAGTATTTAGACACTCATCAATCCCCCACACTAAACTATTGCTAGTCCCTAGCAATCTTTTGAGAAAACTTAATGGATTTGCATCTCTTTACCAAAAGCCATTACTTCTCGAGTAGCCAAATGTTTCAGTTCAAGTAAGAACCATGGTACACCGATAACCATGTGATTTTGAGCAAACCACCGGCTTCCAACGGATTTGATTTTGTCTTTACCGTAAGCCGCACTTTCTCGACTAGCCAACTCTTAGATAAATTATCGTAATTATCTTGGTGAGCTGAATACCACTATGGATTTTCCACTGCCTTTACCACAAGCCATAATCTTGCGGGCTAGCCAACTCTTTCACTTTTTAGGATATGGTGAGTCAATACCATACAATTTTAGGCAAATTGCAAGCCATATAAACGGATTTGAGAAATCTTTACCAAGAGCCGCTTGCTCTCGATTAGCTAATCCTTTAGTCTTACGCATATGGCGATCGATAACCAAATGAGTAAGTGTAGAACACTTACTCCAAAAAAATTTTGGCCAAAAACGGGAATTGGTGTAATTATATGATAAAATTCGTGAGAATTCCCCTCCCCCACACTTAGAAATGAATATTGCCCTCAATATTCAAAGTACCGCTGTTATGCCGTAAAACAAAGAACGTAAGAGGGAAATACTACGCCATTATTTAGAAAGAAGATTTTTTTAACATGGCAGCAACCCCCACACTAGGGTGGTAGAAAATAGAAAGAAGTCGAAATATGGGTGAAACCCATATGGCATGCTGTTTTTGATTACCGAAGTCGCTAGCTTGACTCGACTCTAATTAATTTGTTCATGGGGATGCAAAGTGGAAGAAACAATCTCCATCGGACTTTCATTCAAGATGTTTGGACAAACATTTGAAGCAACGGAAAGTTCCACACCGATGAGATATACATAGAACCGCTCAAAATGATAATTGAAAATGCCGGGGTCAAAGATAGTGTCTTCATTCCCGAAGGAATGAAGATGAAGAGAAATCACAAGATATTTGAGGAAAGGAAGAAAGGTTTTGATAACAATCAAAATCCATTCTTCATCCTCAAATGTAGACGATCGTGAGGAAGGGTGAAGGAAGTATCATCAATAAGCAAACTCATACGATAGAGTACACCTTCCTCCGAGCTAATATCATCCTCAAGATCAAAGTAGAAATGATCATGTTCCAGAGGAGATATGTCATGAGAGAGTTCACCGGAGAACTCTTTATGAAGAGAATCATTCACATGTAGTGAATTTGTGAACTCTTGTTCCATTGTGGGCTCATCACTATCCTCAATCTGAGCATCAAAGAGTGGATTCTCGAATTGAAGTGAATTCGTGAGTCGAATTCAAACAGAGGATTAGTGAAAGTAGCTTTGAATGTTTCGGGAACAAAGTGATCAACATTCTCATTGACCGGATGGGATAAGAAAGTGAGTGAACGATCATTATCAAGGAGACTTTCGCCTCCCGTGACGGCTTCGAGATCAAAGAGTGGATTGATGTGAGTGATTTCACCGGAGAACTCCTCAAGAAGGGGATCAAAGATCGATTGTGGAAGTGATGCCTCAACGTACTCAATGTCTCCATGGGAAGCACAATCATCGCTAAAATCGGAGAAAGTTTCCAAATGATCATTTGAACACTCAAGAGGGGAAGAAGAATCACACATATGCTCGAAGTTCCCTCGCGACTCTCTCGGATTGGGACAAGGTTCTCAACACTAGACTTTATGAAGTCGTCCGATTCTTTCGTAGAACAAGGTCAAGATGCTCGCCCCCATGTTCAGAGTGAGTGGGAATATCGGGTGTGATAGCAAGATTGTTTGAGATGGAATCTCAACTGCCGATATCAACCGACCGAGGAGGTTGAGAAATATTATTTTTAAAAGGATAAAAACCCTCCTCGTCATCATCATAAAGAGTCGCCTTTAAGAAATTGGGAACGCCTTTGAGCGCATGCTCTAGGGCTAATAATTTTCCCTTGATTTGGCCTCTCGCTTCTTCTAAGCAAGCAATTCTCCTATGGTCTTTTCACCACTCACTTGATTCTTAAAATTACTCATCATATCTTCAAGTGTTTTCTACGTTTCAAGATCCCGAGATTTCTTGAGATAACGCCGTGGAGTTTGAACCGTATGATGCTGTGGAGGTTGGAAATTTTCAAACATGTAAGAGTCATGATTGTTACAAGGAACTGGGTTCCTACTTGACAATCGAGCTGAAATGGGGACCTCCATTAAGACTCACAACAAGAAAACTCTGAGTTTGGAATGGTGAATCATATGGATTTTGGTCATAACCAAAGTTCGAGTATCATCGAAAACTGCTCATAGACAAACAAGTTTCCGGATTGACACTCAAATCCTTGGTGAGGACCTCCACAAAATTCACAACAAGAAAACTGCTGGTTATATGAAGATAAGTCGGGCCGTGGTGGGTAATTGGAAAAATTAGAGGGGTCGTTAAATGAGTTCTAATTAGGATCATAATCAAATGAATTCCTTGAACCACAAAACAAACAACTCCCGTTATGGATATCATTACCACATTGTACACACGCATTACACCAACGCATGTGGTGAACCAAAAAGAGGCACACCACAACCGACACAAGGAATAAACGATTGCATTTGAGAGTTATGAAGAGGAATCAGCTATCCAAAGAATCAACAAAACCAACATGTTGATCCTGATGACTATCAAGTCTCAAGAACATTCAAAGATCGAGTGGGACAAGTGGTGTGCTCGAGAGCTAGCAATTTCCACCACTTCCGTATGGTCTCCCGTTTTGGTTCTTGAGAAACGTGAAGATTAGGCAAGTCATCCTTGCTAGTCACCGGTGTTTGAACGGGTTCATCGTAATCAATTCTAATTTTGACCTTTTTCATCGACATAAATTTGTTCGATTAGATTACGGGCTCTAGATTCAAAGAGGTTGTCCTCGTAATCCTCGATGAGTGCTTGGGGTAGCTTCGACGCTTGAACCTGGTTTGTCAAGATTAGAATGTATTTCAGTGTTGTGGCGGTGGTCTAAATAACTTTGAAAAGACTTTTTGATGGATAATTCGCACGAATTGCAAAATTCGCTCGAACTAGGCCCTCCACACCGCCACACACATTTCTCGACGATGAAACCAATTTAATGCCATAAGAATTAAACATAAAGAGGATTAAGAAGAGAATCAAATGGTTGAGAGGATACGAAGAATAGAATTAAACCAAAAAAGAGGTAAGAGAAATAGAAACAACGAATAAGAGGAATGAGAAGAATATTTTTGGGGTTTTTGGATAAGAAACTATGAACATATACAGATGGATGGTATGAACAAAGAGTGAATATCCGAATCACTAATCTGCTAGACGTAAGATAAGCCGCGACATTCTCAAGCAATGCGCCAAAATTTGATGCGCCAAGAAATCCGCCGTTCTCACGCAAGCGTAAGGAAACTTAAAACGCCTTAAGCACGAAATCAATGAAGATCGGGAGTATAGTGTTTCCGTCGTTATGTCCCAAATGAGCTATGCAATGGATTATCAAACGATAGTGATCGGAGATTTGACGGAAAAGAGGATTTGAATATGATTATAACTACAGAAAAAGCCAACAAATTACAACGGCTTAAATGCAAATTAAATGAAAGTTAAAAAGATAAAATCTATTAAATAAACGCTATCACTATAATTAAAATGATGTTTTTGTTTTTATATTTTTATAAAACTGAATTTAAAAACTACGTGACGTACAACTAAAAACGTGAAACTAAATCAATATTAACCCTAAAAATATGAAAATGATGTTTTTGCAAACCTAATGATAAAAGGAAATTTATGGAAAAAGAAAATTAATTTTATAACTATTTATCTAATTATTATTAATTAAAAACTATTTTTAACTATTTAATAATTACCTAAAATACAAGAAAATAGGAAATAAAGCTAGAAAAATAAAATTAAGACTTAGAAAAATCTAAAATATCAAAATAGAATTTTCAAAACTATTTTTGTATTTTTCTGATTATTTTTCTATTTTCTATGAATTTTAAACTATTAAAAACTAATTTAATTACTAAAAATTACCAAATAAACTATGAAAAATCTGGAAAATTACTTTTTTCACTACTTATATTTATCTAAACCTAAGAAAATTGAAATATTATTTTTTTGAACCTTTTCTGAATTTTTTTTGTATTAAATGCTATTTAAAAAGTGCTAAAAACTAATTAAAATCAAGAAAAATAGAAAAACAGCTAGGAAAATTCTGAAAATTTCAGGGAAACTCTAAATTAATGATAAGAAGCTAGGAAAAATGGAAAAACAGTATGTTATGTGGAAGAAAATGAAACTGCTGAATCAAGTGCTTATTGAAATAAGCACTTGATAAGCAAATGAGCAAATCAAGCAATCCACTGAAAACAGGAACTATGATTAACTAAAAGTGACCAAATGAAACTCAAATCAATAAGCTATAATCACTGATTAGCACAATTTCACAGATTTGATGTTTATGATTAAAGTGCCAAAACAGATTTTGGTGCTAACTTGCAGTCAACAAATAAGCACCCAATTAAGCTACAAACCTAAAACCAATTATCAAGACTTAAACTAGACCTAAACAACTACTGATAACCAAAAGACTAGACCTTACAAAGCTTATATGAACTCTGTGCAAGCTTGTATAAAGCTGAGAAAAAACTCAGCTGACACTGAGTTATGGAGCAGGGCAAAAGGTGCCTGTTTTGAGCTTATGCACAAGCTCAACCAGAGGGCTTAAGCTAAAAGTGGATATGAGAACTTAAAGACAACCAAGTGAACTACTTATAGACCAAAAACCAGGACCTACAAAGCTTTAATGAATCCAATGCAGTTGCTGCAACATCTGCTCAAACCCATTTTTTTGACATTTTGACTTTTTGAAAACTGAAACACAGTTGACTTTAGTGAAGTTTGATCCAATTTTTATGACTTATAATGAAGTAATATGGTGTAATGAATACAAGGCAAGCAATGTTTAACACTTTAATACTCAAATCAAGATTTTGCACACCCAAAAAATTCCAACAGTGCTGAATGAAATAGATAAACCAAGGTTTTGACTTTGGAGCTGTGCAGGCACAAACTTAATGACTAAAATGAGTTACTCAGAGCCTAACAAACTTGAACCAACACAAAGCTAACACAATTTACTTGAGGCAATTAAGTCAAGAAACCAAACACCCCTTAATTCTATCGCTTTGCAAATTAAAATGATATAACCATCGACTAAGCATGTACCAATGATCAAACTAGATTCTCTTAACCTAATTACTACTTTTAAAACAGGTTTTAGCTAATTAAAACTACAAAGACAAATTATGCATAAGATCATTGAAAGAGCTTACAATTGTCCAATGGCCACTATGGCTCACATATGAAACAAAGAACACTACCCTAATTTATTCAACCCATCGCTTCCATGTCAACCCATTTCCAAATTTTAAATCGACCCATATCACATCTCACGCTTTTGCTCCTTGGTTTGACTTTTGTTGACCAAGGTGCAATATTGTTTGAGATGTAAATGTGAGTTTAAATCAAGCCTTAACAAGCTTATTAGAGCTTGTTCAAGCTTGAAAGAGATCACAAAGATTTGACAATGAAATTGATATTGAGAAAATGCAACAGTAAACATAAAAAAAAATGGAAACTGAACTTGACTGAGATTGATACTTAATTATAATTGAAATACACTGGAATGCCTTTTCTGAGTACAAATAAACTTTAAAACATAATCTGAAAACTACTTAAAGTGCTACAAGCTTAAAAACGACATACTTATTTTAAAAAACTAAAACTAACTCTCCCCCTATTTGCTTCCCCTTGGCTCCTTTTATGCACAAGAGTGCTTTCTCTCACCTTCTGAGCAAATCCCAGCTGCAATCTCAACCTTAGGATGGCTAGAATCAATCCTAGCCATTAATCTTGTTTTGGCGCCATTTTTTGCTTTTGATATCCGACAGAAAGGGGTGCATTAAATGCATTGGTGTGGGTAGGTGAGGTGGGGAGGGACAATGGGTGAAAATAGAGTAGCTGGGTGGAGGCTGGTGTGGAGCAGCATAATGGTGTCTGGGGACAGAAGACAAACCTGGCTGTATATTATTTAAATGGTTGGGTTTTGGGTTGGTCGGGTTAAAGGTTTGGACCGGGTAAAGTATTTTGGGCCAGGGTGTTTAGATTGGGCTTGGGTTAAATACTAGGATCCGCTTGGTTTGTTGAATTATTAACTCCAAGGACCAAATATGTAAAACTTGAAATTCCAAAGGACCAAACATGTGACTTATGAAAAGTAGTCAAGGGACTAGTCTTGCCAAGTTTAATAATCCAAGGGTTAATTTTTGACATTTTTGAAATTCCCAAGGACTAATTTTGAACATTTTGGATTTTTAGGGACTAAATTGTAATTTTCTCAAAACTTTTAGATTTCCCACCAAAGGACTAAATATGACAATTTATGATTTTAAAAAGACCTTTGGTGACTTTTCTTTTGAAATTTTGGCTCAGGGACTATTTTTGACAATTTTATAAACTTGGGGGACTAAAACTGCCAATTTTGCAAATTTGATATGTTTTTCATCTGATTTTGATATTTTTGCATTTAAAACACATAAAACACTGATTTGTGATATTTTGATCATTTTGATATGTTTCGAAAGTGTTTTGATGATTTTGCAGTTTATATTGTACAAAAATGATGAGTATTTAGACACTCATCAGGGATACCGTGGAGACCGATGAAAAAATGAAAAAAAAATGGAGAGAAGGTTGTTGAAGGATGTGGTGGGTTGCCACTCATCAGACGACCTGTAGGTTCGAAATGAAAGCATCGAGTCATGGAAAAGAGCCCTTACACAACTACAACATACAACGTCAAGTATACTAGCTAGGTCAAGCAAGTTGTTGGACTCAAAGTCTGATCGAGCCCTCAGTATAGAAGAGTTCAAGCGAACTGAAGGAAGTGGAACTCTGATTATCAAGAAGTCAAGTATATTCAAGCAATATTAGTTTAAGGGTTGAGTTTGGATTTTCATCTTTTAACTCATTGCATGTTTTATTTTTGATGTGTTTCCAGAATATTTACAACTAAAACAAATTAAATAAGATGTGTTTGAATATTTGTCCTTTATGATAAAATCTCCTTAGTGGTTATAATGTTTAAATTCAAAATAAAAATGACCTTGTTAAATACACCAAAGTAGGTGATTAGCTCAGCTGCAAAATAACCATTAAAAGTTATCAAAAACTACTCACTATAATGTGTTCTACTACATGTTATAGCTACATTGTTAAGTTATAGAGAAACAAACAATCTAATTCTTAGGGCGTAAAGCCGTAAATGAGTAAAATGGCAAGGTTCGACTCGACTCGTAGGGACGGAGTTGGGCCGAGGTGTGCTTCACACCCCTAACAACAACCAACCTACCCTATGATAAGGTGGTTCCCAAAAACAGCCTTACGCTCAGTTCTCGAGCTGCAATGGAAAAGGAAAGAAAATGGAAAGTTTTTTGTGTTCTTGAGCTTTTTTTAAGTGAGGAAAGAGAGGTGGAAAGGAGATAGGGGGGAAGTTTTGTTAAGTAAATCTTCATCCACTTTTGGGATGAAAGGGAAAGGAAAGGGAACCGTATGTTGTGTAAAGACTAATATACCCTTTTAAAAGATTTGACATTAACAACTAAAAGGCATATATGTAATTCGACCAAGTTAATTTCCTTTTCCTCCCACTCAAGAACATGATTATGATTACTTTTCTTTTCCTTTCTTCTATCTCAAAAACATAACAACTAACACTTACTTTCTTTTTCCTTTCTTATTCTTTTTCATTCTCCTTCACTCAAAACTCGAGAGCTGAGCGTTAGAGATCGAAGCTTTTTAGAAGGAATGTTTAAGAAAAAGTTCTTGTTTCAATGGAGGTTTTTTGCGGTGTGAAAATGTCTTCGAGAAAGATGACCATAAATCATTACTTTTACATTTTTTTAATTCCTTAGTTGTGTATTTTTATTAGAAAGTTCAGTTTTAACCCCCTTGATGCAGGATTTCTAATCAGGTTTTACATTTATATTTACTCGTCTACCTATGGCCTACCTAATGCACTAACGGGCAGCAGGTACCCTACGCATGTAGTGGGGAATGGTAAGACTGAGGTCGTCCCAAGAACGGTTGATTCCTAGCTGTCTAATTAATTAAATTAGTCACATAATATAAGTTTTAATGATAAGATTAATTGATAATATTTAAGGCGTCACGTGCTCAATTGGGTTGGTTCTTTGGTAAACAAGCTAATGGGAAAGATAGTGATGCAATTCTTAAACCGAGTTCATCCACAAATGGATCGTGGAAAAATCCGGTAGACTCCTATGGTTAATTCGTCTACCATATGATTCTTAGACCCCTCACCAAGATGAACAGGTCACCCGGGATCATTCGGCAATCTAATAGCTGTCATTAAGAGCCGGCATTAACTATCGCATTACATGGGTTCTAAAAGTCACGAGATTCCTGTTTCAAGTGGGGGTTTAAGTCGCTAGGACAACATTTGGTTTGTCCTAACCTATCAACAAAGGCTCCTACCCGACGTCAAAGGTTTACCCCTTAGGATTCGAGTGATTCACAGTCGCCTAAGCCAAGTCATTAAGTTCCCTACATGCAAGATTCGAAATAATGAATGCCCGGGTGCTAGCATCTTAGACACTCATCCCCAACTTCTTAAGTTCATCCGGACGACCAGTGATCATTAGGTCAGTTCGCACAAGCGAGAAAGGGTAGTCAGTTGGTCAATTCTTACCCTCTCAAACTCTACCTAACTGCTTAGGGTCAGTTACTCAATTCTCATAAGAAACTATATGCGACCACATTTCAAAAATACCGAAGCTAGGGTAACTACCAACAAACTATGCATGTATACACTAGAAACAGTTAATAATAAAATAATCAAAAATAGGCAAGCACCTAGTTTTCACATTACCAAAATGCCCTAGTGGAATGACAAATAAAACACGCGTATAAAACGATATATAAACAAAGAATAAACATCAAGTAATAAGTGACTAATAATAAATTAATAATCAATTAATAAAAAACACAATAAGAATTAATTTGCCAACAATTAATTTAGAATCAAAATTATAATTTACAATAATGAAACCAAAATAATAATATGAGTCGGAAAATAATTATATATCGTGCCAATAATAATAATATCGATACCCTAGTCGAGTACCGGGGCAAGGCCCCGAAAGGTTTTCCCCTAAGGCTGGTCACATTCGTGCATTACAAATCGGTTGGGCAACAAAATTTTTCACCCTCGACCGATTTGAACTTCTGTTGTCTCGATTGTGGGAGTAGGTTGCAACATCGGTCGTGGACCAAAATTTTCGAATATCGGTTGTTTTTTCGCTCGACGTTAAACGCTTTCTATTCCCTTCACAACGTATACATTGAATACATATTTAAGAAAATGACCGTTTGGTCATTAAAAAAAAATAAAAATAAAAAATAAATAAATAAATAAATAAAACCAATCTTACCACTCTATAAATACCAACTTTACCTCAAACACACTTCTTAACACACAATTTCAAACACAATTCAAACTCAAAATACTTCTCAACACAAGATTTAATATGACTTGCCGTCTCCCCCATTCCGTTGAAGATATGCAAGCGTAATGCTCAAAATCAATGCAATAACGAAGATGAGGCTCGAAAAACGCTATTATAAGCCGCCATCGAATTGTTTGACCAGCGAAGGCGGAGAAGGAACATGATGAGACAAAACTACAATTGTTGCAACGACATTACCGAATCGAAAAGCTATGATCGACAAATTTTGAAAGATCAAGCCCAAGAAGATCGCGCGAGGTTCCGACAAGTGTGGCGTGGTTCGTAAGATAACGAACAACGCCGCCATTCAAAATCAATTGGAGCTATCGGAGAACAAAACGATGGTGTTGGTGCATCAACTTCGACCAACTTCGAAAGCACGAACCTCTCGCTAGACGGGAAGATTTGGCTCGCCGGGGATTTGCCGCTCGTGATTCTGCAGATGACTCGCATGCAGCATTCAGATTAGATTTATAATTTATGTATTTCGTATTGTTTTTATTTAGCATTGTAACATTTTAATTATTAATGAAATTTTAGTTTATGTTAAAAATAGTTTAAAAAAAAAAGCTTTTGGTCATCGACGCAGATCCTGGCCGCTCGCCACCTGGAGAAAAGACGACGCGCTATTTGATATTACGTACCTGTGATGATGTCTATTTATATTGATATAACTTTCGCTAATTGCCATTTTGGCCCTTGCTCTTTTGTCATCTTTTATCTAAGGACCTTGTCTTTCATTTCTTTTATATAACATACTAAAATGTGTCATTTAACTTTGCGTTAGACCCGTCATCGTACTTATTCATATTTCTTTGGCTTAGAATTAATTATACTTTATGTAATTTTGTCACTTCCAGTCCCTAGACTTCAAAACTTTGCGCCCAAATAATTAATTACGGCTTAACTAATTACGGCGTAACTAAATCATCGGGTTACGCCGTAATCTTTCATTCGCATATACTTATCCGCTCCGTAATTATCTCTATGGCATAACTAATTTTCCATGTTACGCGGTAACCTTCAAAATAAGAATTACGGCGTAACCTTAAGAGGAGGTTACGCAGATCCTTCATGGTTTCATATTTACCGTAACATTATTAACTAGTTACGGCGTAATCTTCACACATAATCCACAGGCCATCTCAGAGTATGAGTTACGACGTAATCAAAAGTGCCACTTACGCCGTAACTTGTCTTTAGAATATATTTCTAGGCCTTATATCACATATTTTTCGCTCTAATGCCCCATTTATCCTAAAATGCAAATATGAATGAATATGAACGAATTAAGTACCATATTAATACAAATGAGGCTATAAACACGGGAATTTGATATATAGAATATCAGACTAATTTGATGTTATCAACTACCAAGCTAGGATATAAAAAGATATAATTATAGACGGTTCAATTGTCAAACTAAGCTATTATTTTATGGAATGTTCCCTTATTATTTGTGATAATCTTGATCCACATTTCATGAAATGATTTATACATGTTTTTTTAATTAGATTGCAAAATGGTTCATCAATGCCCGGGTGCACCTACGGAAACTGATGATTGAATACATGTACAAGAAGAATCTTATGATTAAGAAGACAAAATACAGTATTTTCGTCATCTTCAGAAGACAGTGAGAAATATTTGGCTCCAATGGCTGCCAACTCAACACCTAACTTTTACAACGAGATAGAAGCCATCAGGTCTGCGACACAAATGCATAGAGATTTGGTATACATGCTATCATGTGATTTTGTTGTATAATAAAAAAAACTAAATAAGTGTACACAACACACATGTTGATCTTGATTTGAATATGTAAAGTAGTAGTGTAAATAAGGATGTGAATATAGTTGGTATTTTGTTTAAACATATAGCTAAGTTGTTGTCATCTAAGAACAACCTTTATGTTAAATTTATATTGGATAAACATACTTTATATTTGGTGAGGATAAATGTCACATCAGTGTTACCATATTTATACAGAAAACATCTCAATTGATTGTCCCGTCATCTTTGTATTAAGCTAGGTACATATTAGCATAAGAAAATTGTTGCTTGGGTAGGGGACGGTGTTAGGGTTGGGAATTGTTAGGACCAATTCACCTTTAGTACATGTGTGCTTATCAGTGAATTAACTTGGTCATAGCTTAGTCATATAGGTTTTGTTGAATTGCTAACCTAATACCAAGTGTGTAATTACGCTCCACCCGTATTTTGGAGGAAAAGATCCGATAAGAGAGGTGAGGATTCAGGGGAAAATAATGATATCAGAGTGCGTGCAGGTTTAACATGGAAGTTAGCAAGCCCTTTACTGATCGGGTTAGATAATCCATTATTTAATTCGGCCATGGACAGTCTTATTTCATATCCAACTTATAACAATCCTATAAGAATAACTTTTATAAGGGTTACATAATGCAGCGACTAAGTTTTTTGTTGCCTTACTTTTGAATGTTCAAGTTACGAAACAAAAAATATAACAAAAATATAATTTATTATTGTTAATGTTAATAAAATACATAAAAAGTAAAAAACATGTGCGCTATATATAAATAAGTTTAAATCATGTCTAAACAATAAAAATATATTATTAAAAAATTTATAAAAAATCTCGCGCGTGCGCGAGCATTATAACTAATGTCTAATGATAGCGTAACAAAGCAAAAGAGTATTCTTCTAGGAACAAACAAGAGCTGATTGCTAGTTATCTTATTAATAATGAATAGAGGACCTTTCTCGATTGTAGGTAGAATATTGAAATGGGCTGTTAAAATGAAATGTAGTGTATTTTGGCAGTTAAAATGAAGTATTGAAATGAGTTATTACTTTACTTAAATGAGTCTTGCTATGGGTTATTGGTTTGTTTCAAATTTTAATGTAACTATTTTATGAAAATTGAATATAATTTTTTAAAATTTAATATAATTTTTTTTATAAAAATGTTATTTGTATTTTAATTTAGTGAATGAAATTTAGTTTGTTTACAAAATAGAAAAGAAAAAATGGTAGGTGGCACTTTTTTAGCATATTACAAGGAAAGAGATATTTTGATATGTGAGTGAGTTAAGTGAGTTGATTATATGGCACTGAAGTAGCAAAATGACACGTGTGAGTGCATATTACCATACCCGGGGCTCATATTATTATTAGTTGGATTTCTCTTTCTTTTTTTGTTTGAATATTGAAAATTCTTTTGTTAACTACAACTACCCACCCATAAATGAATATCCTTCTGGATCTGCATTCACTTCACTTGATACCTATATAATGCTTCTTCAACTACCTAAAATAAATATAAATAAAGTCAGCTAATGCTAATGCTAAACCTGAAATATTATCAAAAAGTATTAAGAAGCTTGGTATGTATTTTGTTGAGTCTATTATTGATAGACTAGCAGGGTATCCAAGAATGCCATGGATACCTCGACTAAATTTCATAGCGGGCGTACACTCTTTAATTTAATCACGATGCTTTTAAATGCTGTGGCAGAGATATTAAATATTAATGCATTTATATAGTGATACGGTAATGTGTTTTTAATAATCATTATTCTTTAGCGGTTACACGTTTTAATAATGGGTTGTAAGTGATTTGAAAACTTTATTTAATTTAGTGGAAACGTGCATTTAATTTTGAATAATGGGATATATTGAATTTTAAACTTTTCTCTTATAGCAAGCGTGTAGGTTTATTTTTTTAGACTTCCCTTTTAGGATTGGTTTAAATGCATTATAAAGTAGTTAAGATAACTCCAAATGGTTTGAAAATTATGGCGAAAACAATACGCAGTTAGGGTTTTGGACAAAAAATTGCATTTATTTTTTCATGGAAAAAGAATAACGGCAGGGGTAGAGTTTGACGTGGTGGCCTTGAGAAGGCGGCTCAACATAGCCACCTAGGTTCGAGGATCAAATCCACTTCGATATCATGTGTACCTGTGATTGTTTGTATATGTATAATGGTTGAAAAGAATCGGCTGCAGCAACAGAGTTTGAGAAGAAAAAAGAATGAAGTATATATAGTGAATGTATTAGGTTAAGAGTATTTTGGGTACATATAAAAAGCTAAATACGTCCCATATTTCTTACTCTCCTTTACTCTCCAATTTGGGATGAAAATTTGGAGAGTAATTTTGGTGTAAATTACTATCCTTTACTCTCCTTTTTCCTCCTAAAAAATCTCAAGAACACGTTTTTTTATTAACATCCCAAAACTTTCATTTACTCCTCAAAAATAAACTCGGGAACATAGCGTAAGATATTTCATAGAAACAAAAAGTTAAAACATTTAACATTTTCCATAAATAATTAAAGGTCTATTCATAATAAATGACTGTAAGGATTCATTCATTTAGTCACCAACCCTTCTGGATCTGCATTCACTTCAATTGATAGCTAGATAATGCTTCTTCAACTACCTAAAGTATATATAAATAAAGATACCTCACGTTTACATTGTTGCAAAATGCAAATGAAAGAAAATTAGATCTAACACAAAAATCTCATCTCAAGTTCATTCAAGGTTTAGTAGTTTCAAATAGTTTGTAATGTTTAGTTTCCTCAATGTATCATCTCTATGAGATCTTTTGATCTTTTCATCAATATATTTTACTTTTGCACAAAAAAAAAAAAAAAAAACTGTCAATTGTAGCTTCTTTTATTTATTATTTTTATACTACGTATTATTGTATACAAACGATGATATTTTAACTTGCGCAACACATGGACTAAATTTTTGTCATTTGAAATACAGTAGTAACTTACAACCATTTCTATTTCTCATATACAAACTTTCGTGCCTTCCAAAAAGAGAATTTTTTTAACATACGATATTCAATATCTATTTACCAATCAAGACGTCGCAAAATCTTTCAACGAAAATAAACTTTTCAATGATGTCCTTTAGATTCAATTAATGAAAAAATTTGCACCCTACACGTGTTTCTTTTGCTACGTTGAACGCGACAGAATTTTGGATTTACATGCTTAAAACGTGACTCATTTACCAAAAATAAAACGCGACAAACCCAAAATCGCGACACATTTAACAAAATTTTACTTAAATCACGACACACCATTCGCGACCAATGAAAGAAATCGCGACTAACTTGTTTGTTTAATAAAGAATCGCGACCGCCCACTAAAAATATTTAGTAGACCAGGAACTAATAGAAACTAGTAATGAACCAATATTTTATCTTTTTCATGGGATTTTTGTCCAAATCGCGACCTAACTAAAAATAAAACGCGACCTATACAGCTAAAACGTGACTTAAAAAACGCAACCCATGTTAAAAACGCGACCCAAAGTAAAACTATCAACAAAACGCGACCCAATGATACTATTTAATACCTAACCCATAATGAAGCAACATCACAACCACAAGATACAAATGGTCAACCTATTTCAAAAAGTCAATTCATCACAAATCACAAACCGTATGATACACATATTAGAGATGATTTGCACACTTCATAAATGATTGAGACACTTCAATTAATTGTGTTTGAACATTTATATCATCATAGTTACCCTTACAATTTCACTCATGTAAAGATATAAATGTCCAAACATAATTAATTAAAGTGTTCCGACCATTTCATAAAGTGTCCAAATCACCTCCCTAAAAATATGCATAAAGAAAGAACATCATAAATCCCATGTAGTGCAACACACTAGATCCCAACCCAGCCCCAACAAACTGCATTGTCTAATTTGACAGTAGGATAGGTAGTACTTTGTATTTAGGCTGCCCCCACTAAAGGATCTCAATCCATCTCATTTTCTTTGTCACGTCAGATTTCTCTCCATCGATCTTCGTACAAGGGACGTGGCCTTAAGTAAGGACTAAGAGCGACCATGATCATTTTTTTTACATTTCAAACCATTACACAACAGTTTAATATTAAATGCCCTACATTTGTTTCGATCGGCATCACGACCATGTTTTGTAAAAAGTGAAGGTCGATCGATTAGCCATAGTAGGGCTATCGACTAACAATCGATCGACTATATCGATCGCTCGAGCTTAGTGTGAGCAGCCTTAGGCATAGTTTACTTGATGTTTTTTTTAAAGTAGGTCGCATTTTAAGTGAGTCGCGTAAATCAAGAGGATCGCGATTGAAAAGATGATAATGATATGTTAGGTTCATTTCTGAAAAGATTAAAAAAAATGTTTAGATTCGTAAAATCACTATGTAATTGTAGGGATGAGCATTTTGGACCGAATCCCGGAACCGTACCGATTCCTAAAATACGGTACGGTACCGGTACTATGAAATAAGGCAAATTAAGTGACTTTGATATTGACTTTGCCATTTTCTTCATGTATTCACCCTTTTTCGTCCAAATATGCATCATTCCAGCATTTTGCTTCCAAGAGACCTAAAAAGTGAAAATGAACGAAATTAAGCAAAGAATGGATATAAAGTGGTCGATTAAGGGATTAAATGATCCCTTAAAAGTGTATTTTTTAAATCCATATCACATGGTCAATGAGCATCCGGTTTATACCACACCTCTCCCGGATCCGGCTACGGTAAGAGATACCGTCTTTATTCAAAGAGCCTCCTCGTCTCGGGTCACTAGGAAATTAAAGGTCATCTATAGGGATCCTTTTCAAATGGAGCTTTCGGAGATGTTCCCGTTGTACTAGAAATAGGAACTAGTGTTAAGGGTGAATGTCCTTTGTTTGGTGGGAAATAAGGATCATCCCAACGCTTGCTTAGTCTACATGATCTATTGCCTTGTCAATGGGACTCATTTCAACCTCGCCTACTACATGGTTAAACGGATGGCTAGTGTGTCAAGGACGGACAAAATGGTGCTCCCTTATGCTATGCTCCTAACTCACCTAGCCAATTTTGTCTTTGCTCTAGATCCATCTCCCTATACTGATGACCACTTCTTTAGCAACAAGGTCATGGTACCCTTGTCCGATGAGAATACTACAAGGTATATGGTTGATGGCAAGAGACCTCATCCACCGACGGACTCATCCAAGAAAGGAGGAGAATGAAGAAACCCTATAGGAAACTATCAACTTGACCTTACCAAGCATACATTGAGCAATTACTGGACATCCCAAGCCCATCTCAATAATTTCAACAAACAAAGGGGATGTTTAAATGTCTTGCCAACTTTCTTATGGGGAAGAAGAAAAAGAAGTAGGCTAGAAGGGTTCAAAAGTGAATCTTGGAAACGTTTCAGGAGGAGTTTGAGTGAAAGGGGAGGTAAGGTCAAGGACCTTAAATTCGAACAATGGTTTGTAAAACATCTTAAACAATATTTCTATAACTTAGGACTTTTAATTAGTAGATGGTATGACGTAAAACAATGACACCCTAACCTAGATGACCCAAATAGGAATTTTACGACAAATTGATCAAAATAAAAAATTCGGTCTTCCTCATATTTGTTTGCCTATTTATCACTCTTACATACCATGCTTGATATACCTTGCTTACATACATGATTGCGTGATGTAGAAATGATTCGGTTGGTAATTTTCTAAGAGGTGCAAAATCTGCACATTTTCTGTGAAGCTACTAGTCCAGTGAGTCGGATCCCTAAGCTATAACTAGCCGTGATCCTCATATGAAGGATCCGTGGGATCCGTAAACGATGCATGGAGTTTTACACTTTCACTCAAATCCAATCTTCCAGACCTTATTATACTAGTTAAACATGTTACTTTAGGATCTCTTAAGTCCTCCTCAAACTCAGATGATCTCACATTCACTCATAAACTAACTTGGGATCACTTTCAATGTGTTTTCTATTTATCGCTTCATCAAAACTCACCATATTTCTGCTCCAATGTTCACACATGATTTCTCACATCTTAAAACACCTAACTTGATTTTTCTCTCAATTTTAGCAAATTGATTTTAGTTACCCTTATCCCAAAATAGGCTAAAAACTAGTTTTTTTTTTTTTAGGATTTTTTAAGGATTTTTTCAAATTTTCCTTAAGTTATCATCTGATCTCTAGGGTCATTTGACATCACGTGACACCTTTAAAATCTTAGTATCATGGTTAAACACTTAGTTGCACACATAAAACTCCATTTGTCTTACCAAAAACCATCATTAGATATCCTCACTCATTAAGGTTGGACATTTAAGTCCTATACCATTTAAGACATCTTGGAGAACCTAAACACTCAAGATTTATAGGTACTAGACATTTATAAAACATCATCACTCTACTTCATCACTGTCTGAGAGATGGATCCCTAGATTATAGTTAAACGGATCCCAAAGATAGGGATCCGTGGGATCCGGGTCTATAGAACAGTTTTTGATCACTTTACTCATCTAATTAAAACTCTCTTTGGTAGTCTAAACACTTTACCTTGCCTTAAGTGACTCCCTAGGATAGAACAACACTATAGTTGACCTTATTGCATGCCAAAATTCTTAGTGGTCTAGAATTTAATTCACTAACCTAATTTCATCCTTTATAAACCAAGTGTGCTTATGATTCCAAACCACCATTCAAAATTCAGTAGCTAAGACATCCATTACATCCTCTTGTTCACTATGACTAAAGCATCTAGCAAAACCTCTTCAACCAAAGGTTCCTCCAAGAAAAATGCTTATATGGTTCATGAGATATCATCAACCGAGTCATCACCCGTCAAGAGCTCAAATACTAGGATCCCTCCTCAACAAACTCAACCAACCAAAGCTAGAAGAACCGATAGGATTAGTATTCGACCTTTTGAGTTGGAAAGACCTTCATCAAGCATTAAATCAAACACACCTAGCTCAAGTAAAACACCTAAGCCTTAATTTCTAGATCCAAGACTACACTACTTTACATCGCCTCTTTCTCATCCAAATCTCTACTCTTTAGAAGACTCACCACCGAGGACTTCTCATTCACCAACCTTCTCATTAAATTGGGAAACACTTTCACCATCAAATAGTTCATCTTTAGGAACAAGGAATCACCAAAGACCTAACCATATAGAGGACTTCCCATCTCCACCACCAACTTACACATCATCATCCTCCTCCTTTTCAGTTGAACCACACCCTACGTCACTCAACTCACCTCCATAAATCCCACCATCCTTTGTGGAACCTCTGTGGAAAAGTAGAAGGGGGGGGGGTGAATAGTTTTATCGATTAAAACTGCATTTTAAACTATTTAGATCGACTTATGTCAATCTATTAAAGGTGTTTGTTGGATGATGATAGATAAGCATATAAATAAAAAATGCAAAGTTAAAGAGTAAGAAACACAAAACCACAACACGAGTATTTATAGTGGTTCGGCTACAAAGACACCTTCCTTTCCCTACTCCACTCCCCGAGTCACCTACTCGAGAGTTCGTAAGCACTACACAACATACGCCCTTGTGGCGGAGAATTCTTCACAACGTCGCCTATTCTTTATCCGGTACAAGGCTAGACACCAGGTTCTTGCACAAGGTAGACCCAAACCTATCACAACGTCGCCTACACTTTATCCGGTACAAGGCTAGATACCGAGTTCCATTACAAAGGAGTAACTACTACCCAACACTACACAACACTATTTCAAAGGAAAAACACTCCTTATAACAACATTATAAGGATCTCACTATCCTTTAACCCAAACTAATCTATCATGTATATCGATGCACCATATCGAATGTATACCCTTGGCACCTTTCACTAATGCATTTGATACGAGTCTTTGGCACCTTTCACTAATGCATTCGACACGGACCTTCAACACCTGTCACTAATGCCTTCGACACGGACCTTCAGTATCTTTCACTAATGCCTTCAACACAACACTTCTAGGGGGAGGAAAGAACTATCAACAAGATAACTTCAGTAGTCTTGATAATGACGAAGCTTGGCAACCCATGGACTTGAGCTTGCTCGACTTCAAGATGTGGTGATCTCACCTTTAAGAGGAACCTAGAGAATCACACAAACACAAAACTACATAGAAAGATCCTTTGGATCCGAAGTTTAGAGAGTTACAATACTAAGAGAGAGTATGTGTAAAAGAGATGAGTTGCAAGAGAGAAATGGCTCACTATTTATAGGCAAATTTTCTACTGCTCCTCGATCCCACGGATCCCTCCTAGAGGATCCCGCCTAGTGCAATCCAAGGGATCCGCCAGACTAGGTCAACTTAAGTCCAGATTTTGGGTTGCAAACTGGGTCATAGGTTATGGGTTATGAACCATGGGTTATACAAGATGCAATGTATCTAGACATTGGATCATAGGTCATGGGTCATGGTCCATGGATAGTACCCAACATGACTTCATGCATGATGTCATGCAATGGGTCATGAGTTATGGATCAAGCTCCGTGGGTATGGGTCATGGACTTTGGGTTTTATCCAACTACATTCAATGTATCTAGTCAATGGTTCAAGTACTTAGATTTTTACCCATTACAATATAAGTATGCACATTTCAATATTATGTAAACACTAGTTGTTATACATATGTATTTCTATAAAATATAAACACTATTACTTGTTTAGTGTTTTATATGAAAATATATGTGTGTTAGTAAACTATTGGCTCAACCCATTTACGTATTTTATTTTTTCGTTAAAATGAATTTACGTTTTTATCGAAAAAACATTAGAAGATCGTAAAATATAAATAAACGTTTTTACGGCTTATTTGTATTATCAATCTCCCCCTTTTTGTTGATGACAAAACATAAGATTATTTTAAGGAAAAACTAAAATTTGTAAAAGTTTGAATTGGATTTTTTAGTCTCTTCTCCCCCTTTTTTCGAAACAAAAAGAGCATCGAAAGAACTAACACATTGTTTAAAGAAAAACATGTGAAAAGTAAAAATATGAAAAATAGAGAGTAAGAGAAGAGAAGGATTCTCGTCTTATCTCCCCCTTGACGAGTGCTTCTCTTTGTGAGGGCGTTAAGTAATTAGAAAGACTAAGCGAGTGTGTTGCAATTATGTTTGAAAATGGTTTCGTCTATGACGAAAATGCTCCCCCTTAACGAATACTCCTTTGTGAATAGGAAGTCAAGTAGTAATGTAATCCTAAATGAAAGTATTGCAAGCATTTTTTCAATATTTTAGCTTTGACAAGAAGCTCCCCCTTGTTGAGGGTGTCAAAGTCTTCATGTTTATATTACTTATTTAGTGTTTTATATTGACTCAAATTAGTAATAAAAAGTGCTTCTGTTACACGGATCCCACAGTTCCTCCCTGGGAGGGATATGTCTAGGTCAAAATGAGGGATCCGTATCCTGCATTCTCAATTCAGCAATGTGGATGTAAAATGTGATGTCAATATCAAAATGAGTTATGTATTAAGGCACCAAACATATTCTCAATACCATATGGCATACAACATGTAATTTCATTTAATAAAACTAAATAGATGATTATGCATATGCGGTTATATATGCAATATTGACTTTTACATATACGAGTATTAATGTAATACAACTTGTGAGCAAAGAGATCCATCATGTATATTAAAATAGTACGATATAATTAGAAGTTAAAACTATCTCGTAAGTTTGTTATTTTTTTATTCATAAACACGTCACTGCTATAATATTCTTCTATAATATAATGTTACTTTATAAATTTTATGCAAGAACAAACAAGGAGAGGGCTTCGGTTTGGCAACACTTTGATCCGGTTAGGATGAAAAAGGATGGGTTAAGAAGGGCTTTGTGCAAGTTTTGCAATAAGACTATAGCGGCCAGCGGTTCCAACGGTACTTCCGGTCTTCTTAAACATTTTCCGTGTCCTTCTAATCCTATATATGTCCCTAAAAACCAGTGTTGCAAAAAAAAGTCTAAAAGACCGATTAATCACCGATTAGGTGCTACTGGGCCATCGGCCTTTCCGATTTGTGTAAATCGTTCAAACAAATCGGTCAAACCATGGTCAACAACGGTTAACGATGGTCAAACTTGCCGAAAACATGGAAATCTTACCGGAAATACCCTAAACTCACCGTAAATTAGTTATATTCACTTATAATCACTGTTTATATCCATTACAAGTTGTTTTTCAAGGAAAATCTTGCCAAAAATACCAACACTTGTCGTAAATACCAAAAACTTGCCAACAATGCCAATACAGTTAATCACCGATTCGCTATTTTTGCAACGCTGAATAAATGTAATCACTTATAGTCGCTGTTTATATTTATTATAAGGAGTTAGGATCAAATGAGAAGAAAATCATTTCGGAAATATCCAAAACTACCCAGAAATACCCAAAACTTGCAAAAAAATGCCAATCCGATTAATCCCGCCAGACCGACATAAAGCAAATACGGGTCGAATCACGCCTCACTATCGATTTATGATTTTGCAACGTTGCTAAAAACACAGTTCAACAACAAACTCATTTAGAGTTTAAAAAAAATTATAATGGTGAAGGTACTAGTCGTTTACAAACTTGGAAACATGATGAAAGTAGGATAAAAAAATCATTGATTAACATGTTTGTTGTTGGTGAGATGCCTTTCAAGTTTGTTGAACATGAAGTTTTTGTTGAATTTACTAATGCTTGCAATGGAAGATTTGTGTTGCCATCTAGACATAAGTTATCTAGGGATGTTTTAAAGTATTACCTAGATGAAAGAAGCAAGTTGTTAGCTTATCTAACAAATACAACCACTACCGTTCACTTTACTACCGATACATGGACAAGTAGTTGTAAAAAAATAAACTACATGGTTGTCACGGCCCATTTTATTGATGACGAATGGAATATGCACAAAAGGATTATAAACTTTAGACGTATTGATAGTCATAAAGCGGAAGATATTAGTAGTGATTTGCTTAAATGTATTTTTGGTTGGGGGATTAAGAATGTGATGACTATGACCGTAGACAATGCACCAAGTAATGATAAGGCACTAGATCATTTGATTAAAAAGTTGACGAATGCTAAAATATATGATGATGGGAAGCATTTTCATATTAGATGCATGGCTCATATTCTTAATCTTATTGTTAAAGAAGGTTTAGGAAAAGAATTATCATGTGGATTGTGTAGCAGATGCGGTTAAATATATTAGGTATTCATCACAAATGATAAATAAGTTTAAAAGGTGCATGAAAGAAGCTAACCTTGAATCAAATAGATTTTTGTGTGGTGAATGTCCTACTAGATGGAATTCCAAGCATGATATGTTAAAGATTGCATGCTCGTTAAGGGAAGTGTTTTTCAAATATGAACTTGTAGATAATTGTTATTATCGTGATCTTGAGAGAATGCCGAAACATTCGGATTTTGGTGTGTGTGAAGGCGTTATTGAATTTCTATAAAAATTCAAAACTAAAACCGAACTAATTTCCTCCTCTTCAAAGCCGTTAGCTCATCTCTTTTATAGAGAAATTCTAGATATAGACAAACATCTTCGTTATTGGGCGATGAAACCCGAGTTTTGTCACATGGTTGATGATATGGTTAAGAAATATAACAAGTATTGGGGGAAATTTGTTGAGCTTAATGATTATATGTATTTTGCCACCATATTGGACCTGACTATGAAACAACAACTTATTTCACATGGGTTCAAAAAGATGTTGGAGTATAACATGTCTAGTGAAAGTCCTTTACCCGATGATGCTCTTAACACCATGGTAAGGGAGATGTTGAAAGAAGTTATGAAAAGAATGGGATTTTTGTTTCTAACATACAAAACAAGGTTTGAAACGGTTGTGTCAAAAAACTCATCTAAAAAAACCAAGAATCAACAATCTTGTAAATCATATATTGGAGAAAATGACTTTTTGGATGATTTCTTGAATTTGGAAGACTCCGGCTCCATTGAAATGGATACCGAGTTAACTAGGTACCTAAATGAGCCGCGAATTAGATTTACTAGTGATTTTGACATTCTCGAGTAGTGGAAAATAAATGCTCCAAGATTTCCAATAGTATCTCGAATGGCTAAAGGTAATTTACTACTCTCTTTGATGATTTTATTACTTATGTTTTATATTGTTGTTGTTTCACAAGTGTTTATTATTTTTTAGATATCTTGGCAATCCAAATAACCACGGTTGCATCGGAGTCGGCTTTTAGTACGGGAGGCCGTGTTCTTGACCCGTATAATACTAACTTGTCTTATGCCGTAGTTGAGGCTTTGATATGTACCCAAGATTGGCTAAGAAAGTCAAAAAAAGCTATAATAGACGACATAGACGATCTATTAAATGATGACGATGTTGCACAAGGTAATAGCTTATCAATTTCTATATATAAAATAATAAAATGCAGTTGGAATATATTTGTTACTAGTATCGCTACTGAAGTTATTACTACATTGTTGTAAATAGCTACTGATATAGCATTGTAAATATGCATTGTTTTGTAAATATGCATTGTTTTCTACTGATGTAGCATTGTCAATATCTTGTACATATCTTGTATATATGCATTGTTTGTTAGCTACTGATATAGCTACATACTGAAGTTAGCTTATATGTTATTAGTATGATGTTTCTTATTAACTTTGTTTATTTTCTCGTATGTGTAGATATCGAAATGGGATTGCCAAACAAAATGCTAAAGAAAAAGGAAAAGGACTTACACAAGATTAAATGATTATTCGTCTTTCGTTGAAAATGGTTTAGTATGTTTATTTGAACGATTTCATATGTTTTTGGTGGAATTTTATTAGTTTTTGAACGATTGTAAGTTACGATAAATTTGGTGATATGTTTATTTGATATTTTACTTGTTACTAGCATGAACTCCGGATTTTTTTAACAAAAAACGGGAAGTACCGGATAGGTACCGAATCATACTCAGCATTCAAAATCCCAGATCAGACGGCATCGCACCTTTTTACGCTCGGAAAAACTATCATTAATTCAAGATGCAGGTTTCGATATCATTCTAGTACTGTGCTCATCCATATATAAGTGAATTATTTAGGTAATTGGTTTTTCAAAAACCATTTCACATGCCATTCATATATTTGATATAAAAAATTCATTAGCCTCCCAACTTCATTTGCTCATGGCACAACCAATAATACATGGAAAAAAAAAGGAAAAAAAGAAAGATAGAAAGAAAGAAAGTTCACATGATATTACCACTACCAAACAAATATCTACTGCAGCTACAACATTATAGAGGTATAGTAATAGCATGCCAAAAATCACATGCAAAGAAAATAATAGCTGTATGCACCGGTAAAAGCATGGCAAGAAAATAACGCTCTAACCCTCACACCACTTCATCTTTTACATCAGCGTCATATCAGTTTTCTCTCCTATTCACTTTCATCTCACTTTTCATCTTCAACCATCTCACACTACTTCACCTTTCTAATACATATTTTTATAAACCAATGACTAAACTAAACCATATTGATACTCTTTACACAAAAACAAACCTTATTTATTCATTGGCTAATGATTTGCATACTTTAATTTCTTATTTGTACACTCAAATCTGTGCATTAAGTAATTATACTTTTATCATATGTTGTTTTATCAGTTTGTACATTTGAATGTGCAAATAACAAATAAGAGTGAGAGTGTGCCAATCAATGCCCTTATTCATTTTATTAAAATGAACTTAAAAGGACATTTACACTCACAAGCCCCATTTATTAACGTGAAGTACAAAGTTAAACCAAAAATGTAATTTCTATCACATATGAAGTCGCACGTTATAGCACTCTAAGGTTGGTCCTACCATGATCTGACGACTGCCATTCAAATACCATCACGCCTTTCTCTTCAACGACCTGACATGACCCTGATGTTCCAATCGATGACCAAAGCTTTTTTTTCCCAACTCAAGAAATAAAAAGATAAAAGAGAAAAAAAAAGGAACGACACATGTAAAATATCGGGTGAAATTTCGCTCGATATCACTTTCTTGGCCACCATGCCCGATGTGGCAACCGACCCTCACAACCCGGACGACCCATGTTCACATCGGTTGAGTACAAAAAATTGGGTTGCCCGACCGATGTAAACCTCTCGAATGCGACTAGCCTAATATTGACCATATTAAAGGTGTGTACGTTATAATGTCATGAATCATAATCGGTATTGATTTCGGTATAAGATGAGTCTCTCATCAATAATAGATTTATTCATCACTTTTTAGACTTCTAAGGAATATGGACAATATTTATATTTTATTCCCATATAATGTGAGCTCTTCATCTTAACCAAACACTTAAAATCATTACCACTATCAATCCTTCATTCACATAAATATACCAAACGCACCCTAAATATTCTTGCTTGATCATTCTTCGCCATTAATATACAAATCAATGGCAATCCATAGAGGTGTAATTTATGTATTGAATCAAGATAATCTAACGGATCATATACAAATCAATGGCTATCAAGATCCACGGTTGATTGCCAAAAATAATCAAATTTAAAAGTGGTCATGATTTCACTAGGCCGCGTTTTACTAATTTATTAAATTGGTCACGATTTGTGTCAATTTTGCTAAATAGGCCGCGATTTCATTGGGTCGCGTTTTATTCGGTCGCAATTTACTTTGTTAAATAAAATTTTGACCGTGTTTTATTATAGTTCATGTTTTACTTTTGCTAAATGGGCCACGTATTTTAAAAGTTATGTCGCGTTGAACATCGTGAAAGACACATGTGTAGGGTGAAGATTTTTTTATCAAATGAATTCAACGAATGAGATTCAAAAGTTCATTTTAGTAAAAAATTTATGTGACTTTTTGCTTTGAAAATAGGTAATGTATATAGCCTGTACTCTTTTTTTTTTTTTTATTTAAAACTAAAACTTTTATTTAATAAATTAATAAAAACATTACATAAGTTAAAAACATAAACGTACAAATCTAAAAATACAATACGAAAATTAAAAACATGAATCGATCTTTTATATTTTTATGTAAAAGTTGATGGGATCTTGCTTCTCATATACGACTTTCAACACTTCTTCCTGAATGCCTTTAAGGCGATTGAGAGACGCAAATATGATTTCTCAGTCATTAGCAAAGTTTGTAGACCGACGTTGTTAACAGTGGTCTTGAGGCAGCCCATGCAACCATTTGACCTATTCACCGCGGGTAATCATCTGGAGCATAATACGAGTTATCTCACCCAACAAATTGCTAACTAGCTGGAGTTCTTTTTCTAGTTCGGTCCGTAGTCGCCTAAGATAGCCTTTACACCTCTTTTTGGTTCGTTAGCAATAGTGTTTGTGTGAAAATAAATGATAGTTGAGAGAAAATGAATGATAATTAAAAGGTTTATAGAGAAAAATAGCCGTTGGGGCCTATCAAAATCAAAATTTGAAACTGCTGTGTAATTTAAAAAGTGCGTTCATTTATTTAAAAATTAAAGTTACAATACGAAATTCAAAATTACAACACTAAAACTAAAACACATATAGGGTTTTTTGGGAATATTTATAATTAAGTGGAATGAAATGAAAGACGGAGATATACATATCCTTTCTCATTTTATTCTACTTTATATAAATATCCTTCAAAAAATCCTGTACATTAAAATGAAAGTATAAATTACGATACGAACTAAAACATAATTATGCTAATTTTATTTTTCATATAACCAAATAAATTTTGCAGTAATTTGTTCTTGTATTCTCCCGGTCTTTTTAAACAGAACATTATGCATCTCGTAATCTTTCGTTGATTTTTCGTTTAAAAAATCTCTATTTGAGCACAGTTTTCAAGCGGAATGTTATTGCATTTCTTGTATGCTTATCTCATATCGTCTTTAGCTTCACATGCCTTGTCAAATTGCATGGCTAAGTCGATCAACGTTTGGGGACGAGCAGTAACCTCCGCAATAAGTTTATCAACTAAAGACATGATTTCATCGATGAAATGTGAAAGTGAACAAGCCATATCAGATTTTTTTAGTGATTAAACGTGAAAAATATAAAATGTGAAGTTGTATTTAAAATTTTATAAAAGAGAGGTATTTATAGAAAAAAAGTAAAGTAGATTTTTTATTTTTTATTTTTTTTAAACATGAAATTGATAGTTGATGATGATTGAGGGGGTGTTTGTATTTGCGTTTGCAAATGAATTATTTGCTTATTGCGATTACAAAACGTGAATAAGTAAATTTTAGTGTTTGCCAAATATGTGTTCATAATTGATTATCTGCGTTTTGTCCCATCCAAAACACAGTTTTGAAACTGCTACTAGTACCTTACTGCCACAAAACGCACTTTTTGATTCTATATGTAAATTACAAAAGTAGCCCCCAACTACCACTATCTACTTTAAAGAGTTGTCCATTTATGTCATTTTACTTACCAATCTAATAAATAATTTGATTTGACAAACACTCAAAAAACTGATTATCTAATTATTGCGATATCAAACAACATAATCAAATCCAAACACTATATTTCAAAATCACGTTTTGCAACAGCTGATTATCTGATTATTCGTTTTCAAAACGAATAATCTATTTTCAATAAGCAATCCCAAACACCCCCTGAGTCTCACTTCACACGATTCCCAAAAGGTGAACATACTACTTCACTTTGGAGCTTGCCAATAGCTCACGCTACAACCTCAATGGAGGTTCATGCGGCAAGGCAACTTCCCAACCCCTCACACTTATGCGTTGGTGGTAGCCTAAGCACCAAGTTTAAACTATTATTGCAACATTGACGATCTCCACCTACTTGCTCATGGCACAACAACCAATAATAAAAAAATAATGGAGTGATAATAAATAAAATAAGTTCACATACAACCGCTACCAAAAAAAATCTACTGCAGCTACAACATTATAGAGTAGAAACAGTAAGCATGCCAAAGAATCACGTGCCAAGAAAGTACTAGTAATAAAGTTACTGAGGGTAGATGTGGAGAGATGCTAGTAAGATTTTTCAAAGATGAAATAGTAGTGGTCATTATATATATAACTATACATCGAGCAACACTGCTTGCAAAATGCAAGCATTAATTGCCAACTTTTAAAAGTTGGCGAAAATAGTCCCTGAGGTTTAAGTGTCGTTGCAAAGTAAGTCCAAGTTGGCAAAAATAGTCCCTAAGGTTTAACTGTCGCTGCAAAGTAAGTTCTTTATAGCAATTTGGCAAAAATAGTCCCTATCCAAATTCACGGCTACAAAAGCAATCCCGCTGCATCGCGCGAGTTCCCACACTCGTTGTTCAACTATTGGTTGATGTGTTTTTTGTTGTGGGGTTATTTTGACGGTGGCTATAATTTTAGATTAACCTTCTTTATACATCGCGGGCTTGTATGGTGTGCATCGCGAACTTGTACGGTTTGACTCAAACCTATCGATGTGACCCCATAGAGGGTTTTAATAATACAACCCTTTTTTTTCTTGGTTATTCACAGTACAAGAGTACCTCTTTTTATTAAATAAGGTAGGTGGATAGAAATTATACACAACCTCTCGATGACTTATTTGCAAATGAAAGAAATTGGGATTAACAGTGGTGGTTAGTATTTTCGACGAAGAAGTAATTAAACATATCAACAACCCAAAATTTAAAGAAATTGGTAATGGCACAACAGACTGAAGATCTTAACGTGTTTAACTTAGTGTATGGGAAAGCTAAAGAGGAGATTTATTACATGTGGTAATGATTGGACGTGACTTTTTTTCATGTTCGTTCAACAAACGTAAAATAGTATTTATATTCGTTCATTTAATAAATAAATGAACGGTTTATGAAATGTTTGTTAAATGTTCAGTTCATTTATAGTAAGCCCTACTCAAAATTTATTAACCTCAACTTACTTGCTCATGGCGCAAAAATAATAATAATAATATTAATAATAATAAATACACGCCAAGAAAATAACAATAGTTAGCATGCCAAAAAATCACATGCCAAGAAAATAACAATAGTAAGCACCAAGTTGAAACAATTAATGCGACATTGACGATCTCCGCCTAGTGACCAATTACTTGCTCATAGCACGGCTAAAAAAAAAAAAAAGTTCACATACATGATAAACCACCACAAAATTTATTAAGAGCTTTGCTGCAACATTCTACAATTTTATCCTACAAATCCTTTTACACACACAACAGTATTATATAATTTTTCCCACTCATTCTCTCTCTGCATTCAAACCATCGGTTCTACTACTTGACAAGATCCAGTGAGTAAGACACTTTGTAAGATGAAAATATAAGAATATTTAGTATTTTCCAACAAAAAATCTAGTGCAGCTATAACATTATAGAGTTGAAATAGTAAGCATGCCAAAACCTCGCATGCCAAGAATTGTAAGCACCAAGTTGAAACCATTATTGCAACATTCACGTGCCAAGAATATAGCAGTAAAAAGCTAAAAGTATATGCAATGGGCTATTTGAGGAAAATCTTTTTACTATTTGAAAAAGTTTTTCAAAAGCTTTTTAGCATTGCATGGAAAAACTTTTCTAAAAACTTGAAAAAAGACTTGGTATCAACCAAGCGTTTGAAGAAAATTTGAAGAAAAAGATTTTTAGTTGCAAGGATTGTAATAAATGAATCAAGTCATAACACCTTTAGTATTTATTGTCATAAATGCATCAAGTCTTTTAAAGGGTAAGAGCATTGTGAATGCTCTAATGACAGCTATAAATATTGTAGTCACATCATACTACATTAGTTTTCTTTCTCCAAAATTAAACATAACCATAATTTGCTAATGAGGTGAGATCCCTCACATTCATGCATTATTTAAAAAACAAATAAGATGATCCTAACCATCCATTCACCTTTCATCCAATGGCTGAGATGAAAGCCAAAATTTACAAATAAGGGCACATTAGTAATTTCAACTATCACTATAAAAAGAAAAAAAAAAAAATCTAATTCATCTCATTTAGTACATCACTTTCTCTCTCATAAAAAACCCTGGATCCACTTCCTCTCTCTATATGAAACCGGAAACCGCTGGAATCACCAATTACCAACGTTGAGTCGTCGGAATCACGTCAAACCGCATGAATCACCATGAAACCTCCGTCGGAGTCATCACCATCACATCAAACCGCCAAAATCTCTATGAAACCACCGTCGGAGTCATCACCATCACAACAAAAAGTCGAAATCTCTATGAAACCACCGTCGAAGTCATCAGAATCACATCAAACCATCGAAATCACCATGAAACCACCATTGGAGTCATCAGAATCACATAAAGTCGGGGTCTCCGTCGTTTCTCTTCTTTCGATTCACTGAAAAACACCGTCGCCTGTAGATCAAAGTCAATTAATTGAAATTCTAGTAAATGATGTAGTTACATAAGATAAAGATAAAGATGATGTTGTAAAATAAATTAATGGTAAAATCCTTGAGATTCAATTTTTGTTGTATAATGTATGAGAAAAGTGCAAATCCCATAGGATTCCCTATGAATCACATGGGACTATGAATCACTTGTGATTCAGTTTTTAGTTGTGTAATGTTATGAGAAAAGTGTAAATCACATGGTTTTAGTTATCTTAATCCAAAGGAATTCAACATGAAATCTAAAGGTATTCATTGTGAATCACTTGATATTCGGTTTTAGCTGTGTAATGTTATGAGAAAAGTGTAATACCTTAGCTATGGCTAAAGTAATAACTTCTGGGAATGGCTCAGTTATATCACCAAATACCAAAGCTTATCATTTTTTCATTAGGGTATTTAGCTTATGTGCAACCATTAATCTACGAATTTGTTCATTAGGGTATTTCGCCTTTCATTCCATAACAATATATTTTGAGGCGTTGGACAAGGGATATAATACCACCTGAATTGAGAAGAAAAAGAAAAAGATGTGGGGAAATAAATGAAGAAATTGAAAGATTTACAAATGAGGCAACGTTTCTGGTGGATGATTGTTTGTTTCAGTTGAGCAAAGATGTGGTGAAGATGGGTGATTTTGTAGAAAAGTTAAAGACATTGAAAACAGAAGTGGAGGCCAAGGTGTCAAATCCTCCTTCAAGAAATACAAGAGATGTGATTGGTGAACATTTTGCTATTTCTGTGATTGGTGAACATTTTGCTATTTCTAAACCTGAGAACAAAATAGTTAACAATCCAACAAAGGCAAGAAAGAAATGGAATATTACAGAAGCAAAACGCAATGAAAGGCGAAAGATTAAAAGAGAAAAAGCACTTAAAGTTAAAAAGAAACAAATGAAGCCTTGTGGCCATTGTGGAGAGAAGGCCAACTTGCATACGAAAACAACTTGTCCGAAGAACCCAAAGGAAAGGCGAAAAGCCAAACCAATTGATGTTTGAACAAACTTAAGTTACTTGTATTATTGTTTTTTGTTAGTTCTTTTTCTTCTTTACTTGAATATTTAGATGTTTTGAAAAGAAATTTTTTGTTTAATTTGAATATTTCTTGGTTAGTTACTTATATTCTGTTTCAAATATTTCTAGTTTAATTTTTGTTTGTTACTTATATTTTGTTTCAATAACTTTATCACATGGATAATCTGTATGGATCACAAGCGATCATAGAGAATCTCATGGGATCCTAGATGAATCACATGAGATTCATTATAAATCCATGGGATTTTATATAAATCACATGGGATTTTATACAAATCACATAAAGATACTTGACAAGTAAAATCATAAAAAGACATATTATAATATATACTAAAAGGAAATTGTAAACTCCGTTGAAGGAATATGTATTACGGAGTGATTATGAAAGTAATCTTTTGTGTCATTGGATGTTGGAGTATAATGTGCCATGTAGCAACGCATGATTGGTTTGTTTGTTAATGACAATGGAATGCTACAGTATGTTAGGAACATTGCACCCCGTTTCCCGTTTAAAATATGCATTATTGTTTGTACTTCCACAACTGTTTGTTACTTTTGCACGTAACACGCGTCCGTTTGTAGCCTAAAGAATGTACGAGAAATGTGATCCTGAATCTTGTTCACAACGCCAAACAACACAAACAAAGACTCTCCACAAGTATTTTCAAAACTTCAATCATAGATCCTTCGAGACCATCCTGATACTCCATTCTTCACTATAAAAAACATAGAAACTTATTCCAGTTTCTTCTACAACCTAATTTTTTGCAGTAGAAACCACACGGTGATACCATCAAAAGACAAAATCGAAGTGCTGTATTGAAGGTCATCAGGTATTGGGTCTGAAGATTAAGGTAATGATCCCTAATTCATTTTTTTAAGGTAATAGCTTTTTAGGGTTTAATCATGCCAAATTGATTTCGACATTTGATTATATTTTAATTTTTGTTTCATATGAGGAAGAGGATGAATAATCAGGTGATAATGAACAAACACCCAATTATTTATTTATTTATTTATATTTTTACTTTTTTTCCTTATGTAGTTATAATTTATCTGATTTTTTTGGGGGCTTTTTTCCGGGGTATAAAATAGTTTAAGGTCGAGTTAGTGGTACTTCAGATATATAAAAATTACTACTTTCTTTAGTGAGATTATATATATATATGGATTTTAAGTGAAGTTCCGTATCCGCTAAAGAATGAATCTTTATTAAACATTGATTTATTAAAAGGCCAGTTTTAATGTCTTTGAGATTGGTTGCTGAAAAAGTTTTGTTCTTATTGTGTTCTGGTGCTACGAATAAGGAGTTTAGTGCTGAGAATAAGCTTATTGTGTTTTGCTGAAAATGTTTTGTGATTATTGTGTTTTGGTGCTACGAATAAGCTGTTTGGTAGTGTTAGGGATTTTAATACGGTGTTTAGTGATGGTAATGGAGAGTGGCACATTAGGATGAAGATCTATGACCCCAATGGAGAAAAGTTTGAAAAGGCATACCGAACTATGCGTACCACTAGGAACTTAAAGGATAAGTTTGATCCCTATGACATTCTTGAGGATAAGCTTACTTACATAGGTACGTAGGAGCACGACTTCGAGTCTAACTACAAGACTCATAAATAAAGAAAAGCACTTCGTGGAAGGAAACCATGCTTAATTGTTTGCTTGTTTGTGTGTCATATATCTTTTCATTGATTGTTTATTCTCATGTTTGAATTTGTGAAAATGCTTTATTTTGTCTTTAACCTCGTCTTAATTATATATAAAGGTATTTTTCAAAAAGGATAAGTGTAGGGAGGATTACACACGTTTTCAAAAGAACGTGAACATGAGAATTACAATTCTTGAAAAAGATATATATGTGTGTTTGTTAGAGTCAAATTTTTGTATCGAGTCATAATGGATTTTTGCGAAATTTTTCCAGATTCAAAAGATATAAATTTTCCAGAATTTTTCCAGAAAATCGCAGACCAGTTTCTGTCAGGATAACCTGACGGCTTGTGAGGAGCAGAAATAGCTTATCTACTTTCTCTCGTTTTCTGTGCTACTTATAAATTTTTGGAAATGCTCAGGTCTTAATTTTCCAGAAAACATGCAACCATCCATTCCACAAGCATTATATCCTAATTTAGTAGTCATATATAGTTTTACCACTGATTTTACGCGAAGGTTTCATCTGTTTTCTTAAAGTGTGTCGGTTTTATTTATCAATAAGAAGAAATATAGTATTGGATGGAGCTTATCACGCATATATTCTTCTTGGATAAGAATTTAACCACTACTTCACACGGATCCTACCGAGCTAATCAGGGGAGTATTAGTTTCTTTCTCTTTTAATTACCTTCCATTATCATAACTTTGATACTTTCGGGAAACATTGGGGACAATGTTCAGTTTAAGTGTAGGGAGGGAGAATAAAACGGGAACTTTGAAACTATGCTTTTCCTTGACTATTTGTCTTGTCCTATTTCATTTGTGTAATAAACCATGAGAGATATCGGTTAGGGTAATTTTGGCACCAAATTTAAGAAAATTTCATGACATGTAGGAGTGGGCCATTAGTCTTAACAAAGCGTCTCATGGATAGGAAGTTATGTGACTAGCACAAAAACCCTTTATCACTCAAATTTCACCCCAAAAATGTGAGGTTCACCCCTAGATTAATAGGAATTAAAGCATTCACCTTTAATGCTTCGAGAGTGTACCGATAGTATTATAGATTCTAGAACTTGTTTTGTGATGCATTCCGAGATCGCTAGTGAGACTACACTTGTGTAGTTAGGAATAACTAAATGATAAGAGGCATTAGGATAACCCTTATTTGATACCCGTATTATAATTACTTCTTCCACATCAGTTGAGTAATTCCCCCACACCCTTGCATTGTACTCATCTTTAGTACACGATACCCCTAGTTAACCCCTCAGATTCTATCCTTTTCGTGGTTCTCGTGATGTTTCAGTTTTCCGGAATATCAATGAAGAGCATTATTTACAATCCACCCCCAAATGTACACAAAAATTTCCTAAGCCTCCCTTGTATGCACTCACTTTTAGTGCATTATTGTTATCGTACTAAATCCTTAGTTCGGTGCTAAGTCGAGTCATATCCTTTGTACACAGTTTTGGGATGATTGAGACTCATGGGTAAAGTTAAATTTTATGGAGTGACGGGAAGGAACGTTAAATTCAAATTCCTTTTATTTACGTAATAATGTACTCCAAGTGTTTTGATCTTTTCAATCGGGTCAAATTAGTGTTAGGGTAATAAAAACTCAAGTGTAGAGATGTGCCTATAAATCCCTATTATTTTGATGTTATCGTAGAGGATGGTAGAGTAAAAGTGTATGCAAAAAAAAGAAAAAGAAAAAATAATAGAAAAGAAAAGAGTGTTGAAAAAAAAAACCATACGGGCTACCATCCTACATCTATCTTTATTTTTATTTATGTTTGTTTTTATGTTATCTTAAGTTTAGAGAGTCGAGTTTTGGCTTAACAACGCCATTCTTCTCATGCTTGTAACAAAATATTTTTGACTTGCCACTACTAAATCGCCTATCCAACCAAACCTTTTGTTTTCCCTACCGTAAGCCTAACTGATAAGGTTTTAAAAGGTACCTTTTTGAGGGGTCATTTAAGCCCTTATTCGATCACTTTTGTATCCGTTATTGCTTAATATCGTTCATTTTCACTTTTTAGGTCTCTTGAAGGCAAAATGCTGGAATGATACTTATTTGGACGAAAAGGCGCGAATATACGAAGAAAATGGCCAAAGTCGAATCGAGACACTCAAAGTCTGCTGAAAACACAAGGCGACGGCGCCATCGCTTATCTGCGACGCCGTCGAAGGATTTTGCGATGGCTCGAAGTTTAAATTGCATGTTTTCAAGGGACGGCATCAGTTATAAAGGAGTAGGCCGTCGCTACTCGTGACGGCCTAGATGCAGCCAAGACGGCGTCGGAAGTCAAGGGGACGGCGTCCACAGTCATAAGGTGACGCTGTCGCAAGGTTTACGTGGCCAAGACGAAACCCTAATGACGGCGACATGACGGCGTCACGAAACATAAGGTGACGCCGTCGCAGATGTAATCTTATATATAGAATCCGAATTTTTCAGTTTTAGTGGGTAGTCTTTTGGAGTAAAACCTAAACCGAACCAAGGCTTTCTTGTGCAGTATTTTATGGTTCTAAACCCTATTTTACATCAAGATAAGTGTTTACTTCATTAATACAATTATGTCTTTGATTATTTGTGTGTATGCTTGCATGTTCTCCATGTCCGACTAATTTATTTGTGTGTTTGCTTAGGCAATATGAAACTTAATTATTGAATATTGATTGGTTGATTCTTATCTTAGTTGATTAATGATCTAGTAATGCGATAGGTCATTCGTTGTGTACTTAATGCTTGATTCATCTTTGTGAACCTTAGAATATAATTATCTGAGTAGTTGTAGGCTAAACCATCCAAAGATCGCCTTAGAGTAGGAGTTTATAATCCCTTGTGGGTTTGTAGACAAGACCCTTTGGTAAATTCAAAGAGTTAGGGAGAAACACATACCCTACAACCTTAGACACACAACGCAACTAGGAATAAGGACGTGACAATTCAACCATCAATTGAAGATAATTAAGGAGTAGTAAAACCTAAGTAAACACATCTTTAAACTATTATACGAGCACACATTAATTAGACATAGACTACCACAACCTTAGCTTAGATAATTAGATAATAGTAGAGTAATCGGTAGCAATACCAACCCCCCCCCCCCAAATCCAATACCCGAGATTCGTACCTTTCCATTTTCTTAAAAACATAAAAAGACAAAAAATAATCTTCCTCAACCTCAACCTTAGCATAGTAATTTCTTACTAGTATTCCTATTCCCCTAGAGAACGATATCAATACCCGTGGCTTACCCTAATTACTACACTACAACGATTAGGTGCACTGCCTAGGGTGTTATAAAACTTGCTCGAAGAAAAGGAAGTTTCCTTGACCCCGAACGACGCGTGTAGCGTTATCAAGTTTTTGGCGCCGCTGCCGGGGAATAGAATAGCTAGTTAGTAGTCCACCTCGTTTAGGTTTCTTTACTTGATTCCTATCAAGTAAACTTTTTTCTCATTTGTAGCTTTCTCTTAGTCTATCCCCCTTCTTCGTGACCTTTGTTCGTAACACCCATCACTTTTCATCATGGAAGGTGATAACCAACCACCACTCATCAACCCACCACCAAACGACCCGCCAAGAGCCCGTACTCTTGGTGAATACTCGAGACCAAGCCACCTAGGCTATAGGAACACCATTGAGCTTCCCGACCAAGCCCAAACTACGGCCCTGCGATCCGACACCATCCGGTTGGTGCAAAACGGATGTGCATTCCATGGACTTCGTTCCGAAGATCCAAATCAGATCTGAGGGATTTCTCAAAATTGTCGATTCCATCGACCTTGATGCTACTACTCGAGACCACACGCCGCATCTCTTCCAATTCTCACTACGGGACCAAGCTAGTAATTGGCTTGAGCGACTTCCCGCCGGCTCCATCTCAAGTTGGGATGATCTTACCTCTCGCTTCCTTGCTCAATTTTTCCCACCGGGTAGAACCACTAAGCTTAGGAATGACATCTTGATGTTCCAACAATGTCAAGGTGAATCTCTCTACGAAGCATGGACCCGATTCAAGGACTTACTTCATAAAGTCCCTCATCACGGCATTGATCTTTGGCTCCAAGTCCAAATCTTTTATGATCATGTCAACTTCTCCACTAAGCGATCCGTTGACCAAGCGGCCGGTGGAAAACTTAGTGATCTCACCGCGGAAGAATCATGGGAAATAATAGAGGACCTTGCCCTCTACGACAATGAAAGTCGGGATGACCCCCGTGAACTTCCCAAAACCGTCAAGGCAATCTCCTTGCCTTCCATCGACTCACAACCCTCCGACCGTAGGATGATCAAACTTGAAGATCAAGTCAAATTCCTCATGAGTTCCTACGAGAATCCTAAGTCCTCACGTCAAGTGAATAAAATCACTCTACCTTGTGAATTATGTAGTGGTCCTCATGACACTCGTGATTGCACAAGACTCCCCGAACAAGCTTTTGCGGACTACTTCTATGCTGCGACGGAGCGGAGAGAAGTGGTACAATTTCAAGCCCGAACAAAACAACTTAGGAAACTCTTACAACCCCTCATGGAGAAATCACCCTAACCTTAAGTGGAACCAAAACTCAGGCACACCCCAAAGCTCATCTGGTCCACCCACTAGGAACCCCATTAATCTTGAGGCATTTGCATCTAGATTTTTGTCATCCCAAGAGACTCAATTGAATAAGATTGAAGCCGATTTTAAGCAAAAACATAGCGAGATGACAAACAAGCTGGATGCCCTCTTGAAAGCCTTCAATGAGCGGGAAATTGGAGCACTCCCAAGTGATACCATAAAGAACCCAAAAGTGAATTCCATTGCATCGACTTCACGTTCTAGTTCATCATGGGAGAATGCACATCCATGCCCCTCGCATCTAACGGTTCACTCGGTAAATGCTATCAAAAAGGGTCCCAAGCCATCTAAGATGGGGTATCAAGGCCCGACACCATTGATAGGATCTACTCTTGAGAAACCCCCCGTCCAAGAATCCAAACCTAGTTTAGAGGAGGAGTACAAGGAACTCCATCAAGCAAAACCGATTCTTGAGGTCTTAGCTCATGCACCTTATTATAATGCTTTAAAAGAAAAATATGAGTTAGAACTTAGACTTGGAAAACATGGTTCC
This sequence comes from Chrysanthemum makinoi, assembly GCA_910596185.1. Taxonomy (NCBI): domain Eukaryota; kingdom Viridiplantae; phylum Streptophyta; class Magnoliopsida; order Asterales; family Asteraceae; genus Chrysanthemum; species Chrysanthemum makinoi. The sequence continues at coordinate 23,887,044 of OU343225.1, read as the reverse complement.
GCTTTTGTGCGAAACAACTTACCTAAGAAGTTAGACGATCCCGGGCTATTTACTCTTCCGTGTAGGCTTGGAACTTCCAAACCACTCGACGCTTTAGCCGACTTAGGGTCATGCATCAATCTTGTTCCGTTGTCCCTCCATAGAAGCCTTAACTTAGGTAAAATAGAACCAACGGAAACCGCCTTTAGGTCTTGGACGGTAGTGTGGCACGTCCGGTAGGAATAATAAAGGACATGGTAGTACACGTAGGAGAGTTGACTCTTTTGGCCGACTTTCATGTGCTAGACATGAATAAGGACCCGACATGCCCATTACTAGTAGGAAGAGGATTTTTAGCTACCGCTAGTGCCATCATCGATTGTAAGATGTCCAAAATAGTGGTAGGAGAGGGGAGTGCTAGATCGGTTTACGATGTCAAAAGGCATTCGTACTACAAGGATGAGGAAATCCCACATGAGATTAGGTTGGATAGAGAACCTTCTAGATATGGACCTTGGATTGATAAGAACCTCATAGGCCCCCAAAGACCTTTCTACCTAGATGAAGCCTTCACTAGTAAAGCAACTTTCCAAGAAAAAGAAATGGCTAGGGACATGGAAGTGAACCCGTTCGAGGACACCTTAGTATTTAGGAAGATGACCGAGTTCCTAGGAAGCTTGCCCGTTAACCTTGTCATGAATAAGTGGATAGTTGAGAAATCTGAACACAAATGGGATTGGGATAAACCGCCCAGTGAGGGTAATGGAGAGTGGCACATTAGGATACAAATCTATGATCCCGATGGTGAGAAGTTTGAAAAGGCATATCTAACCAAACGTACTACTAGGAACTTGAACGATAAGTTTGATCCTTACGACATTGTTGAGGATAGACTTACTTATATAGGTACGTAGGAGTAGGACTACGAGTCTAGCTACAAGACTCTTAAATAAAGAAAAGCACTTCGTGGGAGGCAACCCATGCTTAATTGTTTGCTTGTTAGTGTCATATATCTTTTATTAATTGTTTATCCTCATGTTTAAATTTGTAAAAATGCTTTATTTTGTTTTTAACCTCGTCTTAATTGCATATAAAGGTATTTTACATAAGGGATAAGTGTAGGGAGGATTACACACGCTTTCAAAAGAAACGTAAACATGAGAATAACAATTAACTAAAAGATATATATGTTTGTTTGTTCGAGTCAAATGCTTGTATCGAGTCATAATGGATGTTTTTGCAGAAATTTTTCCAGATTCTAAAGATGTAAATTTTCCAGAATTTTTCCAGAAAATCGCACCGCTTTTGTCAGATAACCGACGGCGTCAGATTGCAACCGACGGCCGAAGGAGTAAAAACATCAGCTTACTTTTTCTCGTTTTCTGAGCTACTTGTAAAATTTTGGAATTTTCCAGATCTTAATTTTCTAAAAATTCTGTAAACATCCATTCCACAAGCATTATATCCTAGTTTAAATCGAGTCTTATGTATATTATTACCGCCGATTTTACGCGAAGGTTTCGTTTGTTTTCTTCAAGTGTGCAGGTTTAGTTTGTCAAGAAGAAGTTACACAAGATTGGAAGGAGCTTTTCACGCAATAATTCTTCTTGGAAAAGATTTAACCACCACTTTTCACGGATCCTACCGAGCTAATCAGGGGAGTATTAGTTTCTTTCGTTTTTAATTACCTTCCATTATCATAACTTTGATACTTTCGGGGAACATTGGGGACAATGTTCAGTTTAAGTGTAGGGAGGGAAAATAAAACGGGAACTTTGAAACTATGCTTATCCTTGATTATTTGCTTTGTCCAAGTGTATTTGTGTAATAAACCATGAGAAAATGTCGGTTAGGGTAATTTTGGCACCAAATTAAATTTTTTTCATTACATATAGGAGTGGGCCATTAGTCTTTACAAAAGCGTCTCACGGATAGGAAGTTGCATGACTAGCACAAAAAACCCTTTACCACCCAAATTCCACCCAAAATGTGAGGATCGCCCTTAGATTAGTAGGAATTAAAGCATTCATCTTTAATGCTTAGAGTGTGAACCGGTAGTATATTAGATTCTAGAACTTGTTTTGTGATGCATTCCGAGATCGCTAGTGAGACTACACTTGTTTAGTTAGGAATAACTAAATGATAAGAGGCATTAGGATAACCCTTGTTTGATACCCGTAATATAATTACTTCTTCCACATCGGTTGAGTAATTCCCCCACACCCTTTGTGTTGTACTCATCTTTAGTACACGATACCCCTAGTTAACCCCTCAGAGCCTATCCTTTTCGCGGTTCTCGTGATGTGTCGGTTTTTCCGGAATATCAATGAAGAGCATTGTTTACACCCCACCCCCAAATATACACCCAAATCGCCTTAGCCTACCCTTTATTGCACTCACTTTTAGTGCAAATTTTTGTTATCACCCAAAACCCTTAGTTCAATTATCTGGTTGCTTGCATGTGTTGCTAAGTCGAGTCATATCCTTTGTATACAGTTTTGGGACGATTGGGATTCATGGGAAAAGTTAAAGTTTGTGAAATGACGGGAAGAGAACGTTTAATTCAAATTCCCTTTGTTTACGTAATAATGTACCCCAAGTGTTTTGATCTTTTCAAATTCGGGTCAAATTAGTGTTAGAGTAATAAAAACTCAAGTGTAGGGATGTGTCTATAAATCCCTATTATTTTGATGTACCGTAGAGGATGGTAGAGTAAAAGTGTATGCAAAAAAAAAAAAAAAAAAAAAAAAAAAAAAAAAAAAACGGGCTACCATCCTACATCTATCTTTTAAATTTATATTTGTTTATTTTCGTTGCCTAGAGTTTTAGAGTGTCGATTCTTGGCTTAGCAACGCCATTCTTCGTATACTTGCAACATAAAGATTTTTGACTATCCACCACTAAATAGCCTATCCCACCAAACCCTTCATTTCCCTACCGTAAGCCTAACGTTACAACCCTTTAAAAGACCTCTTTGATAGTCTTTCCTAGGTGCTTACGCCAAAGCTATGGAGGTTTGATCTATTCTCAAGCCTATGGTAATCTATGTACTAGGACCGGTTAATGAGTGTTTATCTTCCATTTCCTATTTGTTATATTTCATATATACACTCGAGAGAGATGTGAGTATCCAAACACCCCATGTGAGGTGCTAGTATGTAATTTCCGTGCTTGTTATGACTTTTGCGGGGCTTATATGTGTTGTGGACCATTTTGAATCAATGCTTCATGACCCCTAACTTATAAATTAATTGGCTAAAAGCACATTTGCTTGAGGACAAGCAAATACCAAGTGTAGGGATATTTGATAAGGTTTTAAAAGGTACCTTTTTGAGGGGTCATTTAAGCCCTTATTCGATCACTTTTGTATCCGTTATTGCTTAATATCGTTCATTTTCACTTTTTAGGTCTCTTGAAGGCAAAATGCTGGAATGATACTTATTTGGACGAAAAGGCGCGAATATACGAAGAAAATGGCCAAAGTCAGAATCGAGACACTCAAAGCTGCTGAAAACACAAGGCGACGGCGTCACTGCTTATCTGCGACGCCGTCGAAGGATTTTGCGACGGCTCAGAAGCGAAATTGCATGTTTTCAAGGGACGGCGTCAGGTTATAAAGGAGTAGGCCGTCCGCTACTCGACGGCCTAGATGCAGCCAAGACGCGCGTCGGAAGCTGAAGGGACGGCGTCCACATAAGGTGACGCCGTCGCAAGGTTTACGTGGCCAAGACGAAACCCTAATGACGGCGACATGACGGCGTCACGAAACATAAGGTGACGCCGTCGCAGATGTAATCTTATATATAGAATCCGAATTTTTCAGTTTTAGTGGGTAGTCTTTTGGAGTAAAACCTAAAACCGAACCAATGCTTTCTTGTGCAGTATTTTAGGGTTCTAAACCCTATTTTACATCAAGATAAGTGTTTACTTCATTAATACAATTATGTCTTTGATTATTTGTGTGTATGCTTGCATGTTCTCCATGTCCGACTAATTTATTTGTGTGTTTGCTTAGGCAATATGAAACTTAATTATTGAATATTGATTGGTTGATTCTTATCTTAGTTGATTAATGATCTATTAGTGCGATAGGTCATTCGTTGTGTACTTAATGCTTGATTCATCTTTGTGAACCTTAGAATATAATTACCTGAGTAGTTGTAGGCTAAACCATCCAAAGATCGCCTTAGAGTAGGAGTTTATAATCCCTTGTGAGTTTGTAGACAAGACCCTTTGGTAAATTCAAAGAGTTAGGGAGAAACACATACCCTACAACCTTAGACACACAACGCAACTAGGAATAAGGACGTGACAATTCAACCATCAATTGAAGATAATTAAGGAGTAGTAAAACCTAAGTAAACACATCTTTAAACTATCATACGAGCACACATTAATTAGACATAGACTACCACAACCTTAGCTTAGATAATTAGATAATAGTAGAGTAATCGGTAGCAATACCAACCCCCCCCCCCCCAAATCCAATACCCGAGATTCGTACCTTTCTATTTTCTTAAAAACATAAAAAGACAAAAAATAATCTTCCTCAACCTCAACCTTAGCGTAGTAATTTCTTACTAGTATTCCTATTCCCCTAGAGAACGATATCAATACCCGTGGCTTACCCTAATTACTACACTACAACGATTAGGTGCACTGCCTAGGGTGTTATAAAACTTGCTCGAAGAAAAGGAAGTTTCCTTGACCCCGAACGACGCGTGTAGCGTTATCACTAACGTTACAACCCTTTAAAAGACCTCTTAGATAGTTGTTCCTAGGTGCTTACGCCAAAGCGGTGGAGGTTTGATCTAGTCTCAAGCCTGTAGTAATCTATGTACTAGGACCGGTTAATGAGTGTTTATCTTCCATTTTCAATTTGATATATTTCATATACACCCGAGAGATGAGAGTATCAAAACCCCACTTGTGAGGTGCTAGTATATAATTTCCGTACTTGTTATGACTTTTGCGGGGCTTATACTTGTTGTGAATTGTTCTAAACCAATGCTTCATGCCCCCTAACTTATAAATTGATTGGCCAAAAGCACATTTGCTTGGGGACAAGCAAATACCAAGTGTAGGGATATGTGATAAGGATTTAGAACGTACACTTTTGAGGGATCATTTAAGCCCTTAATCGACCACTTTTATATCCGTTACTGCTTAATTTCCTTCTTTTTCAGTTTTTAGGTCTCCTGAAGGCAAAATGCTGGAATGATGCTTATTTGGACGAAAAGGAGTGAATATGTGAAGAAAATGACTAAAGTCAAGATCAATACTCTCAAGCTGCTGGAATTGCACCTGACGGCATCACAATCAAATGGCAACGCCATCCCTAACTTTGTGATGACTCAGTAGCGAAATTGCTATTTTACACCTGACGGTGTCAGGCTTTGAAGAGTAGGGCGTCACGAAGACTTTTCTCCCTAGACGACCTAGATCCAGATTCAGACGACGTCATGACTGAAGGCTGACGGCGTCACAAACACAACGTGACGCCGTCCCAATGTTGACTTGGCCAAGATGAAACCCTAATGTCGGCTATCTGACGGCGTCGCAATTAAAGGGTGACGCCGTCGCAGTTGTAACTCTATATATAGAATTTGATTTTCAGACTTTTAGAGAGGTAGATTTGTGGAGTAAAAACCTAAAACGACTTTTGTCCGGTGTGGGCAGTATCTTAGGGTTCTCATACCCTATTTTACATCAAGATAAGTTATTTACTTCATTGATTTCATTATGTCTTCGATTGTATGTGTGTATGCTTGCATGTTTACCATGTCCGGCTAAATTACTTGTGTGTTTCCTTAGATCTATGAAACCTAGTTATTGAATATCTATTGGTTGTCTCTTATCTTAATTGTAATTGGCTTAGGATTGTACTAAGCCATCATTGTGTTTTTAATGCTTGAGTAATCTTTGTGAACCTTAGTTTATAATCACCTAGAGTAATTGTAGACTAAAAATCCAAAGATAATCTTAGAGTTAGTTTATGAATCCTAGAGATTTTGTAGGCAATAACCTTAAGGTATTCTTAAAGAGTTAGGGAGAAAAGCATACCCTATGATCTTAGAAGACACAACGCATTAAGAATAAGGACGTGACAATTCAACCACCAATAAAAGGTAGCTAGGGAGTAATAATATCTAGGTAGACACATTTTTAATCATCATACGAGCACACATCAATTAGACATAGACTACACCTTAGCTTAGATTAGATAACTAGATAAGTAGAGTAATTGGTAGAAGTACCACCCCCAAATCCAAACCCCGAGATCGTACCTTTCAATTTTCTAAAAAATATAAAAAAGAGATAAAAAAAATAATCTTCCTCAACCTCAACCTTAGCATAGTAAATTTCTCACTAGCATTCCTATTACCCTAGAGAATGATATCAATCTCGAGGCTTACCCTAATACTACACTACAACGATTAGGTTCACTGACTAGGTGGTTGAAAAACTTGCTTGAAGAAAAGGAAGTTTACTTTGACCCTGAACGCGTGTTGTAAGGGTATCAGTCATGGCTTTCAAAAGGTTATCTATCTACCTATCCATATCGGCTTGTTGTTGGTTAAAGCGGTCCGAAAGCTTGGCTATTTGGGCTTCTTGGGATGTAATTAGGTGTTGCATCATCACTTCTAAGTCTTTTTTACTAGGGCCATAAGGGTGGGATCGTGGGGAGTCGTTAGGGGTGAATTCTTTGGTTTGAACCCAATTATAGTCGGGTTTGCCCCTCCATGCTTCTCGGGCATTGGTAAAAGTCCTAGGTCCTGGTGTTGTGGGGAATCTCCTTCCCATTCCATTGGTACGAGAGGATGCGTAGTCCACGGAAGCTTGTTCGGGGAGTTTCATGCAAGTACGAGTGTCATGGGGACAACTACATATCTCACACAAGGAAGAGACTTTGTTCACTTGGCGTGAAGACTTAGGATTCTCATAGGCGCTCATTAGAAATTTGACTTGATCTTCAAGTTCGAGCATCCTACGATTGGAAGTTTGTGAGTCAATGGAAGGCAAGGAGATTGCCTTGACGGTTTTGGGCAACTCACGAGGGTCATTCCAACATTCATTGTCATAGAGGGCAAGGTCCTTTATTGTACCCCACGATTCTTTCACGGTGAGTTCACTAAGTTTGCCACCGGCCGCTTGGTCGATGGCTTTCCTAGTTGAGAAGTTGACATGATCGTAAAAGATTTGGACGTGGAGCCAAAGATCGATGCCGTGATGAGGGACTTTATGGAGTAAGTCCTTGAATCGAGTCCACACCTCGTAGAGAGTTTCGCCTTGACGTTGTTGGAACATCAAGATGTCATTCCTAAGCTTATTATTTCTCCCCGGTGGAAAAATTGGGCGAGGAAACGAGTGGTAAGGTCATCCCAATTTGATATGGATCCGGCGGGAAGTCGCTCAAGCCAATTACTAGCTTGGTCTCGTAGAGAGAATTGGAAGAGACGCAAGCGCGTGGTCTCCCGTGTGGTAGCATCAAGGTCGATGCAATCAACAATTTTACAGAAGTCCTTGAGATGTTGATTAGGATCTGCGGAACGAAGTCCATGGAAAGCACATCCGTTTTGCACCAACCGGATGGTGTCGGATCGAAGGGTCGTAGTTTAAGCTTGATCGGGGAGCTCAATGGTGTTCCTATAGCCTTGGTGGCTCGGTCTAGAGTATTCACTAAGAGTACGGCCTCTTGGCGAGTCAATTGGTGGTGGGTCGATGGGAAGTGGTTGATGTGGTGGTGGGTTATCACCTTCCATGATGAAAATTGATGATATTACTAAAAAAGTCACGAAGGAGGGGGATAGACTACAAGGAAGCTAAAAATGAGAAAAATCTTACTTGATAGGAATCAAGCAAGGGAACCTAAACGATATAGAAATTTAACTATCTATTCTATTCCCCGGCAGTGGTGCCAAAAACTTGATGCGCGTACGAAGCGCGTTCGGGGTCAAAGGAACTTCCTTTTCTTTGAGCAAGTTTTTCAACCTCCCAGGTAGTGAACCTAATTGTTGTAGTGTAGTATTGGGTAAGCCTCAGGGATTGATATCGTTCTCTAAAGGAATAGGAATGCTAGCAAGAAGTGTACTATGCTAAGGTTGGGTCAGAGGATGATTCTTTTTTTTTTTTTTTTATTGGTTTTTTAGAAAGCTAAGGCTAAAATCTCGGGGCAATTGTATTCGGGGGTATTCTCCACCGATTACTCTACTTATCTAATTATATAATACTACGGGTAGCTATGTCTATTTGATGTGTGCTCGTATGATGATTAAAAATGTGTTTACCTAGATACTATTACTCCTTAGTTATCTTTTATTGATGTTTGAATTGCCAAGTCCTTTGTCTTAACGCGTTGTGTTTCCTAAGGTCGTAGGGTGTGCCTTTGCCCTAACTCTTTGAGGCCACCTTTGGGTTTAGCCTACGAAATCCACTAGCTCATTCATATACTAACTTTTACAAAGATTATTCAAGCATTAAACACAACGATATCCTAGTTGCACTCCTATGCCAATCACAATTAAGATAAGAGACAACCAAACAATAGTTAATAACTAGGTTTCATAGATCTAAGAAAACACACAAGAAATTTAGCTAGACATGTTAAACAAGCAAGCATACACACAATCAATGGAAGACATAATGATAGTTTGGATTAAAACACTTATCTTGATGTGTAAAATAGGGTTTGGGACCCTAAGATACTGTCCAAGTCGGACTACAAACATTTAGGGTTTTTACTCCAAAAGTCTATCTTCCTAAATGCAGAAAAATCAAATTCTATATATAGATTTACAAGTGCGACAGCGTCGCCTTATAGGTGGGACGCCGTCAGATCGCCGTCATTAGGGTTTTCGTCTTTGCCAAATTATCGATGGGACGGCGTCAACTTAGAGTTGTGACGCCGTCAGACCTTAAGTGGGACGTCGTCTGATTCTGGATATGGGCCGTCTGATATGAAAAGTGTGAGTTACGCCCTTCTTCTTCAAAGCCTGACGCCGTCAGGTTATATGAGCAAAAATTGCACTGAGCTGTCTGGTGCATGTTTTATCAAGTCTGTATAAAGGGATGGCGTCGCCCTTTCATTGGGATGCCGTCAGGTTCATTTTGAGCAACTTGAGTGGCTTTGATCTGACTTTGCCATTTTCTTCATGTATTCACCCTTTTTCGTCCAAATATGCATCATTCCAGCATTTTGCTTCCAAAAAGACCTAAAAAGTGAAAATGAACGAAATTAAGCAGTAACGGATATAAAAGTGGTCGATTAAGGGCTTAAATGATCCCTTAAAAGTGTATGTTTTAAATCCTTATCACATGGTCGATGAGCATCCGGTTTATTTCACACCTCTCCCGGATCCGGCTACGGTAAGAGATACCGTCTTTATTCAAAGAGCCTCCCCGTCTCGGGTCACTAGGAAATCAAAGATCATCTATAGGGATCCTTTTCAAATGGAGCTTTTGGAGATGTTCCCGTTGTACTAGAAATAGGAACTAGTGTTAAGGGAGAATGTCCTTTGTTTGGTGGGAAATAAGGATCATCCCAACACTTGCCTAGTCTACATGATCTATTGCCTTGTCAATGGGACTCATTTCAACCTCACAACTACATGGTTAAATGGATGGATAGTGTGTCAAGGACGGACGAAATGGTGCTCCCTTATGCTATGCTCCTAACTCGCCTAACCAATTTTGTCTTTGCTCTAGATCCATCTCCCTATACCGATGACCACTTCTTTAGCAACAAGGTCATGGTACCCTTGTCCGATGAGAAGAGTACAAGGTATATGGTTGAAGGCAAGAGACCTCATCCACCGACGGACTCATCCGAAGAAAGGGAGGGAGAAGGAAGAAACCCTATAGGCAACTATCAACTTGACCCTGTGGTATACATTGAGCAATTACCGGACATCCCAAGCCCATCTCAATAATTTCAACAAACAAAGGGGATGTTTAAATGTCTTTCCAACTTTATTATGGGGAAGAAGAAGTAGTAGGCTTGAAGGGTTGAAAAGTGAATCTTGGAGGCGTTTGAGGAGAAGTTTGAGTGAAAGGGGAGGTAAGGTCAAAGACCTTAAATTCGAAAAATGGTTTGTAAAACATCTTAAACAATATTTTTGTAACTAAGGACTTTTAATTAGTAGATGGTATGACGTAAAACAATGACATCCTAACCTAGACGACCCAAATAGGAATTTTATGACAACTTGATCAAAATAAAAAATTTGGTCTTCCTCATATTTGTTTGCCTGTTTATCACTCTTACATACCATGCTTGATATACCATGCTTACATACATGATTGCGTGATGTAGAAATGATTCGGTTTGTAATTTTCTAAGAGGTGCAAAATCTGCACATTTATAGTGAAGCTACTAGTCAGCAGTAGCCGGATCCCTAAGCTATAACTAGCCAGATCCTCATATGAAGGATCCGTGGGATCCGGGTAAACAGACATGGGAGTTTTACACTTTCACTCCAATCCAATCTTCCAGACCTTATTATACTAGTTAAACATGTTACTTTAGGATCTATTAAGTCATCCTCAAACTCAGATGATCTCACATTCACTCATAAACTAACTTGGGATCACTTTCAAGGTGTTTTTTATTTATCGCTTCATCAAAACTCACCATATTTCCGCTCCAATGTTCACACATGATTTCTAACATCTTAAACACCTAACTTGACATTTCTCTCAATTTTAGCAAATTTATTTTAGTTACCCTTATCCCAAAATAGGCTAAAAACTAGTTTTTTCATTTTTTTAGGATTTTTTAAGGAATTTTTCAAATTTTCCTTAAGTTATCATCTGATCTCTAGGGTCATTTGACATCATGTGACACCTTTAAAATCTTAGTATCATGCTTAAACACTTAGTTGCACACATAAAAACTCCATTTGTCTTACCAAAAACCATCATTAGATATCCTCACTCATTATGGTTGGACATTTAAGTCCTATACCATTTAAGACATCTTGGAGAACCTAAACACTCACGATTTATAGGTACTAGACCTTGATAAAACATCATCACTCTACTTCATCACTGTCTGAGAGACGGATCCCTAGATTATAACTAAACGGATCCCCAAAGATAGGGATCCATGGGATCCGGGTCTATAGAACAGTTTTTGATCACTTTACTCATCCAATTAAAACTCTCTTTGGTAGTCTAAACACTTTACCTTGCCTTAAGTGACTCTCTATGATAGAACAACACTATAGTTGACCTTATTGCATGCCAAAATTCTTAGTGGTCAAGAATTTAATTCACTAACCTAATTCCATCCTTTATAAACCAAGTGTGCTTATGATTCCAAACCACCATCAAACCACCATTCAAAATCCAGTAGCTAAGACATCCATTACATCCTCTTGTTCACTATGACTAAAGCATCTAGCAAAACCTCTTCAACCAAGGTTCCTCCAAGAAAAATGCTTATATGGTTCATGAGATATCATCAACCGAGTCATCACCCGTCAAGAGCTCAAATACTAGAATCCCTCCTCAACAAACTCAACCAACCAAAGCTAGAAGAACCGCTAGGATTAGTATTCGACCTTTTGAGTTGGAAAGACCTTCATCAAGCATTAAACCAAACACACCTAGCTCAAGTAAAACACCTAAGCCTTAATTTCTAGATCCAAAACTACACTACTTTACCGTGCCTCTTTCTCATCCAAATCTCTACTCTTTAGAAGACTCACCACCAAGGACTTCTCATTCACCAACCTTCACATTAAATAGGGAACCACCTTCACCATCAAATAGTCTATCTTTAGGAACAAGGAATCACCAAAGACCTAACCATATAGAGTACTTCCCATCTCCACCACCAACTTATACATCATCACCCTCCTTTTCAGTTGAACCACACCCTACGTCACTCAACTCACCTCCACAAATCCCGCCATCCTTTGTGGAACCTCTGTGGAAAACTAGAAGGGAGGTTGAATAGTTTTACCGATTAAAACTTCTTTTTAAACTATTTAGATCGACTTATGTCAATCTATTAAAGGTGTTTGTTGGATGATGATAGATAATCATATAAATAAAAAAAATGCAAAGTTAAAGAGTAAGAAACACAAAACCACAACACGAGTATTTCTAGTGGTTCGGCTACAAAGACACCTTCCTTGCCCTACTCCATTCCCAGAGTCACCTACTCAAGAGTTCGTAAGCACTACACAACACAAGCTCCTTGTGGCGGAGAAGCCTTCACAACATCACCTACTCTTTATCCGGTACAAGGCTAGACACCGGGTTCTTGCATGAGGTAGAACCAAACCTATCACAATGTCGCCTACACTTTATCCGGTACAAGGCTAGATACCGAGTTCCATTACAAACGAGTAACTACTACCCAACACTACACAACACTATTTCAAAGGAGAAACACTCCTTATAACAACATTATAAGGATCTCACTATCCTTTAGCCCAAACTAATCCATCTTGTATATCGATGCACCATATCGAATGTACACCCTAGGCACCTTTCACTAATGCCTTTGATACGACTCTGTGGCACCTTTCACTAATGCCTTTGACACGTCCCTTTAGTACGCTTCACTAATGCCTTCGACACGGACCTTTAGCACCTTTCACTAATACCTTTGACACGGACCTTCAACATCTTTCACTAATTCCTTCAACACAACACTTCTAGGGGGAGGAAAGAACTATCAACAAGATAACTTCAGTAGTCTTGATAATGACGAAGCTTGGCAACCCATGGACTTGAGCTTGCTCGACTTCATGAGGTGGTGATCTCGCCTTTAAGAGGAACCTAGAGAATCACACAAACACAAAATTACATAGAAAGATCCTTTGGATCTGAGTTTAGAGAGTTACAATACTAAGAGAGTATGTGTAAAAGAGATGAGTTGCAAGAGAGAAATGGCTCACTATTTGTAGGCAAATTTATCCATTGTTCCCCGGATCTCACGGATCCCTCCCTAGAGGGATCCGACTAGCGAAATCCAAAGGATCTGCCAGACTGGGTCAACTTAAGTCCAGATTTTGCGTTGCAAACCGGGTCATAGGTTATGGGTTATGAACCATGGGTTATACAAGATGCAATGTATCTAGACATTGGATCATAGGTCATGGGTCATGGTCCATGGATAGTACCCAACATGACTTCATGCATGATGTCATGCAATGGCTCATGAGTTATGGATCAAGCTCCGTGGGTATGGGTCATGGACTTTGGGTTTTATCCAACTACATTCAATGTATCTAGTCAATGGGTCAAGTACTTAGATTTTTACCCATTACAATATAAGTATGCACATTTCCGTATTATGTAAACACTAGTTGTTATACATATGTATTTCTATAAAATATAAACACTATTACTTGTTTAGTGTTTTATATGAAAATATATGTGTGTTAGTAAACTATTGGCTTAACCCATTTACGTATTTTATTTTTTTCGTTAAAATGAATTTACGTTTGTTATCGATAGAACATTAGAAGATCATAAAATATAAATAAATGTTTTTACGGCTTATTTGTATTAACAATCTCCCCTTTTTGCTGATGACAAAACATCAGATTATTTTAATGAAAAACTAAAATTCGTAAAAGTTTGAATTGGAGTTTTTACTCTCTTCTCCCTCTTTTTGTCGAAAAAAAGAGCGTCGAAAAAAAACTAACACATTGTTTTAAGAAAAAACATGTGAGAAGTAAAAATATGAAAAATAGAGAGTAAGAGAAGAGAAGGATTCTCATCTTAGCTCCCCCTTGACGGGTGCTTCTCTTTGGCGTCAAGTAATTAGGAAGACTAGGCGAGTGTGTTGCAATTATGTTTGCAAATGGTTTCGTCTATGACGAAAATGCTCCTCCTTAACGAATACTCCTTTGTAAGTAGGACATCAAGTAGTAATGTAATCCTAAATGAAAGTATTGCAAGCATTTTTGCAATATTTTTGCTTTGACAAGAAGCTCCCCCTTGTTGAGGGTGTCAAAGTCTTCATGTGTATATTGAAAAACTACAAAACAAAGGCTAGAAAGCAAGTATATGATGCATAATTTCCTACAAATAAGACTCAAATTAGTAATAAAAAGTGTTTCTGTTACACGGATCCCACAGTTCCTCCATGGGAGGGATCCGTCTAGGCCAAAATGAGGGATCCGTATCCTGCATTCTCAATTCAGCAATGTGGATGTAAAATGTGATGTCAATATCAAAATGAGTTATGTATTAAGGCACCAAACATATTCTCAATACCATATGGCATACAACAGGTAATTTCATTTAATAAAACTAGAGAGATGATGTAAATAACTCTAAAAACTATGAAAATGAACAAAACATGAAGTAAGAATTCTAAATGCTAGAACATCACTTTAATTCCTAAGCTTAAGGGTGTATAGGTTTGTTGACCTCATTGAAACGTTCGAGGAGGTGATAAAATATGAAACGTAGTTCGTCACGTACTTCATGTATTAAGCCTTCAATATGTTGACAATGATAACAATCTTTGTCATGGCTTGGAAATGGTGGTGGTAGAAATGGAGTGGTTTGAGGTGGAAGGTTGGATGAGGAAGGTTGAGGATCCACAAAAGAAGGAGGGATTTGTGGAGACACATTTAGAGGTGGTTCAACCAAGGATGCTTGTGGTGGTTGTTTCAACACCATGGTTTTGTTGATGCGCTATTCTCTCAATTGAGTATAATGTTGGCAATGGTAGAGGATGAGATAGCCTAGAAGGCAAGTCCTCTGAGTTGTAGAAGTGTGGAGCCGAGAGTGGAGTGGTGAAGGATATGGCTCTAGGCACTAAGGGTGATGGTTTAGTGGAGATAGAAGTGTTTGGTTTAGGAGGTATTGTGGTGTTTGGCAAGGGTAGTTTTGTGGGAACAATCCTTTTGGGGATTGGTTTGATTGGTTGAGATGGTTGAGAGGGAATTCTAGCGTTTGTGGTTTTAACGGGTGATGATTCGGATGAAGAAATTTCGTGAACAACCCGAGAAAGTTTCTTGGGTGGTCCTTTGGTGGATGAATTAGCACTAGGATCTTTCCTCATGATTGAAATGATAAATGGATAGTGAAATAGAGGCTTTTAGTTTCTGATAATGATGTTATTGATGGTGACTTAGCGGTACTAACAAAGGAGTTTATAAAGGAAAGGAATTGGTAAGTGAATTTAAAGCTTAAACCACTAAGATCCTTCAAAATGAAATGATTTGCATGCACAAGAGTGAACTTCAGAGTTGCACTGATCAAGGAGGTTAATTAAGGCAAGATGGAGTGTTCAAGTTATTAGGAAAGCTTGAAATGATTGTTTTAGCTAGGATTAGCTGAGTCTTGCAAACCGGTTCCCACGGTTCCCTCCAATGAGGGGTCCGTCTAGGCTAAACATAGGGATCCGACTCTCAGCAGCCAAGAAAAAGGAAAATGATGTTTTGTAAGGTCGTACCTATACATCTTGAGTGTTTCAGTCTTCTTAGGTGTCTCAAATAAAGAGGGACTTAAATGATCAAGAGAAATGAGTAATGGTAGCTAATGATTGTCTTTTATAGAATAAAATGGGGTTTTCATGAGTACCAATGGGTGATCAAAGATGACATTAAGAAATTTGAGAGTGTCATATGGTGTTAAATGATCCTAGAGATCAGATGGTAACTTAAAAGAAATTTGGAAAATTCCTTAAAAATCATAAGAAATGAAAAACTAGTTTTTGGCCTATTTTGAGGTAAGAATGACTAAAATTAATTTGCTAAATTGGGGAAAATATGACATCAGATGTTTTGAGATGTGAGGAACAATGTGTGAGTATTGGAGCGGAAATATGGTGAGTTTTGGTGAAGTGATAAATCAAAAACACATTGAATGTGATCCTAAGTTAGCTATGAGTGAGTGTGAGACCTATTGAGCTTTGAGGAAGACATAAGTGATCCTAAAGTATCATGTTTAGCTAGTATGATAAGGTTTGGAAGAATTGGCTGATGTGTGGAAGTTTGCTAGTCTACTTCTGTCTGCCCAGATCCCACGGATCCTTCATATGAGGGATCCGGCTACTGCAGACCAGTAGCTTCACAGAAAGTGTGCAGATTTTGCACTAGGTGTCGCATACTAATACTAAGGGTTTCCACTGGAAATAAACATCAAAGCAAGCAAAAGTACAATATATATATCACACACAATCATAACAAAAGGCGGGTAATAATGATAACAACTAAACGTAGAAGTAACAAAGTAAGTCCTGCAAAATTATAAGCATACATTGTTTAATGATCATAAAATACCTAAGATAACCATAAAGACAAGCACAGTGTCTCTTTCATCAATCTCTTCCCTTCTTCTTTCTCGAATTCATGAGATAGTGAGTTAGGCATTTGATCATCCCCTTTGTTTGCTTGAATTCTTCAGACTCATTTGGAAGAGTGGGAAGTTGTTCATAGTAGGTCATGGGGTCGATTCGGAAGTTAGAAACGGGATCGACTTCATCTTCTTCATCTTCGTCCGAAGAGTCCGAGAGACATGAGGCCTTTTCCCGTTGATCATGAGCCGTTTAGAAGGTTGTTTGGTAAGTGCTACCATAACATGGTTGGCAAGAAAGTGATCATCGTTAATAGGAGAGGGTTGCATTGCACTAACATACTCACGGAGCCGTGTTAGGAGCATACCATAAGGAAGTACCATGTTATTGACTCTGAACGCACTTACCATTCATTTAACCATGTAATAGGCAAGATTAAATGGTCTTTGGTAGATGAGAAAATAGATCATTTGCACAAGACACGCATTAGGATGGTCTTTGTTCCCAACTAAGCAAATGACATTTTCTCTAAGGATTTCTTCCCACTTTTTGTAAATGGGAATTATCTCAGAGAGTTCCATTTGAAAGGGATCACGATGGATGAGTTCTTTGTTGCGGTTGAGATGAGATTGGTCGACTCTTATCTTGAAGATGGTGTCTAGAACAACTATGGGGTCATCGAGAGGAGTGTGATAGATTGGTTTGGGGTCTAGTGCAAAGGATTGAGCGGCTATTGACCAATCTTGGGAATACATACAAATTCCTTCACATGGAATGCGAAGAATTTGTGCAAATGTGTTGAGGGGTAAGGTAATGCTTTGGTTGTTAACAATAAAAGTAATTGAGATACTTTCATCATTGTTTCGAATGATTCTAACACTTTTGTAAAACTCAAAGATAAATACCGGACAAATTTGATCATCAATTTCTAAAAGACAATAAAAGTTAATTGCCAAAAAGACTTGATGAATGTCGGTATTTTCAAAGAAACATTCCTTATCTACATGAACTTCGTGGATAAGTCGTTTTTCAAGCTTTTTGAATATTTTGTGATTGGTTTTTGAAAACTCTTCTTTTCAGTAGTATCTAGAGAGATAGTGGATGGTGTCATAGTGATCTTGTTGAGTAGCTTTGGGCATGATTGATCATAGAAAATAAATATTCTAATTAGGTAAAATTTATCAAAATGGGTTTATGGTTTTGATTTGTATTAACAATGTTGTTTTAAAAAACCTTTAATTGTATAGAACCTTTTTGTAATGAAATTAATTTTTGCAATACCTAATTTCTTTAATTGGTGATCAGTTGAATCTTAATTAAGTCTAAAACCATAAACTATAGGATGAAGATGATGATGAATAGAACATGTGAGTGTAATTACTTAAAATGATGTTCAAGAATGAGATGCTTTCAGAATATGAATCCCTATATGGAGATGGAAGCAGAATTTAGGTCATTTTTGTGTTTGTGGGGAGAGGGAAAATGGATTATTTTGGTTTTGAAAAGCGTATAGCTGATTTCTGTGACACTGTTCCCCCGGATCCCTTGTTTTAGGGATTCGGCTAGTACAACTTGTGGGATCCGGCTACTGTAGACAGAAAATGAGTATTTTGAGTTATTCTTTTTACTTGTAATAAGTTATACAATAACTTATCAAAAAAGAACTTGTAGAATGAGATTACTAGACGTTTGGCCAAGGTGTTTTGATGGTTAATTGATTATTGATAAGTTAACCATCCAAGGTCTATTTTGCGAAGACGGCGAAGGTTTGATGATCTTTTAGAAAATCAAAGAGGAATAGTATTCCCGATGATGAGTAAGTAAGGAAAGTGATGAAGATAGACTTTTTCGAGACTTGCGTCTTTAGAAGTTAACGTCCTAATTCATGTGTTCATATAGTTATATACGACAATATTTATAAGTGAGGTTTTTATCATAGAAGAAAGACACATATCATCAACATACTCATATAAGCGTACTATAAGTAAAGATCAACTAGTTTGTGGGTAAGAGAACATATCTCTAAACACTTATTGTGATTTTTAGAAACCATATACCCGAAATACTTCATGAACTTTTAAGGTAATCTATTGAACTTATTAGAAGTAGGTTTTGATTACTTTTGGGTTCTTCCTTGAGTGTTGACTTAATTTTTCTTTGGATAGGAATGAAGACTTTGGAAGAGTCCTAGCAAGAAGATTTCTTAAAGAGAAATTGTTAGAATAATCTATCACTATCCAACATAAAAAAATTGATTTAAAAGATTTCCTTCTTTGTAGTTTTCAATCATACACGGATCATATCAAGTTTTTAAAGTACAATATACTATAAGAAACTTGGTAACGAAGCTCTAATACCAATTGTGTGGGGGGGGTGTTTAAATAGTTTTATCGATTGAAACTTCATTTTAAACTATTTAGATCGACTTATGTGAATCTATTGAAGGTGTGTTTTG
The DNA here is from genome assembly GCA_910596185.1 of Chrysanthemum makinoi. Classification (NCBI taxonomy): domain Eukaryota; kingdom Viridiplantae; phylum Streptophyta; class Magnoliopsida; order Asterales; family Asteraceae; genus Chrysanthemum; species Chrysanthemum makinoi. Next base: position 23,868,343 of record OU343225.1, on the reverse strand, counting down.
GATGATGATAGATAAGCATATAAATAAGTAATGCAAAGTTAAAGATTAAGAAACACAAAACCACAACACGGGTATTTATAGTGGTTCGGATACAAGGACACCTTCCTTGCCCTACTCCACTCCTCGAGTCTCCTACTCGAGAGTTCATAAGCACTACACAACACAAGCTCCTCGTGGCAGAGAAGCCTTCACAACGTCGCCTACTCTTTATCCGGTACAAGGCTAGACATCGGGTTCTTCCATGAGGCAGAACTAAACCTATCACAACGTCGCCTACACTTTATCCGGTACAAGGCTGGATACCGAGTTCCATTACAAAGGAGGAACTACTACCCAACACTACACAACACTATCCCAAAGGAGAAACACTCCTTATAACAACATCATAAGGATCTCACTATCTGATAATGATTTAAAAGGTACCTTTTTGAGGGGTCATTTAAGCCCTTAATTGATCACTTTTGTATCCGTTATTACTTAATTTCATCCCTTTTCACTTTTTAGGTCTCTTGAAGGCAAATTGCTGGAATGACACTTATTCGGACGAAAAGGCGCGGATATATGAATAAAATGGCCAAAGTCAAGAATCGAGACACTCAAGCTCAAACCGGGGGGACGGCGGTTATATTTGTGATGCCATCGCGACATGTTTTGTGACGACTCAGTAGCCAAATTGCTTATTTACAAGTGACGGCATCAGGTTTTAAAAGAGTATGGTGTCGCAGCTCAGACGGCCTAGATTTGATCCAAACGGCGTCGAGATCGGCGACGGCGTCCCGGGCATAAGGTGACGCCGTCACAATGATAACGTGGCCAAGACGAAAACCTAATGGCCGACCGACGGCTTCACAATTAAAGAGTGACGCCGTCGCAGTTTGTAACACTATATATAGAATCCGAATTTTTCAGTTTTAGGGAGGTTTTGTGGAGTAAAAACCTAAATCGAACCAAGGCTGTCTTGTACAGTATTTTAGGGTTCCATACCCTATTTTAAATCAAGATAAGTGTTTTACTTCATTAATTCAATTATGTCTTCAATTGATTGTGTGTATGCTTGCATGTTCTCCATGTCCGGCTAATTTACTTGTGTGTTTGCTTAGGTAATATGAAACTTAGTCATTGAATATTGATTGGTTGTCTATTATCTTAATTGTGATTGACCTAGTATTGCGATAGGTCATTCGTTGTGTTATTAATGCTTGATTAATCTTTGTTGAACCTTAGTTTATGATCACCTAGAGTTATTTTAGGCTAAACATCCAAAGAATACCTTAGTGTTAAGTTTATGAATCCTAAAGATTTTGTAGTCATTAACCTTTGGTAGCTTCAAAGAGTTAGGGATAAACGCATAACCTACAACCTTAGAGACACAACGCGTTAAGAATAAGGACGTGACAATTCAACCATCAATAGGAGATAACTAGGGAGTAATAACACCTAAGTAAACACATTTTTAATCATCATACGAGCACACAACATTAGACATAGACTACACTCACACTTAGCTTAGTTAATTAGATAATTAGAATAGTAGAGTAATTGGTAGAAATACAAACCCTCCAAATCCAAACCCCGAGATTCGTACCTTTCAATTTCCTAAAAAAATATAAAAAAAGATAAAAAAATAATCTTCCTCAACCCCAACCTTAGCGTAGTAACTTCTCACTAGCATTCCTATTCCCCTAGAGAACGATATCAATACCCGTGGCTTACCCTAATACTACACTACAACGATTAGGTTCACCGCCTAGGGTGTTGAAAAACTTGTTCGACGAAAAGGAAGTTCCTTTGACCCCGAACACGATGTGTAAGCGTATCAAGTTTTTAGCGCCGCTGCCGGGGAATAGAATAGCTAGTTATATTTTCACCTCGTTTAGGTTTCCTTGCTTCATTCCTATCAAGTAAGCATTTTTTTTAATCATTTTTAGCTTCCTCGTAGTCTATCCCCCTTCTTCGTGACCTTTGTTCGTAACCTCATCACCTTTCATTATGGAAGGTGATAACCCGCCAAAAAACACTCTACCACCAAACAAATACCCACCGCTTGATCCAGCCTTTGCCAACCAACTTCGAGCTCGTATTGTTAGTGAAATTGGAGAGCTTAGGAAACTAAATAGGATAACTGAAAATGCACTTGAGGAAGCCCTTAAGGAATCTATTGGCACTTTAGATAGTGATTCAACCTCAAGTGATTCGGATGATGATTTAGAAGATGGAGATTATAAGGTGTTAGAAATTATGGGGGATAGTAAGGAGGAGGAAGAACTTAGGGAGTATTTCGATTCATACCCTAAAGGGAAGGAAACCGCCTATCACTATAACGTGGTCAACTTCCCAAGACCACCTTTCGAGCCTCGCATAAAAAGTGGTGACCCTAAAAACATTAAGATACCGTGCATGATTGGATACTTATATAGGGATCACACATACATTAACTATAAGGCATCCATGAATATAATGTCTAGGCTCTACTATAATTGGATCATGAGCAAAAAGCTAGGACCTATGATGGACCCCTTTCGCCCTAGGAAAGTGAGTAACTATGTTGGGAGGGTTAAAGGATTGCATGTCTTCGTAGGTAACTTCACATATAGGTGTGATTTCATGATCTTGGAAAATTTTAAGGGCATCATTGATGGGTTTTTAGGCGATGTGATACTTGAGAGACCATTTATAGAGGAATCTAAGATGGTTTATGATAAAGAGGAAGGAAAAGTCGAGTTCTCAAACGGAGCCGAGAGTGTTAAATACATAATGCCCTACAAAAATAAGAAGTTTGAGGGTATTGATGATTTAGATGTGGACAACATTCCGACATTTGAAGTAGATTGGAAGAACAAGGTTTACTACACTGCTTGTCTTGAGTTAGGCCTTAAGTATATTCGTGATGAGAGAAGGGTTAAGGAGATCAAATGGGCCTCTAAGATTAGGACAACGTAGGGGCACGACTTCGAGTCTAGCTATAAGACTCATAAATAAAGAAAAGCGCTTCGTGGGAGGCAACCCATGATTAATTGTTTGCTTGTTTGTGTCGTGTATCTTTTATTGATTGTTTATTCTCATGTTCAAATTTGTAAAAATGCTTTATTTTGTCTTTAACCTCGTCTTAATTACATATAAAGGTATTTTACATAAGGGATAAGTGTAGGGAGGATTACACACGTTTTCAAAAGAAACGTGAACATGAGAATTACAATTATTTAAAAGATATACATGTGTGTCTGTTCGAGTCAAATGCTTGTATAGAGTCATAATGGATGTTTTGCAGGAAATTTTTCCAGATTTTAAAGATAAAGATTTTCCGAATTTTTTCAGAAAATCGCAGACCGTTCTGTCGGGATAACCTGACGGCATCGAGGATCGCAACGACATCGTCGAGGAGCGAAACAGCATTACTAACTTTTCTCGTTTTCTGAGTCACTTATAAATTTTTGGAATTTTCCAGGTCTTAATTTTCCAGAAAATCTGTAAACATCCATTCCACACGCATTATATCCTAGTTTAGTAGAGTCATATATATATTGTTACCGCCGATTTTACGTGAAAGTTTCGTTTGTTTTCTTCAAGTGTGCAGGTTTAATTTACCAAGAAGAAGATACATAAGATTGGAAGGAGCTTTTCACGCATACATTCTTCTTGAAGAAAGATGTAACCACCACTTCACACGGATCCTACCGAGGTAATCAGGTCTGTACTAGTTTCTTTCGTTTTTAATTACCTTCCGTTATCATAACTTTGATACTTTCGGGGAACATTGGGGACAATGTTTAGTTTAAGTGTAGGGAGGGAAAATAAAACGGGAACTTTGAAACTATGCTTATCCTTGACTATTTGCTTTGTCCAATTTTATTTGTGTAATAAACCATGAGAAATATCGGTTAGGATAATTTTGGCACCAAATTTAAAAATTTTCATGACATATAGGAGTGGGCCATTAGTCCTAATAAAGCGTCTCATGGATATGAAATTATATCACTAGCACAAAAACCCTTTACCACTTAAATTCCACCCAAAATGTGAGGATCGCCCTTAGATTAGTAGGAATTAAAGCATTCATCTTTAATGCTTAGAGTGTGAACCGGTAGTATAATAGATTCTAGAACTTTTTTTTGTGATGCATTCCGAGATCGCTAGTAAGACTACACTTGTGTAGTTAGGAATAACTAAATGATAAGAGGCATTAGGATAACCATTGTTTGATACCCGTAATATAATTACTTCTTCCACATCAGTTGAGTAATTCCCCCACACCCTTGCGTTGTACTCATCTTTAGTACACGATACCCCTAGTTAACCCCTCAGAGCCTATCCTTTTCGCGATTCTCGTGATGTTTTGGTTTTTCGGAATATCAATGAAGAGCAATGTTTACAATCCACCCCCAAATGTACACCTAAATCGCCTTAGCCTACCTTGTATGCACTCACTTTTAGTGCATTATTGTTATCATACTAAACTCTTAGTTCAATTATCTTGTTGCTTTCATAAGTTGTTAAGTCGAGTCATATCCTTTGTAAACAGTTTTGGGACGATTGGGACTCATGAGAAAAGTTAAACTTTATGAAATGCCGGGAAGGAACGTTAAATTCAAATTCCCTTTATTTGTGTAATAATGTACTCCAAGTGTTTTTATCTTTTCAATTCGGGTCAAATTAGTCTTAGAGTACTATAAACTCAAGTGTAGGGATGTGCCTATAAATCCCTATCATTTTGAAGTTATCGTAGAGGATGGTAGAGTAAAACTGTATGAAAAAAACATACCGGCTACCATCCTGCATCTATCTTTTAATTTATGTTTGTTTATTTTAATTTATCTAGAGTTTAGAGTGTCGAGTCTTGGCTTAGCAACGCCATTCTTCGCATGCTTGTAACATAAAGATTTTTGACTTGCCACCACTAAATCGCCTATCCCACCAAACCCTTGGTTTCCCTACCGTAAGCCTAACGTTACAACCCTTTAAAAGACCTCTTGGATAGTTTTTCCTAGGTGCTTACGCAAAAGCGATGGAGGTTTGATCTAGTCTCAAGCCTATGGTAATCTCTGTACTAGGACCGGTTAATTGGTATTTATCTTCCATTTCTAATTTGTTATATTTCATATACACCCGAGAGATGTGAGTATCCAAACACTCCATGCGGGGCTTATATGTGTTGTGAATTGTTCTAAACCAATGCTTCATGACCCCTAACTTATAAATCAATTGGCTAAAAGCACATTTGCTTGAGGACAAGCAAATACCAAGTGTAGGGATATTTGATAAGGATTTAAATGGTACCTTTTTGAGGGGTCATTTAAGCCCTTAATTAATTACTTTTGTATCCATTATTACTTAATTTCGTTCCTTTTCACTTTTTAGGTCTCTTGAAGGCAAATTGCTGGAATGACACTTATTCGGACGAAAGGGCGCGGATATATGAAGAAAATGGCCAAAGTCAAGAATCGAGACACTCAAGCTGCTGAAACTGAAGGGGACGACGTCAGGTTCTATTTGTGATGTCGTCGCGACATGGTTTATGGCGACTCAGTAGCCAAATTGCTTATTTACAAGTGACGACATCAGGTTTTAAAAGAATAGGGCGTCGCAGCTCAGACGACCTGGATTTGATCCAGACGGCGTCAGAGACTGAAGGCGACGGCGTCACAGGCATAAGGTGTTAGGAATTGGAAATTCCATTGTGAAGTGTGAGTCACCCCAACTATAGATTAGCACAAGTTAGCTCGTAGACATATCGTTATTTACTGGTTATTAGTTAGTTATTAGTTTAGCTTAGGGCAACACCGTGGAGGACGAACGGGTCTTTACCCATTGTATGCCTGATCCACAGTCTGAAGGAGGACGTTTAGTATGTAACTATAAATACCCTCTACCTCCCAAGGTAGAGGGTTGGACCTTTCACTCAATCTAACCTTATTTCTTTTGTTTACTTTCTCTCTCTAGAAAGGCTCCCATCTTCCACTTTCTCTCTCTAAAACCTCATATTGTACGCCCCTTATTTGTGATTGTTTGTGTGTTTGTGGAATCCAATATGTTACAAATGGTATCAAGAGCCATGGTTTGATCATCTCTCTTACATGTTCTTGGATTTCTAGTGGTTTTATATGGTTTTTGGATTTGAAAAAGTTTAGTGGTATTTGCATCATTTGGATCATTTCTAGTGTTAAAGTTTGAATTTTGATTGTACTTTTGTGTTTAGAATCATCATAAGTGCTTAGGTTTTGATTTGGAAGGCTTGAATTAGTGTGGTTGGGTCGTTTTTGGATTGAAAAGTGGTGCCTTTGAATATTTCTACCTAGCAACTTGTGGTCATGTTCTTCGTAGAGACTTGTGGTTATGTTCTTTGTAGAGACTTGTGGTTATGTTCTTCGTAGAGACTTGTGGTTATGTTCTTCGTAGAGACTTGTGGTTATGTTCTTCGTAGAGACTTGTGGTTATGTTCTTCGTGAGACTTGTCTAACGTTTGTCCAGATTCAATGTATCTGTCTAGAGACTTGTCACTTATTTTTGGTAGAGACTTGTCACTTATCTCTCTAGAGACTTGTCACTTATCTGTCTAGAGACTTGTCACTTATTTTTGGTAGAGACTCGTAACTTATTTTTGGTAGAGACTTGTCACTTGTCTGTCTAGAGACTTGTCACTTATCTGCCTAGAGACTTGTCACTTATCTGTCTAAAGACTTGTCACTTATCTGTCTAGAGACTTGTCACTTATTTTTGGTAGAGACTTGTCACTTATTTTTGGTAGAGACTTGTCACTTGTCTGTCTAGAGACTTGTCACTTATCTGTCTAGAGACTTGTCACTTATCTGTCTAGAGACTTGTCACTTATTCTTGGTAGAGACTTGTCACATATCAGTCTAGCAACTTGTGAGTCTAGCAACTTGTCTGTCTAACAACTTGTCAGTCTAGCAACTTGTCAGTCTAGCAACTTGTGGTTTGACCAAAGTTGACTTTTTACATCAAAACTTCAAAAGGCCATAACTTTTGAACCTTAACTCCGTTTTCAGCATTCTACCCATCAAAACGACCGTGAGAACAAGGAGAATGCTAATCCTACAAACAATCATAAGTCATAACACAATTTTTCTATCATTGTGACGACCCATCAGTCATCTTAATACGTTCTATTGGTCATTGCTTAACGGTTTCTTCTTGATTTTGTAAAATCCTGCGAAAGAATCTATTTCTCTGTTTAAATCATAGATTTGTAAAATCCCGTGTATACTACAACATCATGTCTTACACTACTGACCCAGTAATTTCAGAAGTACTTAAATTGTATGATGCTGTGGACAACAATAATAATGTATGCTACCCTGAACGGTTAAAGATGATTGAATCTATCAATGAGGATGTGATATCTCCGGGTTCAAACTCTGAAAAGACAGAAATGCACCAGTCAATGCTACATAAAGCTTGTGCAAAGGATAAGGTAAGTTGCATTGAACCTTATCGACAACTTCATTCACACCTCACGTTACTTCTATCTATGGGAATTGAACGAACATTCACTGCACTTTTCCGTCAAGAATTATCAACGTTCACGAACACATTATTCTTAAACTTAGAACAATTGGAGCTACAACTTGACAAAAAGAAGGTTCAAAAGGATAGTTCCAGTGTTGCACTTCAAGTGATCTACAAACAATTTCAGTCATTCATTAGAAGGGAATTCTCATCAGATTATGATCATCACATGACTGAAATGTCCTTCAAAAGACACAATGGAATGGAAATTAACGCATTCATTGAGACATTTATCCAACTCATGGATAATGTGGAAAAGTACATTGAGGAAGCTGCACAAAAAGATGAAAACGTGAATGAGTGTCAGGTGCAATTGAGAGATAGTTGTGATGAGTCGGGTAATGTATCGGTTGAAAGGTCGGTATTGCTGAATGCGAATATCGAGACAACAAAGAATGATGTAACCAAATGCTCAGTAACTCTGTCACACAAGAAGTGGATGATGTGATCAGAAAGGTGAATGAATGTTGGGTACAATCAATAAATTGTAGTGTTGAGACCGTAAGGCATCGGATGATGGATCGATTGACACTAAATCTGAGAGGCTCGAGAGACAAATAAGCTTGAAACCGCCAAGAGTTCAGAGACTCTTGTTATACATGGTGTGAATGCAGATATCAGACAGACAAATGAACATGTGTCATGTGATGAGGTACCCTTAACTGATCAAAATAACGCATTTGCTAATGTACCTAAACAAACTGATCTTAATACTGAACATGATTCTGATAAATGTTCCTTGATTGAGGCTAAGTCTAATAAATTCAAAACAAATGATATGGTTGATAAAAAGGTTTTTGATGAACTTTCAAACAAATTCTCAAAAATTGAAAAACATTGCATTTCTCTTGAAATTGCAATACAAAGAAAGGAGGAAAGTCTTCAAACTAAGAAACCATGTAAAAATCCGGAATTTCCTGAATTTCATGAATTTTTTGAAATAAACGATTTAAAAGCTCAGCTTCAAGCCAAAAACTTGACTATTAGCAATTTGAAGAAACGCATTTCTGATATGCATGTGAAAAGCAATTTGGTTACAAGTAATTCTGATGATAACGCTATTGATGATATTCAAATGAGAAATGATGAATTAGCAATTTGTGTGGCCAAATTACTAAAGAAAAATGAGTCTTTGAGAAAGCATCACATAGAACTAAGTGACTCGGTCAAAGAAGCTAGAACAAAGTCATTGGAACAAACAAACTCTTTGATAGATAAAATTGATGAACTCAAAGCTCAACTCCAGGATAAGAGTTTCACAATAGTTGCCTTAAAGAATGAGCTCAGAAAAACCACAGGGAATAGTGTCAACACTAAGTTTACAAAACCATCAATCTTGGGGAAAGCAGTTGTTAGACAACCGACTGCATTTAAGTCTGAACGAACAAATTTTTCAAAAACACGGTTTGCCTCCCAAGTTGATGCGAAACAAGTTTTGTCAAAACCAGTCACTTCACTTCATTTTCCCAAGAATTCTCATGATATGAATGATTTGTTCAAGAACTATGATCTAGAAAAATCTAGTAAAATGGCACAGATTAGAACAGATAGAATTTTAGGTGCTAGACCTAGGGTGATGAATTCTACGAGATTTCAAGGGACTGCTAGTAGTTTTAAACCATTACCTAGGAACACTCAACTAAACACTAGGGGTTGGCTTGGATCTAAGAGTAGTTGCATTTCGAATAAAGCTATTCCCATAGCAAATCACTCTAAGAACTCTAGATCAGTTTCTGAATCCAGACAAGCTGTTTGCTCAATTTGTCTGAAATGCATCTTTAAGGCACATCATTATAACTGTTTTTCTAAATCCCTAAAGAAAGTAAATGCTCATCCAAAGGTTCAACCTGTTAAGTCTAGGATTTTCCCTAGGTCATCTACTGTGTATATGAAGCAAAATAATCTGAAAACTTCGCCTACATGGATACCAACTGCTAAATCTTTAGAGACAAGGAATAAGGATAAGTTTTCCACTATGCATAAGAAGCCTAACAATCCTAGACCTTGCCATAAGTGGATACCGTCTGGTGGAATGTTTAAGGATGTTGGACGTAGGTGGATACCTACCGGTAAGCTGCTTACGGATGGCAAAATCAAGGTTGACCGTGAAACCCCAAAGGGTTTGGATACTAATGTCACTAACCAATATATATATGCAATCAAGCTTGTAATATTAGTGCAGGTAGTCCTTACTCAGTTTCAGATACTTCGATCCTTCAATACATGGACTGGCTTAAAGTATGGATAACAAATGGATTGATATCTCATAACTCACGGGTCCATGTAACTCAACCTTGATATTCAAATCGGCTATGGCGTCTATAGATAACACTTCAGGCCCTGTTTCTCAAAGAAAAGAAAAGTGTATGCCTCAGTGCGCTTTATCTTTAGAAGAAGAGAAATCTTCATGTGTATGACCATTCTCATCGACATTCTTCATCAACAAGCTTCATGTTTTTCCACGCTCTTTCAACCCTCAAATGGATCTACGTTTATTGGTGTATATTCTTATTCACTTGTTCAAATCAAGAATGGCAACTTCGGATGCAATTTTTTAGGAGGAGAAGAGTGCATATACTAAATGTTGATGGATGCTTGAATTATGGTCATATGACTCTCCTTCAACGCCTAATGCTTCACTTACTAAGGATAACTGGGATTCATTGTTTCAATATATGTTTGATTAGTACTTCCAACCTCCAACGAATGTTGATCATCTAGTTTCTAAAGCTCATGCTCCGGTTCCTACTGACTCAACTGGTTCACCATGTAAGAAGTACTTCTCGGAATCCTCAAGAAACATTGCCTCCAGTTATTTCACAAGGAGTTGATAATGACTATCATGATAGTGTAGATGCACTATTGAATAATAATCCGCTCTTTGGTATTCCTTTGCCAAATCTTCATGGATTATTGTTCCTCCCAATGTGCACTTTGTAAATCAACCAAATGAACATTACGGAAAATAATTTCCTCATCCGCTTTAAGACATTATTGATGAACCTTCCAGATCAGTCTCTACACGAATACCTTTTGGAAGAAGGAACCGATGTTGAGGAATCATTTGCTCCGGCTCATTTAGTGGATCAATGTACATCTTATTGTATGTTTATTCATGTGTTGGGAATTTGACACAAAGTGATTACTTCGGAGTTAATCGTTATCACTTATTTGATATTGAAGTTGACTTTCATAAAGGAGTGTTCTTATTTTATCTTGAAGTCGGGGTTGGTTGGATGCATGACTCTCAATGATAACTTGCTCGTGCTTAAGATTTATGTAGAAGACTTGGTTTATCTAGTTACCAGCAGTCGGTATGGATGGTTGAAGACCTGGTTAACTATCACTTTAAGGAGTAACATAGTTTTACTCAGTGACACACGCAAATGTCGTTGTGGATAATCGCAAGAGGTGTTAATGTCTCATATTTTGGTTGAGTATTGAGTACTTAGATATTTGCTTGGAGCATAAATTCTCGACACTGTTCTTACAACATTAGTGAAAGATTAAGATACAAATGCGGGGAATTCTACTTCAGCTTCAAGTTTGGCATATCGGGTTTGCTTCATCTGTGGTTACTTCAAATTGTCTACATCTGGGTTGGTTAAGGTAGTCAAGGAGAGTTTATGTAACAGTTAATTCTTGTTGGGATATGAAAGTGCTGAAGATATCAAAGTACTGAAGATATGAAAGTACTATAAGCTGCAAAGTACTGGAAGAAGTCAAAAAGTCAAAGTACTGCTAAAGATAAAGTCAAAGTACTGCATGGTGAAGTCAAAGTACTGCTAGAACAAACAAACTGTTATATTCGTTTATGGAAAGTATTGTATTCCATGTTTAGATTACTTGTCGTATAAGGTTATCAATTGTAAACCGACTAGGATATCCTTGAGCCTATAAAAGGACTCCTAGATTGGCATTAGAGGTACGAATTTCAGAAAAAGAGTTTTAGAGTTTATGAATTAGAGTTTAGAGAAAAGTTCGATTATCTTAGAGTTGTATAAGAGTATCTGCATAATAAGCAGATTTAGAGTTTGTTAATAAAGTTTTTCTTCTTAGCTTTGTTAAGTAAATTCCGCGTACTTGATAAAGATTGCTCAGTGTTTCTTTGTTAATAACTTAGGATTTATCCGAGGTTATTAAACCTTAACAAGCTAGTTAAGTTAGTTTGATTAAAGTATATCGATCTAACAAGTGGTATCAGAGCTTGTGTGGAAACTCTGACTAGGAAGAAACCCTACAATATCCAAGATGTCGAATGAAGCTGTTCCACAACCCTCAATCACCTCACTCAGAATTCCAATTATCAAAAAGGGAGAATATGATCTTTGGTGCATGAAGATGAGGCATATATTGCCATTACGGACCATGCTCGTGGAATGTAATTGTGAATGGGAATGAAGTTCCTCAAGAACCCATTCAAGTTCTTTGGACAACCTCTAGCACCAAAGCGGTTTTACCGGCAACCATAAGGAATCAAGAGAAGGCTCTAAACATTCTCTTATGCGCCATTCCGATGGTCATCTTCTCAAGTTTCATGATGCTAAAGATGCTAAGCAGCTCGGGCTCTCAAGACCGATTTGGAGGAATGAAGCCTCTAAGAAGATGCACGAAAACTTCTTTGAAACAACAATTCAAAACTTTCACAGTTGGAGAAAGAGAGAGTCTTGATCTTTGCATACGATAGGTTTCAGAATCTTCTCAACATGTTGGAATTATACAAGGCAGAAGTATCAGTTGAGGATGCTAATTTGAAGTTTTTAAGGAGTTTGCCATCCTCATGGCATGTGATTGCTACTATGATCAGAGGACAACAAGGACTTGATGTTATGGACTTTGATGATCTCTATCATCAACTAAAGGTGTATGAACATGAGATGAATGGTCAACCAAGTTCCAAATCTCACAGTATTGCTTTTCTATCCTCTGAGAAGAAGAGCAGTACTTCCAAAAGTACTGCTTCTCCTCAAAGTACTGTTTCTCAAAGTACTGCATTTTTTACAATCCCCATCATATGCTCAGCAGGCCCCACCATCTACCACTTTAAACTCAGATGAAGTTGTGTGCTCTTTCTTTGCACAACAAGCAAGCTTACATGTCACTTATGAAGAGGATCTAGCACAGATTGAAGAAGATGCACTTGAAGAAATTGATATCAGGTGGCAAGTTGCTTTGATCACTGCAAGAATCAAAAAGTACATGAAGAAGACGGGCAAAATATTGATTTCAAACCAAAACAAGGAATAACTTTTGACAAATCTAAAATTGAATGCTTTAATTGTCAAAAGGCGGTCACTTCAAGAGAGTGCAGGTTTGCTAAGTATCAAGCAAACAGAACATCTGAGAAGCCTAAACTTGAGCTCAAGGAAATTCCAATAACTGAAACAAAGGCTTTGGTTGCTCAAGAGAAGTTATCAGAAGTGGACTGGAGTGAAGAGTTTGATGATGAACCGGTGACTTCTTGTATGGTAGCGATGGAAGATGCAGATTGAAGACGATGGAAGCATTGGACTGAGCACTTGCTTTTGATGAAGAATCGACCATCTTTGCTTTGGAATCGATGATGGCTTTGGAGGATTTGATTGGAGCAAAGAAAGTGAAGATGATCTTGTTCTTCTTGCTATGGTGGCTACTTCACCAACTCGGTCTCTATACACGAGGTATGCTCAAACTGTTATGAGTTCTATCAAAAATTGCTTAACAGTTATGTGATTGAAAGAGATAATTGTATTAGGGCTAGGTGCGAGGTAGCGAGGTTACCAAATCACTTTAGAGTCTATGGAAGCTAAAATCATAACACATGAAAATAATGAAATGGCTTGGGTTGAAAAGTATGAACAACAGGATTACGAGTTAAAACTTAGTGAATGGAAACTAAACTGTAAAATTGCTGAAATTGAGAAATTAACTAAGGAAAGAGATGATTTGTTAGCTAAGTTTCTTTGCTTGGGGAGAGTCTGGCTTGTCCCATGTTGCTTATGTTGAAAAACAGAGAAGGGCTTACATTAGAACAGGCTTAGGATTTGGAATGGATTTTAGCAACATAGATGAAAACCAAACTAGTGATCAGGATGATGGTGTTTTTGAGGACATAACCACTAGTGATGATGAGCTCATTAACTATGTAGATACATCTAGTAATGAAGGATCAATAAGTGAACCACCTCCTGAATATAAGAAAGACAATGGTTATCATGTTGTTCCTCATCCTATTAATCATCAACCTGCTAGGCCTGATGTTTCTCGTTATGGTGTAGATAGTCTAGAGTTTAGAAAGAAGCTTGTTGCTCAATCTAGGTCTGAGAAACCCAAAGAAACTGTTGAAAATAATCAAGCAGAACCTTTAAACCAAAGTACTGCTCAACAAGCAGTATCTTCTGAACATGCAGTACCTTCTGCAAAACCTTTTCAAAAAGTCTTGCTAAACCTTTTTGGGATAATTTTGGTCAAAACAGATTTTATCAGTCATCAAGAAGGCAAAATAATTTTGGGCATAGACATAGAAGAAATCACTTTGGTCATATGGGTCAAAAATTGTGTTTTGTGTGTTATAGTCCTACTCACTTAATCAAAGATTGTGACAAACACTCAGAATATCTAAACAAGTTTCCAAGGAACAAATCTACAAATCAGAAGCCTAGAGAGCACAAACCAGTTTGGACTAATTCACATAGGGTCAATCACAGAAACTTCACACCAGATCATAGATACCCACATCGAGAGAGACCTTCAGATCTCACAGTACTTTCCAAAGTCTTGCTTTCGAGACAAGGTACTGATAACACTGCTTGGAATAGGTATTCTAGGAGACCTCACTATCAGCCTAGAATATATCACAATTCATATAGGGGATCTAGATCACAAGAACCACCTGTTAAAACTGAATGGGTAAAACGGGGAAGTCGGTAAGGGATACACGATGCGTTCAACAAAAAGTGAATCAGATGTTTGTGTGACACAAGAAAATGCTAATACACTGGTGAAAGAGATTTATGTTGAAAAACCAGAAAGTTTTGAAAATCCACATGCTAAAACTCAAAAGATAATTTTGGATCACCATTTGAAAGATAGTGGAAATTACATACTCAAGGAATTTGAGTTTGTAACTCCACAAGGGAACACAAGTCAGTAATGGCTTGGGTTCCTAAAAGTTTCTAACTCTTTTCTTTGTGTGCGAGGGCAACCCGAAGAGGAGCTTAAAGATCATCTTATTGTGGATAGTGGTTGCTCTGGATATGACGATAAAGAGATCTGTCGATTTTAGAAATATTAGTGGAGGAAAAGTTGCATTTAGGAATGATCCCAATGGAGGAAGGATTACTGGAAAAGGAACAATTAAAGCTGGGAGAATTGATTTTGAGAATGTCAGATATGTGAAGGAGCTAAAGTTCAACTTGTTGTCAGTATCTCAAATTTGTGATAAAAAGCATCTGTGTTATTCAGCGACACTGAAATGTCTTATTCTTTCTTCGACTTCAAACACTGTTGATGATGACTTGGTAGTACTAAGGGTACCAAGGACAAATGATGTGTATAGTTTAGACATGAAAAGTCTACATTCTTATGGAAGAGCCACATGTTTGGTGGCTAAATCAACATCTGAGGAGGCACATCAATGGCATAGACGATTGGGCCATGTAAATTTTAAGAACATCAACAAACTGGTCAAAGGCAATTTAGTTAGAGGTTTACCTTCAAAGACTTACAAGAATGATCAATCATGTTTGGCATGCAGGAAGGGTAAACAACATAAAGCTTCTGTAGAAGCTTGAGGAAAGAAATCTTAGAGAACCATTGGAGCTATTACACATGGATTTATTTGGACTGTCTCGTGGCAAGTTTAAATAAGAAGAAGTACTGTCTCGTTGTTACTGATGATTGTAGTAGATTCAGTTGGGTTTTCTTTTTGGGCTTTAAAGATGATACCTTTGATGCTATTCAAACTCTTATAATAGCACTTGAAAACCAATTAAGACTCAAGGTTAGAGTTATTAGATGTGACAATGGAACTGAATTCAAGAACAAGCCTATGGATGATTTTTGTGCAAATAAAGGCATAAAAAGGGAATTTAGTATTGCTAGAACACCACAGCAGAATGGTGTTGCAGAGAGGAAGAATAGGACCTTGATTGAAGCTGCAAGGACTATGTTAGCAGATTCCAATCTCCCTATTCAATTTTGGGCGTAAGTCTTGCATGCTATGTACTTAACAGAGTCTCTGTCACCAAACCACAGATGAAGACACCTTATGAATTGCCGATGGGCAATAAACCCAACATTCGTTTTATGAAGCCTTTTGGATGCCCTCTTACTATATTGAATACCATTGATAATCTGGGGAAGTTTGATGGCAAATCTGAAGAAGGTTACTTATTGGGATATTGCACTAACAATAAAGGCTTTAGAGTATACAACAGAGTTACTAAGAAGATTCAAGATTGTCTTCATGTTGAGTTCTTAGAAGATCAGGACAATGAGAAAGGAAAAGGTCCTGATTGGATGTTTGATCTTGAGATTTTATCTTCTTCAATGAATTATGTTCCTGTTAGAGAAGAAAATCAACCTTTGCACAATGAAGAAGATATTCAATATGTTGTTCATGATGTTCATATTAGACTTGATGCTTTGTTCTGATAAAGATCCTGTGAGTCCAAAACAAAGTACTCGATGTTCCTAAGCAAAGTATCTGTTTCTCCAAAACAAAATCTTGTTGCTCCACAATCCTCATTATCGCGCTAAGGACCAATCTATTCAAGAGGAACTTAATCAGATGCTTCTTCAAGATGTATTAGCACATTCTTACATTGATGAACAAAGGAGAGCTTATGAATAGGCAAAGAAGAAGAATAAGGCTGCAGAGTACTCTCACGGTACATTGGACAAGATACTTTCAACCAAAGTATGCTAGCGCACGGATGACAGTACTTTAGATGATTTGGATGATCCTACCATGCCTGGGTTAGAAGACACTGATGATGAGCTTGAAGATGAAGGTATTTTCACAGATTTCAATAAAGGTGCTGATTATACTAACTTGGATGATACATATGCAGTTCCAGAGTCTCCAATCTTACGAATTCATAAGAATCATCCAACTGATCAAATCATTGGTCCTTCTACTTCTGGAGTTATGACAAGACACAAAGCTAAGGGTTTCACAAAACCTCATAATGCTTTACTTAGCTTTGTGTATAAACAAAACAGGCTAAATCATAAGGACCATCAAACCTGCTTATTCACCTGTTTTATCTCTCAAGAGGAACCCAAGAATATTGCTCAAGCTTTGACTAAAGAAAGCTGGGTTGAAGCTATGCAGGAAGAACTTCTTCAATTTAAACTTCAAGAGGTTTGGGTTTTATGTGATCTTCCAGATAGGAAGAGAGTTATTGGAACCAGATGGGTTTTTAGAGTCAAAAGAGATGAAAGAGGCAATGTTATCAAAAACAAGGCAAGATTAGTTGCTCAAGGTTATCGACAGGAGGAAGGGGTAGATTATGATGAGGTATTTGCTCCTGTGGCAAGGATTGAAGCAATTAGAATCTTTCTTGCTTTTGCTTCTTATATGGGCTTTCAAGTCTATCAGATGGATGTAAAGAGTGCCTTTCTGTATGGCACTATTACCGAAGAGGTGTATGTGAAACAACCTCCAGGTTTTGAAGATCCTAAGCATCCAAACAAAGTCTATAAAGTGGTTAAGGCTCTTTATGGTCTTCATCAGGCACCTAGAGCTTGGTATGAGAGGCTCTCTACATTCTTATTACAACATGGATACAGGAGAGGAGCAATTGACAAGACTTTGTTTATCAAGAGAGACAAGAAGGATATTATGTTAGTTCAAGTGTATGTTGATGATATTATCTTTGGGGCTACCAAACAGTCCATGGTTAAGGAGTTTGAGCAGTGATGCGAGAAGGAGTTTCAAATGAGTTCAATGGGAGAGTTAACATTCTTTTTAGGACTTCAGGTTAAGCAGTCCAAGGAAGGAATTTTCATTAGCCAAGACAAGTATGTTGCGAACATACTTAAGAAGTTTAATTTTGATGATATGAAGGTCGTGACTACACCTATTAAATCTATCAATTCATTGGGAAAAGATGAAGATGGACACTGTTGAAGTTAAGTTATCGAGATCTATGATTGGCTCTCTTATGTATCTTCTTGCATCAAGACCGATATCATGTTTGCAGTTTGTTTATGTGCAAGATATCAAGTCTCACCAAAGATCTCTCACATGAATGCAGTAAAGAGGATTTTCTGTTATTTGAAACAACAACCTAAGTTGGGGTTGTGGTATCCTAAAGAGTCACCTTTTCACTTAGAAGCTTTTTCGGATAGTGACTATGCGGTGATAACTATGAAAGAAGATCCACAACCGGTGGATGCCAATATCTTGGGAGAAGGTTAGTCTCCGGCAATGCAAGAAGCAGACAATTGCGACTACATCATCTACTGAAGCTGAATATGTTGCTGCTGCAAGTTGTTGTGGTCAAGTTTTGTGGATGCGAGAATCACTCTTGGACTATGGGTTCAATTTTAAGAATACTCCTATCAATATTGATAATGAGAGTACTATTTGTATTGTGAAGAATCTTGTGTATCATTCCAAGACAAAGCATATTCAGATTAGGCATCACTTTATCGAGAGGCTGTTATGAGCATAGGCTTATTAATGTGGTTAAAGTTCACACGGATGATAATGTAGCTGATTTACTCACCAAAGGTTTTGATGTGTCACGATTCAATCACTTGGTTGTGAGCATTGGAATGATTAACTACTAAGCTATGTTTAAGGGGAGGACTATAAGATGTTAGGTATAGTCCTGTGTATTGCTTGAGGGGAGGATGTTCGTTTATACTTAGTTTATATGATGATTTTGGCAAAGTCTTGTATTTCACGAAAGCTTGCTTGGGAAAGTATCTTGCTTGGGAAAGTCTGCTTATGTGGAAGTCTTGTTTGTCGTATTAAAGTCTTGTTCCAACGGTAATATTGAAGGGTAATTGGTAGTAACGGTAACTTTGTTATTTAGGCTGTGATTTTTCAAATCTCACCTATAAATAATTTCTTTCCGATTTTCCCTCTCATATTATTACTTCAAATCTTTTCCATACTTATCTCCCAATTACCATCTCTTTATTATTCGATACAATCTTTCTATTGTGCTCACTCTTTCAACAATATGGTGAATCGTTTAACTGTTTCGAAGCACAATATGGTGGCTAATTTGGACAAGACTGAGGCGAATGTGGCTTTCTATGATATCATTGATTATCTAGTTGGGTCGCCTATTAGTTATGCTCTTTTAGTTGAGCCAGATATTATTGAACCATGGATTCAAGAATTTTGGGCTAATGCTAAAGAGAATATGGAGGAGGATGAATATTATATTAGATCCTTAGTTCTTTGGAAAGACTATCAAGATTACAGAGGCCTCCATTCGTGATGATTTATTATTTGGTGATGAAGAAGGGGCTATTAGATTTGACAAGCAACTGATTTGGGATACTTTTAAATCTGGGTTATGAAGGTTCTTTGGTGAACAAACTTTTAAGAAAGCCTTATTCTGTCCTCAATGGAAGTTTTTGATTCATGTCTTGCTCCATTGCATAAGTTCTAAAAGCACTTCTTGGGAGCAATTTGGGTCAAATATTGCATCTGCTGTAGTTGGCTTAGCTACAGACAGAGTGTTTAACTTTTCACGGCTTATTTTGGACGGGATGCTATCGCATATATCATCTGGGGCTACTTGGTTGATGTATCCAAGGTTTATACAGGTTTTCTTGAACAAGCAGTTGGCTGATGTTCCCAAACCTACTGCTTTACTACCTGTTATTGTGCAACAAGCCAAAATCTATACATTCATGGCTAAGAGAAGTAACTTGTTCAAAGGTGGAGATATTCCCTTAACAACAACAATGATGGAAGTTGTTCAGGCTGTTCGTGAAGCAGCTGGAGAGGATGAAGACACTGAAGGTACTGATTCTGATCAACGTACTGCTTCACAAGGTACTGCTTCACATAGTACTGCTTCACAGGGTACTGCATCTGCAAGTACTGCTTCTGGTGAACGTGCTGCATCATTACAAGGTGATGATTCTTCAGGTCCTGAAGTTCAAGTCGAGATTGAGTGCACACCTACTCCATCTCCACAACGTTCTGTTTCAGAGGTTCAAGGTCTTTGCTCCTACAATTCCTCATGAAGGTTTAACTATGGATAATTATGCTTTGACAAAGGCGCTTGCTCGGTTGAACAAGACTGTTGAGCGTCAGGCTAAAACTATTCGGAAGTTGAAGCGTAACTACTTCTGGTTGAGAAATTTTGTTAAACCCTATATTCAAGGTTTCAACTTATGGGTTACGGAGGAAAACAAACGTCGAAAAGCACTTCGTAAGGAATTGAAACGAAAGAAGGTTCCTAAATCATCTTCTGTCAACTTGGGGAGGAATTTAGAAAAAGAAAATTTGAAAGAAGATGTTATGAAGACAAAAGAATCTGAAGAAGATGTTTTGAAGAAGAAAGAAGGTTTTAGAGGAACAAGAAGTAGAAGTACAAGTTCAAGGTTCTGATAATCAAGGTACTGATGTTCAAGGTACTGTTGATCAAAGTACTGAACATCAAAGTACTGAGTTTCATGATACATCTAGGCCAGAAGTTATAACACCAATAACTCCAAGGGTTTTGAATTTTGAAGAGGAAGCTGGTCCTTCTACAATAGAAGAAGAGGAGGAACCTAGATTTAAACCTATTCATTCACCAAGTGATGATGAATTAGTTGCTACAATTCTTGATTTGTCACAACCAAGAGGAGGAGTTACTATTAGAGAAGCACAAGAAGAAGAACAACCAAGAACTGATCAACCTGCAATTGATCCAAAAGATAAAGGAAAAGGTGTTTTGGTTGAAGTTAAGAAAAAGAAGCTCACTTTGGCAGAACTTAGAGCGTTTGAAGTTGCAAGGAATGAAGCTGTAGCTAGAAAGGTTCAAGAAGAATTAAATGCTAAATATAGAGAAGAACAAGAAGCTCAAGAAGCTCAGAACAGAGAAGCAGCTCAGAAGTTACATGAGGAATTAAATACTGAAGCTGCTGAACCTCTGATCTCCAACACTGTTAGATTCATGTCAAGAAGACCTAATTTGGCTAAAGAAAGGAATGCAATGATGTCATACTTAAAAGGCAGAGGATTTAAAGGATTGCAAAAGCTAAATTATGTGGATATGAAAAGATTATATGATCTTTGAGAGAGAGGCTTATAAGAAAGATGTTGCAGGCATTAAAGATTTTAGAGAAGAAGCTTATTGGAAAGGCTGAAAGGAAGAAAAGCTTAAAAAGGAAAAGAAAAACTGAAGCTACAGATGTTCAGTTTTCAAAGAAAAAGAAGGTTGAATTAAGATCTGAGACTAGTGATGAATTGAAGAATTATCTCAGAGTGGTAGATTTTGATTATACCAAGGAAGATAATGACATGAAGATGAACAGATCAAAGATCAGTGTTTTCAAAGTTGAGAAATCTAAGAATGGAGATTACATGGTTTTTCACAAAGAAGATAAAAGTTTCAAAGTCTTTAAAAGGCTATGGGATTTCTTTGCATATCATAGATAGAGTAGATCTATTCTACTTATATCATCTTTGTGAAGACTTATTTTGAAGATAATCCATTAGAAGGAATTGGAATGGTTTTACATGGTGATCTCATAATCATGTGGGAAACTGATGAAGAAAGCACTGATGATATTTGGAAGGATCAAGAAAACTGGGAAATAGTTTGCTGGAGATTCTTTGAAGAATCTGGAGTTCATGTCTTGGAGCTAGAAAATGGAACAATGATTCACATGTTTGCAGAAAGAAGATATCCTCTTACAGTTGATCTAATGAGAAGAATGCTAGAGCATGGATTGGAAGTAGAAGAGGCTGATGAAACTGCTTGCATGGTGATCAATTTGTTTATAGACTGGACTACTATTGCTGAGAATGATCTATAACTGGTATGAACTTTATTTGAATAAATATTTTTATTCAAAGTACTGCTAGTCAGACAGTACTTTCATCAAAAGTACTGTTTCTTTGTATTAAACCAGTTAAATGACTTTTAGAAGAAACCTTTTGCTAAATAATAAATATTTTTGAAATAAAGGTTGCATAAATGGTTTTTGTGATGATAACATCAATAGGTTATCAATCCACCATGGTTACAAAAGGATTGACTAATCCATGAGCAAACGGCTCTGGTAAAGATATATCCAATCCGTTTTTAGTTGACAACTTGCTAATAAGTTGGATGGTAATCAACTCACCATATCAGTAATGTGAAGAGTTGGCTAGCCCACAAGAAAATGGCTTGTGGTAAAGGCTGTGGAAAAACCATTATTGGTACTTAGTTCACCATTAGATAGAAGAACTAACTAGTCCAGAAGGGTACAACTTTTGGTAAAGACTAAACAAATCTGTTGATAGCTGATGGTTTGCTAAAAATCATATGGTTATCAATGTACCATGGTCTTACACACCAAAACATTTGGCTACTCCAAAGATAATGGCTTTGGTAAAGAGTTCTAAATCCATTGAATTTTCAATGATTCACTTGAAAGTGATGAGAATAGTATGCAACTTAAACTGAATCACTGTACAAATTGTCATATGTTGCTGTGTTCTTTGAAAAGATGGAGATTGCTGGATCTGCTTTGTAAAGAAAACAATTCTAAGAGATACTTTGACAAAGTACAGATTCTACAAAGATATAATCTAAAGACTTAAGAACAATCCATTTTTAAAGATGAAGCTGTTAAAGATATATTCACAAAGAAACTTGAAGTCAAGCAAGTAGAATTCAAGTTAGGGGAGGATTGTTGGGATATGAAAGTCTTGAAGATATCAAAGTCTTGAAGATATGAAAGTACTATAAGTTGCAAAGAAATCTTGGAAGAAGTCAAAAAGTCAAAGTACTGCTAAAGATAAAGTCAAAGTACTGCATGGTGAAGTCAAAGTCTTGCTAGAACAAACAAACATTTATATTAGTTTATGGAAAGTATTGTATTCCATGTTTAGATTACTTGTCGTATAAGGTTATCAATTGTAAACCGACTAGGATATCCTTGAGCCTATAAAAGGACTCCTAGATTGGCATTAGAGGTACAATTTGGAAAAAGAGTTTTAGAGTTTATGAATTAGAGTTTAGAGAAAAGTTCGATTATCTTAGAGTTGTATAAGAGTATCGCATAATAAGCGATTTAGAGTTTGTTAAATAAAGTTTTTCTTCTTAGCTTTGTTAAGTAAATTCCGCGTACTTGATAAAGATTGCTCAGTGTTTCTTTGTTAATAACTTAGGATTTATCCGAGGTTATTAAACCTTAACAAGCTAGTTAAGTTAGTTTGATTAAAGTATATCGATCCAACAATTCTCACAGGATTCATTTGAGCTAATTCTTGTTCTTCTCTATTTCAAGAATATTCGGTATGTATAATGTGTTACTGATTCTGAGGTATCAAAACCAGCAAGGGGGAAGGAGACATACATCTAAATACACAACGAGTACACATGATGAACCTAATACTTCTTCTTTATTGAAGTAATCCCGGGAAATACAAATGTCATAACCGTAGAGATACTCAGTGTTTACTCATAGCTTCTGGTGTATTATTCCAACTATTTGGGGGAAGGATATATTATTCCAACTATTTGGGGATATTATTCCAACTATTTGGGGGAAGGATGTATTATTCCGACCATTTGGGGGCAGTGGTCTCTGGATACTTTTGGTATGTGTTATCTCAGCTTTCAGTAGGAAGAAATGTGAGAAGAATATGTGGTACGTGAGATGATATTGCTTATCGACATCTTCTATATGATTTCTGATAAAGTGCTTCCGGTTAGTGCTTCATGTACACAATGTAATGATGATTCCGATGAGATCGAAACCATCAAGGGAGAGATATGTGTACATCTGGGTAGCACAACATATTCACATGATCGAGCTTAATCAGTTATTCCGGAGTTGACATCCGTAGAGAAGATTAGTAATTCAACCAGTTATTGTGATGTCGTTGTCTCTTCTCTTGTTGGGTACATGTGTACGTTATGAGCTAATTGGTTATATGTTAGATAACTGGAATGCATCTGCTGAAATGAAGGTGTTGATATATTGTTCTCCTGAATTGACAACTGCTCAAACTCGAAGAGTTATGTGTACATCGGGGATGCACAACAAGTTCATGTGATCGGGCTTAATCATTTATTTCGGGTTTGATAACCAAAGAAATGATCCGTGTTAACTTGTTACTTCGGTGTTATCGTCTTCTTCGGGTTCTTGAGCTTCATACAATTAGACTGTTTGCTTCACTTCTTCTTCTTGGGGGAAATGGTCTTTTTACGTGGATTGTCGGTTTGGGGGGAAGCTACCAAAGATTCACTTTTTGAAGGCTCAAGTTCTTGCGATGATTCAAGAGCCTCGAATAATTTGGTGGTTGATAACGCCTAAAATTAACATGTTTTTAGTAGCGTTATTGTTTGTTTTGTGCATGATAATCGGCTATATTTACTCATAACTGTTGCAAAAGTGCAAAAGATGCGTATTGTGTATATATATGTAGCCAGGTATCACGAATAATAAAGAAATGCAGTTTTTATGCACATTTGGAAGATTCACAAGGAGGAAAGTAGAGCTAGGAAGCTTTTGGATTCAATGATTGGGAAGCACAATGATTTCTAAGTATCTACAGCAAGGAAAGATCAAGTTTTGCCTTGGAAATCATCAGCGAGAGCAAAGAATGAAGCGTATAAGCAAAAAGGTCAACAAAAGTCAAATCAGCAACACCCAGCCGTTCGGTCGTGACCCATAACCGGATCTGGCTGGGCATTTGGTCAAAACGCAACCGATCCGGTTGCCATCGCAACCGATCCAGTTGCATGAACTGCAGTTACACAAAGTTGCATTTATTATTGCCTTAACTCCCCATAATCATTGGAGGCCAATCATTTCTTGATATAAACTTGTTGGGAACGTTTTTGGTCAGTTAAGCAAGCATATTTGGCTATATATTGAACCTAGTCCTAGTTTACTAAGTGTGACACAACCAAAATTGTATTAGTTTACCTCTAAACTAATACCATCCATATTATTCAGCTTAAAAGCTTAGTTCTTACTGAAAAACGTCCAGGAGCAAGGAGGGAACAATTCTCATTCATAGTTTCGGTAGTTTGGAGTTATACGGTGAATCTAGGTGATTGGAGGCGCGTGGTTGCTACAATCCACGAATTCTAATTCTTGTAATCATAAAAGTTTAGGTATTCTATGAACTTTGTTATGGAATTCTATTCTCTTAAATTATTGGAATTACTTTGTTATGATTTGTGTTTAGTTATTATTATTATCATGGAGTAGTTTTGGGATATACTTGTGTGTTGGGATGTAGTAAATCATATTAGTGTTCTCAAATGTGATGCATGTATATATGATCTTGTTTGAATGAGTTTGTTGGAAAAATACTAGTCTTGGTTTGATTTGTTGATAAATATGTTTTAAGAAAAAGGACCGAAAGGATTTCTCTTGTGTTTTATTCCAAAAAGTTGAGTGACAAACTAGTATGGGGATATGGTGATTGACAACCACCATGTTTGCTTATTAAAACAAGACTAGGAATGTTTTCATCACGAAAGGGTCGAAAGATTCGTAAGAACAAATTTGATAAGAACATGTTGCAAACAAATGGAATTTCTGAAGGATAATCATTAGGATAAGGACCGAAAGGATTACCTATATGTTTTTGTTCTTAGAATGATTTTTACAAATATATACCATGGTTGGGGGATCATTTTCTTATGATTTGTGCATCACATCAAGAGTATACATCAAACCTTCATGGATACTATTTATGATTGACTATGAACTACACACAAGTATATATTTCTTATTATTGAATTTCACTATAACATCACTATTTGAGGAAGCCTTGACAAGCTTTCTTGTTGGAATCTTTTCATACAAAACAGTTTCAAACACAAAATCCCTTGGGACGATCTCGACTCACCAAACTTTGCTATCACGGATGAGTATACTTGCTCGTATGTGTTAATAGGTTAGACGGTTAAATCGCGTTAATAAATTTTTAAAACTTGCACTACACGTAACACATCAAGTTTTTGGCGCCGCTGCCGGGGATTTTTCTTTGATTTTCTGTAAAATTGGTAGTATTGGAATTGAATTTGTAAAATTGCTCTGCAACCGGATCCGGTTAGAGTTTCTGAGAAAATGTTTGTTTTTGATTTCATGGTTCAAGTTTACTTAGTTATTTGTGTTATAGTTTCTTAGAGTAATTCTTGTCATTTTAGATTTTATTTGCAGATTATGTCTTGTAGTTTCATGATTTCTTAGATTTATTTATATTTTCTTTATATTTGTTATTTTTAGTTAATTGGTTTTAGATTAATTTCAGTTTTAATGTTTATGATTAGATAATGATTTTTCAGTTATATGTTTAATTATCTTTATGATAGATTTTAATTGGTAGTTATATAGTTTTTAGTTTAATGGTTTTATTACTAAGTTATTAATTATTGGTTTATGAAGAGTCTCAATTAATTTAGAGTTTAGTATACTTAAATGATTCCTTAATTTCAATTAATATTCAGTTTAAAAAAAAAATTGTCGATCCAACTGATTGGTTGCAACCCGTAACCGGATCCGGTTAGATTCCCTGGTCTAGGAATTACCACCAACCGAATCGGTTGGTGAGCCAACCGATCCGGTTGGAGCTCTCGGTAAATTTTTTTATCAATTTTAGATTTTGAGTTTTAACTTATGTTTTTAGTTTTGTTGAGTATCTTAACTTGTTTAGTATATGTTTCTATAGTTTATTCTTGTTTTTACTAACTCTAACGCTAATGATTCGGATTTTGTTTTGTTTTGTTTTGTCAAGTTTAGCTAGTTAGTATGGATAGTTTGAGCGGAATCTCGGAATACCTTCGTAATTTGGATGAAATGTTCAAGGATACCAGGAGTTCACTGGAAAAGATTGGAGGTATCTTGGAAGAGAGTAAGAAAGATTTGGGGATTGATACGGTTAACATGGAGGAAACAGGGGAAAATAAGGTTCAACTTCCCAAGAAGGGAAGGGTTGTAGTGTTCACACAAGCACCTTTAACGGTGTATGATTCGCCACTAATGAGGTTTGGTACGCCTTGTAGTGTAGAGGGAGTAAGTGCTTGGGATGCACAACTTAATATGGCTTATGGAGAAAACTACATTTTGGAGAAGGTTCTTGACGAAATTGGTCATATACGTTTGGACTATGAAGCATTTGGAAGAAGGATGGTTAAAAATCTTAAAGTCAATATTCATGGACACATTTTTGAAACAGATTTTGTTGTGTTAGAGAGGGGAATGCGGATGAACCTAATGTATGTTTTGGTCAAGACTTTCTTGTCACAACCAAGTGTCAAGTTGATTTTGCAATGGGAGAAATGAGGATTAATATAACTGATTTGGAAGAAGGAAAAGGAGTGAACGAGATGCTAGTGGAAGTTTTTGCCAACATGGAAGAGGAAAAGGTGGAAGTAGTTAAAATGGGGAAAGCAAATCGGAAGAAAACTTCATCAAACAAACTAACCCCAACCACAACCACCAACAAAAATGATTACACACCATCATCACCTACCACTACAAATACTTTCAAACCTTTAACCGACGAACAAAAAGAAGCTATTTTAGAAAACTTAGAACAAAAGTTTCTTGAGCTTAATGAAAAGAAACCGGTGATAGAGGTACTTCAAGATTATGTGCTTTACCGTAAGAAATTGGATGCGATGATGCTAGCGAGGGCTAGGTTGAAAGATAATAATCTCACGGAGGAGGAGCGAGATCGCATTTTGTTTAGAGGCATGCCACGGAAGGAGAAGGATCCGGGTAATTTTGTGTTGCCGATAAAAGGGAATGGGACTACACCAGTTTATGCTTTAGCCGATACGGGGTCAAGTGTTAATGTGATGCCCTATCCATTGTTTATGACTTTAGGTCTAAGTAATCCGCAACCTAATCATTCAAAGCTTACTATGGCGGATAATTCTCAAGCGAAAGCAATGGGAGAGGTGAAGAATGTGAGAGTACAAATTGGCTATCAACCGTATTTGGCCGATTTTCTTGTCCTAGATATTCCGGTGGACAAGAGTTTACCACTACTATTCGGGAGACCATTCTTACGAACTTGTGGAGCAATTATAGACATAGGAAGAGGCACAATGACCATTCATGATGGGATTTCAAGGCAAACATACTATTCGAAACCAAGAGGACCAACTTTGGAATTTATGGAGGATTTAGAGTTGATAGAAGCAGATGAGGATTTAACTTGTTTTGAAGTGGGACGTGATATACAAGGAAACCCAATGTATGGACCATTAGCTCTGCCTTATTTTGATATAGAGGATGAAATGGAACGTGCATTGGCGGTGGAAGCTTTCTATAACCCATTCAAAAACATACTAGTTTACAAGAAGTTGACCGACTTTTTAGGTTCTTTACCGGTGCAACTTAAGAATTTGGAATGGAGACCCGAGGGGTCGGGTACTTACAAGAGGCAAACTGGAGATAGAGAATGGCATGTTAAGTTCGATATACTATGTCCGGACGGAAGAAGATTCATGAGAAAGTTCAAAACTTTTGAAACATTCCGTGAGTTGACCGGAAAATTTCAAAGTGAGGACATCCTAAGACAAGAGTATTTCGAGGAATTCTAAGGAGA
Source organism: Chrysanthemum makinoi (assembly GCA_910596185.1). Lineage (NCBI taxonomy): Eukaryota > Viridiplantae > Streptophyta > Magnoliopsida > Asterales > Asteraceae > Chrysanthemum > Chrysanthemum makinoi. Next base: position 23,840,088 of record OU343225.1, on the reverse strand, counting down.
AGACAAGGGACCATAATAAACGAGCAATTATTTGCTTGGATTTCTTGAACTATTACTATTTATTTTTGATTTGATGCATTTAGGATTTTTGTTTCTCATTTCAGTTTTTCATTTTTATTTTCATGATTGAGGTTATTTGGTTAATGCATTATGACTATGAGTTTTTAGTTGAAGTTTTGGTTTAGTTCATAAGTATGATGATTTGAATTTTTAAGATTGGATGATTGTTGAAATTTCGAAATGGTGGATGAATGTTGTGTGAATCTTTAACAGAATTTTTGAGTAAAAATTTGTTGCTTGGAAGGTAAATGCCTAAGTAACATGAAAAATGCAAAATTTGGCAAAATGCATACTGAAACGGTTGTGTCTATGACTGAACCGGTTGCATACAAGTATATCTACCAAAAATTCACTTTTCCAGAAAAACACACACACACACACACTAATTCTCCAACTGGTTTTTGCAAAATTCGTCCAAGAGAAGCTAATTGAAGATTGTTTAAGTTGTAGGAAAACATCATGGCACCCAAACAAGTAAGCATCTACATTCAATTAACTCAATTGAGGTTTAATTAGAGTATTTGATTTGAATTGCATATTAGGTCACCAATTTGGGGGGTTTTGTTGTAATCCGAATTAAGTTGTAATATTTTTGGATTGAGTGGGTAATTGATATAGGAATGCATTGCAAAAGAATTGTATTGATTGATTCACCATGGAATGAACACTAGATGATTGAATTTTTGGATTTAATTAGGTTGTGCCAGTGAATCAGGATAAGTTGCAATTGGTGGTTCCTAATGGTAGATGATGTGTTTTTATGAGTAATAGATGCCACATTATTGATTAGAACTAATGATTGAAGAATATAGGTTTTATCAAGTTGAGTTCTAAGATGATTAATGTGTGATGATTTGAGGTTTGAAAAGCGAATTTAGAGTAATTCAAGGATGGATAAATCATTGAGGATGTTAGAATGCGATCTAGGAGTGGATTGGACTTAGAAAATTCGAGTGAGTAATGGTTTAAAAGGCATAAACCTTATGCAGATTGTATAACCGATCCGGTTGCGCAGCGCAACCGACCGTTTGGATTCGGCCAAAAAGAGTAACCGATTCGGTTTCTTTGCAATCGAATCCGGTTACAGTTTCTGTGTTGAAAATTTTTGAAATTTTGAAGTGGATCTTACAGGGTTCCTTGAACCTTCTTGTTTGTTCTAACACTCTTATATTGTCTTATATTTATGATTTCTACAGAGAATTGTTGTAGGTAGCTCAAGCTCGAGGCCAGTTCCAACCAACCCGATTGTTACGAAGTTTTGTCAAAGGAACGAGAAGAAGAAGGTCAAGTACAGCTTGAAGACGGAAGCAAATGCCAACTTAAAGTTCAAAGATCTCACCGACGGGGAGAAGCATGCTTTCCGGGAAAGGTTATCGAAATTGCAAAATAGGACATGTTTGGTTCCGAGGGTGATTGATTGGGATTTGTTTGCGGAGTGTGATTGTGAAGATGAGTTGAGAAGAATGATGCGGACATCTTATGTGTATCCAGCGGATGGGGATTCGTTCAATGATTTGTCATGGGAAAGAGCATTTAGTGTCGATGAAGAGGTCTACCGAGAATGGTGTATGGAATTCTTTTCAACCATGTATTTTGAAAGAAAGGTGAATGTTCGGGACTTGATGGAGGAAGTTTGTGTTTGGTTTAGGCTTTGTGGAAGGGATCATGCTTACACTTTGCCGGCTTTTGGCGTGGCTCTTGGATTGTATGAGCCACATGAGGTTAATCATCGGTTGTTTGAAGCTCACTTTTCGAGGCTTCAAAGATTTGAAAAAGACTTTCCTAGTATACCCGCCTATTGGAATCGAGTGGGAGATCCTTCTTGCACCAGGAGAAATGCCGCGACCATCAGGAATCCGTTAATGAGGATACTTCACAAATTGATAGTGACCGGGCCGTTTAATAGGTATGGAAGTAGAGACAAATGTCAGAAACCAGACTTATGGGTTATGATGTTATTGGAAGAAACTAAGGACGGTAATGCAGTTTGGCAGATAGCCAAGTATTTGTCTAGGAGGGCCCCAGGAATCAAGAGCAATAGCAACATTTGTGGAGGACATTTTGTAACAAGGTTGGCGAAGAACCTTGGGTATTATGTTGATGAGGAATTGGCTAAGTGTGGAGAGCCAAAGTATAGTGAGATGTGGAGTGCAAAAGGTTTTGGAAATGCTTTGAATAGGAGATTGAAAACCTTGGGTTTGTGGGTTGAACCTTGACCTCAACAACAACAACAACAACAACAACAACCACCACAGCAGCAGGAGAATATAAAAATGGAGAACGTGCAAGCGGGTACGTCCAGTAGTTTTGATTCAGGTTGGGGAGAGTAGAACCAGCATTTAGATGAGATTCAATGTAGGGATGTGTGGAGAGACTCGATGATGTTGAGAAACAACTACATCAATGATTATTCAATGCCTATCTTTCAACACATGGCTCGTGAAGCCAATTACAAGTTACCACCCTACAATCCACCCAATGTTCCACCATATCCTTTCCCATACACTTCTTATCCTGGACCCTATCTGTATCCATATCCTAGGTACGCACCATTTCCTGATCCAGTGCCCGCATATGGTCGATTACCTGAAGTTGGTGGAGCAAGCTTTGATGTTGGAGGATCGTCATCAGGAGTTGGAGGAAAGAAGAAGAAGAGGAGTGATCTGTGCTAAATCGTCAAGCTAGCCACTTGTGAATGGCTAACCGTAAGAAGCTTAAAACTGCTTAAAACACAAATACAATGAAGTCCTGGAGAATAGAATGAATTCCCGGGTCGTTAAGTCCCACGGAGACTCAATGGTGTGTAAAACACTTGATTCAGATGATAGAGTGATCACTAAGGATAGTGATCAGTAAAGGTTTTGATTGAGAAATTACACTACTGACTGATTGGAAAGGAATAGGATACAGAACTGGAAAGCACAACAATCAGATAAAAGAAACGTAAAACTTACGTTTAAAAACTACGTACACGTACAAAATAAAAAGTGAAATCTAAGAAATAAAAGACCTAAAAATATGAAAATAACATTTTTGGAATCCTAAAAATAAAAGAAAATTATTAGAAAAAGAAAATTATTTTTACAACTAATTAATTAATTATTATTAATTAAAAACTATTTTAACTATTAAATTAATACTCTAAAATAGAAGAAAATAAAAAATAAGGCTAGAAAAATAAAATTATGATTGAGAAAAATCTAAAATATTATAAAACTAATTTTAAAATTAAAAATATATTTTTCACACTTTTTATCTAATTATTATTAATTAATTATTATTTAAAATACACTTAAATACTAGAAAATATAAAATAAACCTGGAAAAATGAAATTTTAACTTGGAAAAATCTAAAATATGATAAAACTAATTTTAAAACTGAAAAGATATTTTTTATGCTTTTTAATTATTTATTACTAATTAATTACTATTTTTAACTATTTAAAATTATAATAAATACTAAACAGATAGAGAAAAATATGAAACTTTTTATAAAAATACTATATGATGACAGAAAACTAAGAAAAATATAAAAACAAGATTTGCTTATTAATAAGCTAAAAAGAAAAATCAAAAAGCTAAAAACTATTAAATAAACGCTATCACTATTTTTATATTGATGTTTTTCTGGATTTTCTTTTTGAAAACTACTTTACTACTGATATTATGAAACTTTAACAAAGACAAAAATTTTACAAACTTAGAATAAGCTGTTTGACAAGCTTATAAGCTCAACAGTAGGCTTAAGAGCTTATTTTGTGGAAATAAGCTCAAACAAGCTTGCTAGCTGAAACAGAAGCTCAAAATAGATGCAAACAAGCTATATGAACAGAAATGAAGCTAAGAGATACAAAGAAGCACACTGAAAAGCTATTATAAAGACAATAAGCACTTATGATTAAAACAGAAATGGGACAAGCTTTAAGCTTATAGCAGCCCTACCAAACAAGCTTCAAAATGAAAAACAAGGCTTGAGACCTCAAGATGGCTAGGTTGGCTACCCAAAGAACCAAAGATCACAAGATTTGAGCAACTAATAAGCTCTATGTGAGCTTATCAAGTTGGACCAACCAACTGTGCACAGGGCATGGTTTCAGAACAGGTACCAACAAGAAGCTAGTCAAAAAGCACTTAACAAGCTGATTTCAAGAGATCTAGTATTTTTATATTTTTGTTTAGCAACTAGACTTTAATACCCTAAGAGCTTTTAATCTAAAACTTATTATTGAACACACAATGAAATTCCAAAGTTTATTCAAAAACGACCTAATGAAAATTTGACTTTTTGAGAAAAACTAAAAAGTTGACCAAGATGAACTTTGATTTGATTCTAAGCACTAATTATGTTGTTATAAGGTAAACTAAGACTGATTTGAGTAATTTGAACAACTTATAAACACAAAATAATGATCATAGATCATGAAAATCATACAGACAAGAAATGAGATGAGATCAAAAGAAATTTGGACTTTTGCTTAATCAATGACTGGTTTTCTTGACTTCTTTGAGTTAATTAGACCAAGTGTGATACAAAGCAATGACAAGCAACCACTTAAACAACTTTTTAGACAGTTAAGCTCACAAATCCAAACAAGACTTTATATGACTGATTGGGTGATTTTAAGAACAAAACACAGATTTAACCCATGAAACTGATTGCAGACCTTACATAATCATTAAATAAGATTAAATAGACATGAATCAACAACATTAACAACATTAAGCACAAGAACTATGATAATGCTATTTTAACTGTTAAAACTAAGTTTTTATAAACTACAACTTTTAAAAGAACAACCACTTGATTTTAATGGTTAAATACACTGAAATATAACTAGTGAACAATAAAACCCAAGAATTAAAGATACTAAATAACCAAAACAGTGAAATGTAAAAATGATCAAAAAGGCTTACAAATGGGTATCCAACTGACAACCAAGAACCAATGACCAAGACCAATCCTAATAGCTTTCCACAAAGCTTCTAACCCAAGGCCATCCAAAATTCACCCTGCTCCAGCTGTATACACCATTTCCAACTGATTTTTGATTTTTTCACTAATTAATTTGTATTTTTGGTGATTTTCTGATTTTGCTTCTAAACTGAATTTTAGTGTTTCTAATAGTTAGAAAAGCTATATGGGAGCTTATGTGGCTTACTTAGTCCAAGATAACATCTTAAAACAACAATTGATTCATATGAGATTTTTGAGATTCAAAACTGCATAAACTGAAATTTAACTTGATACTTGAATTGAGGTTTCACAAAAGCTTTATTATAACATAAGAACTTGAAATACAGAGTTTTAAGATTAAAACATACACTGAAATTGAAAATTAAGCTAAAACGACTTAGAAATTTAAAGATTACACTAGATGATTGGATACATTGCATCTCTCTCCCTTTATAATGACTTTTGTGAATCTCTGATGACCTCTGATTGTTTCCCACCAAATTCGGCCCTTGGATCTCTAACTCATCAAAACCGTCCACTTGGATTTTTGGCGCCAAATTCTTCAAGGCAGGTTTTGCTATTAATTGGAGTGGTTTGAGTCAATTAAGAGTATTTGGGTGTTAGTGGAGGTGGAGGGGACAAGGTAAGGGGGGGGGGGTTGAAGAAAAAATGGGAAAACCATGACTGGTTTTGGGGAATCAGAGGTGGGAGAGGTGGAGCTACAGTGTTGGCGGTTTCTTTACCCGTTTGACTTTCGTTGACCGAGGGATTAATAATACGGGGGTCAAGCTCAAGGGTCATGGGGTTAAAAATGTATTATGACCTGGCTCAAGGGTCATGCTTGGGTTGGGCTAGCTGGATTGGGCTTGATATATAAAATGAGTCCGTTTGGTTTAAGTAGTATACAAGGACCAATTTTGCAAATCTGCCAAACATGAGGGACCAATCTTGCAGTTTTTCCAAAGCTCTCACAAGGATCAAACTTTCCATAAATGAATAGTACATGGACCACTTTTGCATAAAATTCCATTTTAAAATGTCCAAGGACTATATTTGCAATTTTTCAAAGTTTAAGGACCTTTCTTGCCAATTGACCAAAGAATCATTCAAGGATCATTTTTAACAACTTAGAATATTTTAGGGACCTTGAATGATAAAATTCCACATTTTGATATTCCAGGGACTAGATTTGACAACTTTTAAAACTTGGAGGACTAAAACTGTCAATTTTGCAAACTTGATACATTTTTCATCTGATTTTGATATTTTTGCATTTAAAACACATAAAACACGGATTTGTGATATTTTGATCATTTTGATGTGTTTCGAGTGTTTTCGATGATTTTGCGTCTAGATAGTACAAAAATGATGAGTATTTAGACACTCATCAATCCCCCACATTGAGATATTGCTAGTCCCTAGCAATGATTTAGATCTTTAATGGGTTTTAAAAACTCTTTACCAAAAGCCATCACTTCTGGAGTAGCCAAATGTTTTGATTCAAGTAAGAACTATGGCACAATGATAACCATCTGATTTATTGGCAAATCATAAACCATATAACGGATTTGATGTGTCTTTACCGTAGCCGTTTGCTCTGGACTAGCCAACTCTTAGATAAATTATCAAAATTATCTTTGGTGAGCTGAATACCAATTATGGATTTTCCACTGCCTTTACCACAAGCCATAACCTTGCGGGCTAGCCAACTCTTCACTTTTTAGGATATGGTGAGTTGAGAACCATACAATTTTGGGCAAATTGCAAGCCATATAAACGGATTTGAGAAATCTTTACCAAGAGCCGTTTGCTCCTGGATTAGCCAATCCTTTTGTCTATTAGACATGGCGGACTGATAACCGAATGAGTAAGTGTAGAACACTTACTTCAAAAAAAAATTTTGGCCAAAAATGGGGGAATTGGGTGGATAAATATGATAAAATTCGTGAGAATTCCCCCCTACACTTAGAAATGAATATTGCCCTCAATATTCAAAGTACCGGCGGTTATGCCGAAACAAAGAACACAGAAGGGAAATACTACGGCCATTATTTTAAAAGATTTTTTTTTTTCAAAAGATTTTATATACAACAGCGTGGGGAAAACTCCCCCACACTAGGGTGGTAGAAAGGAGGAAAGAAGACAGAAATATGGGTGAAAACCCATATGGTGTGTGCTAATATTTTTGATTACCGAGTCACTAGCTTGACTCGATCCCCGCATTCATTGGTTCATGGGGAAAGTTTGTAGATCCGGGACAATCACAGGGGGAATGTCCTCTCCAAAGTAATGCTTCACTCGATGACCATTCACTTTAAAATTAGGACCATCGGGTTGAGATAACTCAACGGTACCATAAGGATAAACCTTAGCAATGGTGAATGGACCAGACCAACGGGACTTGAGCTTTCTCGAGAAAATCTTCAATCTTGAATTGAAAAGAAGGACTCGATCACCAACGTTGAAAACGCGGTTCTTGATTTTAGAGTCATGAATCTTCTTTGTCTTTTGTTTGTAGATCAAAGAGTTCTCGTAAGCTTGATCACGAAGTTCATTTAGTTCATTCATTTGAACTTTTCGTGATCACCGGTATGCGTATATCGAAGTTTGCATATTTTAAGGCCCAGTAAGCCTTGTGCTCTAGCTCAATCGGAAGATGACATGTCTTTCCGTACACTAGCTTGTATGGAGTACACCCGATGGGTGTTTTGTAAGCTGTACGGAAGGCCCGAGTGCGTCATCCACTTATCCGACCGGGATGCACGATTTTCGCCATCTTGTCCTTTCAAGAATTATTTTAATACCACGGTTGGAAACTTCCACCTGCCCACTTGTTTGGGGGTGGTATGCGATAGAGAGGCGGTGGGTAACACCATACTTTTGCATGACCCTTTCAAATTGGTCATTGCAAAAATGTGTACCACGATCACTGATTATCGCTCTCGGAGTTCCAAACCTGGCAAAAAGAGATTTTAAAAACTTCACAACAACTCGGGCATCATTTGTAGGTAAAGCTTTTGCTTCAACCCATTTTGACAAATAGTCAACAGCCACGAGTATGTATTTGTTACCTCGAGATGATGGAAATGGCCCCATAAAGTCAATACCCCAGATGTCAAATATCTCACAAACTTGAATGGCATTTTGTGGCATTTTATTTCTTTGAGATATATTTCCGTGACGTTGACAAGCGTCACAGGCTTTGACAAAGTCGTGGGCATCCTTATAGATTGTGGGCCAATAAAACCCGGAATCAAACACCTTTTGGCGGTGTAGTTTGGACTATGATGGCCCCGGTGGGTCCAGCATGGCAAGCTGTGAGAATGTCAATAGCTTCCTGTCCATAAACACACCGTCGGATGACTTGATCCGCACAAATTTTGAATAAGAAGGGGTCGTCCCAGAAATAATGTTTAACATCTTTGAAGAATTTGTTCTTATGTTGGGTCGACATCCCTTTCACAATGAAGTTACCCGCATTGTAATTTGCGAAGTCAGCAAACCATGGGGTGGTAGAATTTCCACGAAAAGAAACCGCATTGAGTGTCTCGAGAGGAAATGTTTCATTTATTTCCTTTTCTCGAAAACATCTTGGTGAGGGTTTTCTAATCTGGACAGATGATCGGCCGGTTCTCGGCTCCTTTTATCACGTATGATGATATCAAATTCTGGAGAAGGAGAACCCAACGGAGCAATCTCGGCTTTGCATCTTGTTTTGCAAAGAGATATTTGAGATCCGAGTGATCCGTATACACTACACATTTGGTCAAGATTAAGTACGGCCGAAACTTTTCAAATGCATACACCACGGCTAATAGCTCTTTTTATGTGGTGGTGTAATGAGTTTGAGCTTCAGTCATAGTCTTACTTGCGTAGTGAATAGGCTGAAAATGCTTGTTTCTACGTTGCCCTAAGACTGCACCGATAGCAAAATCACTTGCATCGCACATGAGCTCAAAAGGCAAATCCCGGTCGGGAACAGCGAGAATGGGTGCTGATAGCTTTTCTTCAATGTTTCAAAAGCTTCTATGCATTCGGGTGAGAAGATAAAAGGAGCATCCTTTTCAAGAAGATGGGTCATCGGTAGGGGCGATTTTGGAAAAATCTTGTATGAATCTACGATAGAAACCGGCATGACCTAAAAACTCCTAATACCTTTGACGGTATTAGGATGAGGCAGTTTAGCAATAACATCGACTTTTGCTCTATCTACCTCAATCCCATTTTTGAAATTTTATGGCCAAGGACTATGCCTTCTTTGACCATAAAGTGGCTTTTCTCCCGGTTTAGACAAAGATTGGTGTCTTCACACCTTTGAAGCATTTTTTCTAAATGGGAGAGACATGTTTGAAAAGAATCCCCAATGACCGAAAAGTCATCCATAAACACCTCCATCGTTTCCCCGATCATGTCGTGGAAAATGGCCATCATACATCTTTGGAGCGTGCGGGAGCATTACATAAGCCAAAAGGCATACGTTTATAGGCAAAAGTTCTGTATGGGCAAGTGAATGTGGTCTTCTCTTGATCCTGTGGATCAATGGGAATCTGAAAGTAACCCGAGAAACCATCAAGGAAACAATAGTATTCATTCCCTGCTAATCTCTCAAGCATTTGGTCCATAAAGGGTAGAGGAAAATGGTCTTTACGGGTGGCGTCATTCAACTTACGATAGTCAATGCAAACACGCCATCCCGTAACCAATCGAGTTGGAATTAACTCGTTATCTTCATTTGTGATAACAGTTATGCCACCCTTTTTAGGAACACAATGAATTGGGCTAACCCAAGGACTATCTGAGATAGGGTAAATCAATCCTGCATCAAGAAGTTTGATAACCTCTTGTTTGATAACATCATGGATTTTGGATTCACTCGTCTCTGATGTTGAACTGCTGGTTTAAAGTCATCCTCCATCAAGATTTTATGAGTACAAAACTCAGGGTTGATACCCTTAATGTCGGAGAGTTTCCAAGCAATTGCTTGCTTGTGTGACTTCAAGACCTTTATGAGAGCACTCTTTTCATCTTTACTCAAATCTCGAGAAATAATGACGGGTAATTTATCATCACCCTCAAGAAATGCATACTCGAGATGAGGAGGTAAGTCCTTAAGCTCAACCTCGGAAATTCTTGATTTTCTCAACTGACTTGACTTCCTTGTTATGAAGTTTGATGGGAGGGAGAGGAGGAGAAGCGTCCTGATTTAACAACTTCTTTAGAAGAATATCTCCCTCTAGATTAATCTCATTTTGATTAATCTCATCTGGAATTGAATCACTAGGGTGAGGGGTTGATGATGGATCATCATTGAGCAACTTCTCAATAAGAAGTATGTCTCCCTCAATGTCAATTGGAGCATGATCAATTTCCCATGGAACAGAATCACTAGCCAAGTATGCTTCAATCTCATCTAAGATGAAGTCGCTTCCCTCAAACGGAGTGAGAGAAGGAGTAGAATTGGCTATGATAGGTTGGGAAGATGTGGTGGTATCCCCACTCACAGAATTATGAGAATAACCAAGAACTTCTTGAGAGTACTCTTCAGAAGCAACATCAATGATATCTATTCGGTTAACCGACTCAGAATCATAATTTGCGGAGTACCTCGAAGTTTGATCAAGGTTAAAGGTGACAGCTTCATTACCAACACGTAATGTGATTTCTTGCTCAAATACATCAATGAGAGCACGGCCCGTTCTCGGGAATCCTCGACCAACAATGAGAGGAACCCGATGATCGGCATCAAAATCAACAACCACGAAGTCGGCTGGAAAATGGAACTTTCCTACTTTCACAAATACGTCCTCAGCAATGCCAAGAGGACGGGATATGGAACGATCTGCAAGCTCGAGAGTCATGCATGTAGGAGTGAGTTCTGGAAGAGAAAGTTTCTTCCACACTGAATAAGGCATAAGGTTTATGCTTGCACCAAGATCTGCTAGGGCAAAGCATTCAACCATTCCCGGGAATACACAAGGTAAGAGAAATTTCCCGGGATCTCCAAGTTTTCTGGAAGCTTCTTGAATAACTGCGGCATTCTCGTTAAGAGGAGGTTTAGCCATTTCAAACAGCTTTTCCTTATTGCTTAACATGTGTTTGAGAGTTGATGCAAACTTGGGCATCGACATGATAGAATCCGAAAGCTTATGTCAAAATATAGTTCTTGGAAAATTTGAAAAAATTTGTCCATTTGATGACTGGCTTTTCACGGAGCTTTTGCTCATTCAAGCGTGATGGGTAAGGAATAGAAGATTTGGATTCGATTCTCAACAGGGAGCTACAGGAGGTTCAAAACAACTCCTTGATTTGACTTGGGTTTCGGACAACTTGAGGTTGGACTACCGAAGGTAGGGCGTGTCTGATGCCATTGTGGGCTTGAATAGTGCACCTTGTCCGTTGTTTCCTTGGTAACTTGACTCATTGCCACAGGTGGAGGGGCATTGGAGTCGTAGGTCCATTGTGTGTCGGAGGTTCACTTTCCACTACCTTTGGGAGAGAAGAAGAAGAGGAGGTAGTAGGAATAGCAGGTCCATCATATGAAACACCACTTATGGTTGTGATCGCCTTTGCATCGCCCCTCGGGTTAGCGATCGTGTTGCTCGGAAGTTTTCTTGAGCCCGAGGGTTGATCATTTAAAGACTTCTTAAGATCGTGATCGGTGACCAACAACCCGTTCATTTCATCTTGGGACTTCATGAATTGTTTCAATAGCTCATCGGATGATGGTCTGGAGGAACAATGATGGGAGGAGCTGGAGGGATAATTTGAGGCCGTATGTTTTGATTATAGCCAAAATTCCCTTGATTAGGATTCATATTCCCATGAAATTGATTCCCTCGATTGAAATTGTTTTAATTAAGGTTCCCTTGATGTTGGAAACCTTGATTGGGTCCAGGATAGAAATTACCTTGGTTTTGATAACCTTGGTTCATTCTTGGTTGATTCGATTCGGTTTTGCATGTTATGATTCTGGTTAAAACCGGGTGGTGCCTGATTAGTGTTAGAACGGTAGTGTGGTTCATTTTGAGGACGGTATTGAGTACCTCCTTGCTGTGAACTACCGGCTAGAGCATTGGCTTCAAAAGGACTACCATCGGTGGCAGTACAATTGTAGTAAGCATGAGGACCACCACAAGTAACACAACTCTCGACTTTCTTCACTTCACAATGTGTTGGTGTCTGAGTGAAGGTCACTTTCTTTTGGTTAGCAAGAACCAAAGCTGAACAATGTCGTGAGTTTGTCAATCTTAGCATCGGTGCTAGATGTACTCACGGCAGATGAAGAAGAAAAAGGTCCAGCATGAGACTGATATGTCTTTGCTCGGAAAGAGCGGACCTGAGATTTGTTCTCAATGATTTGCAAGGCTTCTTTGGTAGTCTTGCTCAGGAAATTACCTCCCGCGGAGGCATTCAAAGAGTCTTGATTGCATTGTAGAAAGTATCCATTTGCATTAACTCGGTAAAACCGTGATGCGGACACTTGCGAAGCAACTCTTTGTAACGATCCCATGCCTCCCCGAATGATTCATCAAATCTCTGAGAAAATTTCATTATCTCATTCTTAAGACTTGTAGTTCGGGATGGAGGATAGAACTCGTTAACGAACTTGGTGACTAGATCTTCCCATGTCTCAATAGAACGAGGGGGTTGTTTCTCAAGCCAATTCCGGGCTTGTCCCTCTAGAGAAAATGGGAACAGAAGAAGCTTGATAGCTTCATGTGGGACATTCTTGTACTTGATGGTAGATGCAATCTTGTTAAACCATCGAATGTGTGCATGAGGATCATCCAGCTCAAAACCATAGAATTGGCTTTGGGTTACTAGATTAAGCAACCCGGTTTTGAGCTCAAAAGTATCACCACGATGGTCGGGACAACAATGGCATCCCCGTAACCCTCGATGGGTGCTTGGAGAAGCTCATTCATAGGTTTGTCTTCTGCCATTTCGACAGGGGGTGGTGGTGGTAGACGTTCCTCGATCCGCGGTGAAGGAGTGAACGTCCTCTACGTCTACGAGGAATCTTTCCAAGTTCGAAAGTGGACTTGTAGAAGCTGGAAGAACAGTGCGCATGCACTAAGGATAAAAATCAATTTTCAAAACAAATGAGGCAAAACGACAAGTGAACTTAACCAATAATCACAAATGAAATGGCTTCTTTGAAAAGGTACACCAAATCACAAGGACACAAAGGCAAGTTTTAAATCGATGTTCGGAACTTATTATGGTCACACCCCAGTTAGTAGGTGTACTTTGCCTTGATTTCTTGGTAGTTGATTTTTATGTATATATTAAGTACCACTAAAAAGACGTAGGTATGATTTGTGCTGACGGGTTTAAAAACTTTTGGAAAATATTTTTGATATCGTTTCGTTTAACCAAATCGTATTTCTTTAAGAATCACCTTAAAAGAAACACAAGCTAGAAAACGTTCCGATTGTTTTGTTGCTTTATATTGTTTTTGGTGTTTTAACACTTTAGGAAAAGTGCTAATGAACTTTTTGATATTTTAATAACTTTACAAAAAACTTTTTACAAATGGTGGGTTATGTGCAAGAATGGATCTGAAAAAGGTTTAGAACACGCTAAAGCCTCCCCGGTAGCGGCGCCAAAATTTGATCTGTGCTAAACCGTCAAGCTACCTCACACAAGCTAGCCACTTGTGAATGGCTAACCGTAAGAAGCTTAAAACTGCTTAAAACACAAATACAATGAAGTCCTGGAGAATAGAATGAATTCCCGGGTCGTTAAGTCCCACGGAGACTCAATGGTGTGTAAAACACTTGATTCAGATGATAGAGTGATCACTAAGGATAGTGATCAGTAAAGGTTTTGATTGAGAAATTACACTACTGACTGATTGGAAAGGAATAGGATACAGAACTGGAAAGCACAACAATCAGATAAAAGAAACGTAAAACTTACGTTTAAAAACTACGTACACGTACAAAATAAAAAGTGAAATCTAAGAAATAAAAGACCTAAAAATATGAAAATAACATTTTTGGAATCCTAAAAATAAAATAAAATTATTAGAAAAAGAAAATTATTTTTACAACTATTTAATTAATTATTATTAATTAAAAACTATTTTAACTATTTAATAAATACTCTAAAATAGAAGAAAATAAAAAATAAGGCTAGAAAAATAAAATTATGATTGAGAAAAATCTAAAATATTATAAAACTAATTTTAAAATTAAAAATATATTTTTCACACTTTTTATCTAATTATTATTAATTAATTATTATTTAAAATACACTTAAATACTAGAAAATATAAAATAAACCTTGAAAAATGAAATTTTAACTTGGAAAAATCTAAAATATGATAAAACTAATTTTAAAACTGAAAATATATTTTTTATGCTTTTTAATTATTTATTACTAATTAATTACTATTTTTAACTATTTAAAATTATAATAAATACTAAACAGATAGTGAAAAATATGAAAATTTTTCTAAAAATACTATATGATGACAGAAAACTAAGAAAAATAGAAAAACAAGATTTGCTTATTAATAAGCTAAAAGGAAAAATCAAAAAGCTAAAAACTATTAAATAAACGCTATCACTATTTTTATATTGATGTTTTTTTGGATTTTCTTTTTGAAAACTACTTTACTACTGATATTATGAAACTTTAATAAAGACAAAAATTTTACAAACTTAGAATAAGCTGTTTGACAAGCTTATAAGCTCAACAGTAGGCTTAAGAGCTTATTTTGTGGAAATAAGCTCAAACAAGCTTGCTAGCTGAAACAGAAGCTCAAAATAGATGCAAACAAGCTATATGAACAGAAATGAAGCTAATAGATACAAAGAAGCACACTGAAAAGCTATTATAAAGACAATAAGCACTTATGATTAAAACAGAAATGGGACAAGCTTTAAGCTTATAGCAGCCCTACCAAACAAGCTTCAAAATGAAAAACAAGGCTTGAGACCTCAAGATGGCTAGGTTGGCTACCCAAAGAACCAAAGATCACAAGATTTGAGCAACTAATAAGCTCTATGTGAGCTTATCAAGTTGGACCAACCAACTGTGCACAGGGCATGGTTTCAGAACAGGTACCAACAAGAAGCTAGTCAAAAAGCACTTGACAAGCTGATTTCAAGAGATCTAGTATTTTTATATTTTTGTTTAGCAACTAGACTTTAATACCCTAAGAGCTTTTAAGCTAAAACTTATTATTGAACACACAATGAAATTCCAAAGTTTATTCAAAAACGACCTAATGAAAATTTGACTTTTTGAGAAAAACTAAAAAGTTGACCAAGATGAACTTTGATTTGATTCTAAGCACTGATTATGTTGTTATAAGGTAAACTAAGACTGATTTGAGTAATTTGAACAACTTATAAACACAAAATAATGATCATAGATCATGAAAATCATACAGACAAGAAATGAGATGAGATCAAAAGAAATTTTGACTTTTGCTTAATCAATGACTGGTTTTCTTGACTTCTTTGAGTTAATTAGACCAAGTGTGATACAAAGCAATGACAAGTAACCACTTAAACAACTTTTTAGACAGTTAAGCTCACAAATCCAAACAAGACTTTATATGACTGATTGGGTGATTTTAAGAACAAAACACAGATTTAACCCATGAAACTGATTGCAGACCTTACATAATCATTAAATAAGATTAAATAGACATGAATCAACAACATTAACAACATTAAGCACAAGAACTATGATAATGCTATTTTAACTGTTAAAACTAAGTTTTTATAAACTACAACTTTTAAAAGAACAACCACTTGATTTTAATGGTTAAATACACTGAAATATAACTAGTGAACAATAAAACCCAAGAATTAAAGATACTAAATAACCAAAACAGTGAAATGTAAAATGATCAAAAGGCTTACAAATGGGTATCCAACTGACAACCAAGAACCAATGACCAAGACCAATCCTAATAGCTTTCCACAAAGCTTCTAACCCAAGGCCATCCAAAATTCACCCTGCTCCAGCTGTATACACCATTTCCAACTGATTTTTGATTTTTTCACTAATTAATTTGTATTTTTGGTGATTTTCTGATTTTGCTTCTAAACTGAATTTTAGTGTTTCTAATAGTTAGAAAAGCTATATGGGAGCTTATGTGGCTTACTTAGTCCAAGATAACATCTTAAAACAACAATTGATTCATATGAGATTTTTTGAGATTCAAAACTGCATAAACTGAAATTTAACTTGATACTTGAATTGAGGTTTCACAAAAGCTTTATTATAACATAAGAACTTGAAATACAGAGTTTTAAGATTAAAACATACACTGAAATTGAAAATTAAGCTAAAACGACTTAGAAATTTAAAGATTACACTAGATGATTGGATACATTGCATCTCTCTCCCTTTATAATGACTTTTGTGAATCTCTGATGACCTCTGATTGTTTCCCACCAAATTCCAGCCCTTGGATCTCTCTAACTCATCAAAACCGTCCACTTGGATTTTTGGCGCCAAATTCTTCAAGGCAGGTTTTGCTATTAATTGGAGTGGTTTGAGTCAATTAAGAGTATTTGGGTGTTAGTGGAGGTGGAGGGGACAAGGTAAGGGGGGTTGAAGAAAAAGTGGGAAAACCATGACTGGTTTTGGGGAATCAGAGGTGGGAGAGGGAGAGCTACAGGTGTTGGCGGTTTCTTTACCCGTTTGACTTTCGTTGTGAGGGATTAATATACGGGGGTCAAGCTCAAGGGTCATAGGGTTAAAAATGTATTATGACCTGGCTCAAGGGTCATGCTTGGGTTGGGCTAGCTGGATTGGACTTGATATATAAAATGAGTCCGTTTGGTTTAAGTAGTATACAAGGACCAATTTTGCAAATCTGCCAAACATGAGGGACCAATCTTGCAGTTTTTCCAAAGCTCTCACAAGGACCAAACTTGCCATAAATGAATAGTACATGGACCACTTTTGCATAAAATTCCATTTTAAAATGTCCAAGGACTATATTTGCAATTTTTCAAAGTTTAAGGACCTTTCTTGCCAATTGACCAAAGAATCATTCAAGGATCATTTTTAACAACTTAGAATATTTTAGGGACCTTGAATGATAAAATTCCACATTTTGATATTCCAAGGACCAGATTTGACAACTTTTAATACTTGGGGGACTAAAACTGCCAATTTTGCAAACTTGATACATTTTTCATCTGATTTTGATATTTTTGCATTTAAAACACATAAAACACTGATTTGTGATATTTTGATCATTTTGATGTGTTTCTGAGTGTTTTCAGATAATTTTGCAGTCTAGATAGTACAAAAATGATGAGTATTTAGACACTCATCAAGGAGAGTTCGTTCGGAGTTTATGGACGAAAACTATGTAACCGAGAGTGATGATGATGAGTATGATGATGAAGAAGGGGATGAGATGAGCGAGGAGGATTTGTGATCGTGGATCATTCGTGATTTGTGGTTTCAAAGACTATGGTTATGATGTGTTAAACAATATTATTTCTATCTCTTTAACTATTTCTTTAGGATGATTAACATATTTTGCTTAGTTTTATATTGTTTTTAGTAGCATTTGCATTTGTTTTGTTTTGTTTTGTTTTGTGTATTGTGTGTTGCAGTTTTTGTTTGCAGGATGGATATGTCGGAAGCTTATTGATGGTCAAATATTTGGAGTTGGATAACTCACATGCTTTCTTATGACCCAATATGCGTGTTGCATATTCTATCCCGTGGTATCTTTTAACTATTTCTTTTTCCCATTTTCTTTACTTTGAAGTTCATTTTTATTACATTGAGGACAATGCAAAATTTAAGTATGGGGAGGGAAGAAAATAGGAAAAATGATACGTATTTTTATTTTTTTTAATAACTTTTGGATGCAAGTGATTAGAAGGAATTCGCCCTTGATGGTCTGGTTATTTTCACGCATTATTGATAAATATTAAAAAATAACTTGGGAATTTCAATGGTAAAATGAGGTTTTTGAAAATTTTTTGGATTTGAACCAAATTACGGAAGTAATTCATTTTGGATTCGATATCATTTTCTAGCTCGTATTATAGCCTTTTTCCCACGTAATTGTGAGGTTTCTTTTTGTATAAAACACATCTTTTGTTTTATATTTGCTATGAGTGTGCCGGTGATTATGTCGATTCTAGAACTTGTACTAGTTATGCATTGCGGTTAAAATCACTCTCGAGTGATATAAATTTGTTCAAGTGATAAGAGGCATCGTAGGATTTAACCCAAATGGCCTTCCATTTACATCTAATGATATATTAGCTTGCCACATCGGTTAGTTAACCATCTTTATATGGACCCATTTGTTAGTGCTCATCTTTAGCACTAGATACCCTTAGTTACACCCTTTGAGCCAATCTTTTCATTTGTTAAATCCAGAAAAATACAAAAAGATTTTACACTTTAAACTTTAGCCAACCCTTGTCATGTCTATTGGTTTGTTGCTAGTTGTTTGGAATGTTAAATTGTTTTTGTTGATTATGAAGAAGCTACACTTTGTTTATAGTGTGTACCATTATCCATCATAGATGAAGGAGACGTCTTTCTCGATTTTTTTTGTGGTGTATGCTTACACTAAGTGTGGGGGAACTTTGTTATGAAAAAAAAAGAATGGTTATAGCCAATGAGCTATATGAAGGATATTGATTAGCCAATGAGCTAAATTGAGTTATACATATTTGCAGAGATCGATATTTGAAGAGGTGAAATAATCATTTACGGGATTGTGGTTTGTATGATGGCTAGCAACATGGAGGTTTAGACTTGACTTTATTTTCTTTTAACACCAATTTCATAAACCATCCCATGCCTTATCCATACCCTTTATGAACCCTTAGCCTTATCGACCCGAATAAAAGCCCTCTTTGATGAATTTATTTTCTTTGTTTTGATACTTGTACAAGCTTATGGTAAAAAGCATTCATCATGACTAGGCATTGAGTGATTTACATATACCCACCAATATATGAGTGTTGATTGAATTCTTAAAATCATTCGTGAGGTGTTCTAGTTATGTTATCTAAAGTGTTTGGTTCATTTTTAAAGTTTTTCACATATTAAGAGCAAACCAATGATTATCTCTTTTGGGATGATTGTTACATTTTTGGAACCATGGTGTCAAGACCATTGAAATCAATCTTTGCAAATGTTAGACCTACTCGAGGGCGAGTAGAGCTTAAGTGTGGGGGAATTTGATAACGCCTAAAATGAACATGTTTTTAGTAGCGTTATTGTTTGTTTTATGCATGATAATTGGCTATATTTACTCATAACTGTTGCAAAAGTGCAAAAAGATGCGTATTGTGTATATATATGTATCCAGGTATCACGAATGATGAAGAAATGAAGTTTTTATGCATATTTGGAAGATTCACAAGGAAGAAAGTCGAGCTAGGAAGCTTTTGGATTCAATGATTGGGAAGCACAATGATTTCTAAGTATCTACAGCAAGGAAAGATCAAGTTTTGCCTTGGAAATCATCAGCGAGAGCAAAGAATGAAGCGTATAAGCAAAAAGGTCAACAAAAGTCAAATCAGGCAACACCCACCATTCGGTCGTGACCAGTAACGGATCCGGTGGGCATTTGGTCAAAACGCATCTGATCCGGTTGCATGAGCTATGATTACACAAAGTTGCATTTTTTGTTGCCTTAACTCCCCATAATCATTGGAGGCCGATCATTTCTTGATATTAACTTGTTGGGAACGTTTTTGGTCAGTTGAGCAAGCATATTTGGCTATATATTGAACCTAGTCCTAGTTTACTAAGTGTGACACAACCAAAATTGTATTAGTTTACCTCTAAACTAATACCAACCATATTATTCAGCCCAAAAGCTTAGTTCTTACTAAAAAACGTCCAGGAGCAAGGAGGGAACAATTCTCATTCATAGTTTCGGTAGTTTGGAGTTATACGGTGAATCTAGGTGATTGGAGGCGCGTGGTTGCTACAATCCACAAATTCTAATTCTTGTAATCACAAAAGTTTAGGTATTCTATGAACTTTGTTATGGAATTCTATTCTCTTAAATTATTGGAATTACTTTGTTATGATTTGTGTTTAGTTATTATTATTATCATGGAGTAGTTTTGGGATATACTTGTGTGTTGGGATGTAGTAAATCATATTAGTGTTCTCAAATGTGATGCATGTATATATGATCTTGTTTAAATGAGTTTGTTGGAAAAATACTAGTCTTGGTTTGATTTGTTGATAAAACATGTTTTAAAAAAAAGGACCGAAAGGATTTCTCTTGTGTTTTATTTCAAAAAGTTGAGTGACAAACTAGTATGGGGATATGGTGATTGACAACCACCATGTTTGCTTATTAAAACAAGACTAGGAACGTTTTCATCACGAAAGGGTCGAAAGATTCGTAAGAACAAATTTGATAAGAACATGTTGCAAACAAATGGAATTTCTAAAGGATAATCATTAGGATAAGGACCGAAATGATTACCTATATGTTTTTGTTCTTAGAATGATTTTTACAAACATATACCATGGTTGGGGGATCATTTGCTTATGATTTGTGCATCACATCAAGAGTATACATCAAACCTTCATGGATACTATTTATGATTGACTATGAACTACACACAAGTATATATATTTCTTATTATTGAATTTCACTATAACATCACTATTTGAGGAAGCCTTGACAAGATTTCTTGTTGGAATCTTTTCATACAAAACAGTTTCAAACACAAAATCCCTTGGGACAATCTCGACTTACCAAACTTTGCTATCACGGACGAGTATACTTGCTCGTATGTGTTAATAGGTTAGACGGTTAAATCGTGTTTATAAATTTTTAAAACTTGCACTACACGTAACACATCAGTGGTGAAAGTTTAAGAGATGATGACTTCTATCTTCTACAAAGTGTTGAACGATTTCCTTATCTCGGTACTCGTATCATCATCTTCTTAAACTATTTCTCTATCTTTGTAAATAATTTTCTAAAAGCAAAATACAAAAATATAAAACCAACAAAAATAAAATAGAAAAATATAAAATCAACAAAAGCCCATAAAAATCAGAAAATTGAAAAATACCAAAAATATGTTTTCTCAAGACATGTCTTCTGGTATCGATAACATCTACGGTCTTAGAAATATCATTCAATAATGGCACGGGACTTTAGATGAAGTTCGAGCAGGAGGTGTAAATATCTCTTTCTAAACATGTCTCAAAATTTGGTTTACAGTTATTTCAGACTGTAACCCGTGCTTAAACTATGGCTTTCAGTTACTTTAGACTGCAACCCGTGCTTAAAACCATGGTTTGCTATTATTTCAGATTGCAACCTGCTCTTCAAGAAAGGAAAGTGCTGCGCTAAACCAATTTTCAAATATTTCGTGCACTTATCCTAAAACTTAATGAGGAAAGTATGTCGATGGACTGTTGTTCCTACTCAAATATTTTTCCTTTTAAAAATTCTTCTGAAAAATATTTGTTTTAACACAGTGGTGGTAAATGAGTTGCTTAAAATCTATCAGTGTCATTATTTTCATAAATTTGCAAAACCCAATCAATGACTTCAGCGCTTTTAAAACTCTTCAGAGAAAGAGTCATTGATTAAAGGGGAGAATATTTTTCAAATTTACATCATCTAATGGGCTTTCTTAATCATCCTACGTGCTTATCTGAAAAATATAATTGCCTATGTTGAAGGACTAGGTTTCTAGGATGTGACTATTAGGATTAGATTATTTGAGTATAATAAATATTTTATTCTCATGCCTTTGTATGATCTGACTGATATGTTGAATTGATTTTTATTAGTCGACTGTTGTTTGGGTGTTGTCGACCACCATATATGTCTATCTGTGTTCACTAACAAATGCAGATATCATGGATTATAAGAATGTTCCCGATCTGGATCCCACAATGATGATTGGATGCCGAAAGGAAAGGGTAACTATATCTTGGGTTGACAAATGAAGAAACGGATCTTAATTTGACTTCTATGGAGAGTTGGCATGAAAGAATGCAACGTAAGAGGTCTCACTGCATCAGCAGATGGTTTTCTTCATCATCAAATGAAGAAACGGAGCTTAATTGGACCTCTATGAAGAGTTGGCATGAAAAATGCAACGTAAGAAGTCTCACTGCATCAGCAGATGGTTTTCTTCCAAACCTCCAGCAACAACAACAAAAGCAGCTCAACCACCTAACGTATCTTTGTGCAGGGAAGTAGTGGATGATAACATTTTTTTAAACAATTGTTAAATAATATTATTTTGAAAAATGGAAAAATATTGCTTTTGAAAATAAATTGGACTTAATTTGTGGAAATCACCGAACTTCATTTTTTCAAAACTTAAGTCACTCAATCATCGACTACGGTCATCGATTGAGGGAGAGAGTGATTTAAAATAAAATATTTTCAAACGATATTTCTTCATAAAATTATGGTTTGTACAAAAACAAAGTGGTGATCTAAAGATTTAATGTTATGTCATGGTATGATTTTCTTTAAAACTCAAAGATCTTTCAAAATGAAATCTTTTCTGTTCTTGTTTGACTGTGAAATTATTTTATTTTACTTAAAGATCTATTAAAAACTATCATACCTGACACTAACAATCTTTAATGTCTATAATTGATCCTTATCAGTCATTTTTTAAAATTAAACTTTGCCACGTCTTTCCCCAAAATTTTCGAAATGATTTAAATCAATTGGGATCCAAAATATCAATTGGTTTGAAATTTTTGATCGGGGGAGAGATCGTGATTTAAATCTCAAATTTGTTTAAATGGAATTGGTTTTAGTCCTTTAAAGGCACTCCTGCCTCCATGTGCCAAACGATTTCAATATATGATGCACATGATTGAGGAGGAGCGTTTATCCAAAAACAAGATGATTATTTAAACCTGGCCACATTTTCTCTCATGTTTTCTAAACCTGATTAAATCACTTGAGATCCAAAATCCCAAAGGGTTTGATATTTTTGATTGGGGGAGAATTTGTGATTTAATTATGAAATCTGATAAATGATGATCATTTTTGATTTAAAGTGCATGTTCTCTCTAATATGTGCTAAACTCTTTCGTTTATTGATGCACATATTGAGGGGGAGCAAATGGTTTCTTAAATGGCTTTTGTGAATCGTGAATGTACTTCAAAAGAACTCTTTCCTCTATGTGATAAAATGATTTAAAATATCCTACGCACATATTGAGGGGGAGAATTTACCAAAAATATTGAAATGGCTATTTCCACGGAAATAGTGATCAAGAAATTCTTTCAAAGAACTCTTGCCTCCATGTGCTAAACAATTTCAAAATCATATGCACATCTTGAGGGGGAGCATTTCTAAAATGATCAAAACAATTAAGGTACAAAATGTTTTGATTTTATATCACAAGTACCTTGATTGATTTTTCCAAATGATTTTTCAAATGGTTCCATGAAGGAAAGAACAATACCAAAAGACAAACCAATTTACTTTATGCATGGTGTTATAAGGATGGTTAGGTTAGGTATTCGTTCCCACGATCCCGCCAGAGCCGGAGGGATCTACCTAGGGACAATCCACTAGATAGTGTAGAGTCCTTAGGTATGATGAAAAAAGGAGAAAATGAGACTATGGGAAGAGTGCCGACTGAGACAGAGCTAGTACTGGATTAAACCCAACAAGGTTCTAGTAATGAAGTCTCGGTAAGCACTGAAGGGTTTAAAGAATGAACAAGAATTGAATGTGAAAAAGGTTGAAAAGAAATAGCCCTCCATTAATTCAACCTTAGGGCAGAAACCGGGTTCAATTACTGGTGTTTACTAAGGTAACACTTGTATTGAAGACAAGACGTCATGGACCCAGTGACGCACTGTGCTAAACTTCCCAAGCTACTCAAGTTCCTCTTAAAAGGGCTTGTTTCATTCTCATGGGGAACCTAAATAATCTATCGACTTTCTCTTAGAGATTGTTGATATTGAAGTAGGAGACCCTCTCCCTAGTCTCTGGCATAGGAACCAAATATGCACAATTGAGTCTAGAGCCACGAGATCATCCAATAAATCTCATTAAGGATGCAATCAATGAAGACTCACTATTTCACACAATTTGGAAAGTGAGAATACATATTATGAGTCCTACGCATTATCCTTGTGGTATTTCCAGAACATCTGAGTGATATGCAAACATATTTACATTGAAGATGGAAAGCCTTCTAGAGCCAACATCAAACAAGCTCTTGGTAGGTGGCATGTGAGATATATCCAATAGATCAACCATGTGACAACTGAATAGAAACAATGGGGCGATTCAAAATCATGAATCAATCCTGGTTCAGGTTGTGGATTGATGGATACCTTTGAAAAACCGGTCGTTGTGCTTAAAATTCTTTTCTCTAGCACATCGACTGTGTATTAATATTTCAAAAATAAAAGATGTTTATGATTGATAACTGATTTTCCTTAAAACCCTCGTTGTATTGCAAAAACATTTTATTGAAGCGTACACGATTGTTTTTCAAATCTCTTTCATCAATCGTGAATCTCAAATTCGATGATTCACTCACTCCGTGTTGTCTTTTTTGAGACGGTCCGGTTTGAGAACAGCTAGAACAGCCGTTTGTGAAACCTGTCAAGGAGATTCTTGAATTATACGATCACGCAAGTACTTACGATCAACGGGGAACTGTGGTCCGTGTACCTCAATTCAACGAAAGTGATCAAAGACACTTTCGTGTGTTTTATTGCTAACTGTTGTTTGCAGGTACATTTGGATGGTTGCAGTTGATCAGAATTGAGAAGTCAATCCAAAGCCGCATGCTCACAGCATCCACACTTAATTAAAGAAATCATGACAAGTGCTTATCTACATAACACGGCTCACGATATTTTTATACTATGCTTACGC
Organism: Chrysanthemum makinoi; assembly: GCA_910596185.1. Taxonomy (NCBI): domain Eukaryota; kingdom Viridiplantae; phylum Streptophyta; class Magnoliopsida; order Asterales; family Asteraceae; genus Chrysanthemum; species Chrysanthemum makinoi. The sequence goes on along the minus strand of OU343225.1, from coordinate 23,815,209 downwards.
TTTCTGCCGCAAATATCATGAACCAGTAATGCTTCCGCTACTCTGATGGAAAGATGTCATGATCCTGAAAGTGTGAGCATGTCGGTCCAAAAGTCACAACATCACATGATGGCAACACAATAAAGGGTGTTAATACAAATAAACCGTAAAAACGTTTATTAATATTTTGCGATCTCTTTGTGTTTTGTTGATAACAAATATAATGTTATCTTAAGTATAATTATAAGGATACATGTTATTTTTGTAAAGCATTTACATATAGCCATTTAAATACAAAAATGTAGTAATTAAGGATTTGCTGTAATAGTTTATTAGGATGGGTAAAAACCATAACCCATGGATCTTAACCCATACCCAAGTTGGCTAGATACAATGTATACTTAGATACATTGAATCTAAAGAAAAACCATGGACCAACCCATAACCCATGACCCATAACCAAAAAACCCATGGGCAAAGAGGAGAGTTCCACGGATCCCTAGGATTACACTAGACGGATCCTAAGTGGAAGGGATCCGTGGGATTCGGGGAACAGTGAAGATTTTTGCCTATAAATAGAGAGTCATTTCTTCATTCTAACTCACCCCTTTTCTTACTAAATCTCTCAAACACTCTCATTCTCTTCTAACATATAGATCACTTGATCTAGAGAGTTGTTCTTCTTTCTTTCTATTTGTGATTCTCATATAGGTCCTTCTCTAAGGCGAGATCACAAGCATTCTACAAGTCATCCAAGCAATGGGGTCCTTGATTGATTTGTCACTCCGCAAGATTTCTGTAGCAAAGATCTTGTATTTGGTATTTCACATATTTGTTGTGTAATAGTCGTGTTGGTTTGGTCCACCGTGCTACGGACTCGGTATCTAGCTTTGTACCGGAAAAAGTGTAAGCAACGTTATGAAGGCTTCTCCGCCAAGTGAAGGAGTTTGTTGACATAGTGCTTGAACTCTCGAGTAGGTGACTCGGGGAGTGGAGTAGGGAAAGGAAGGTGTCCTTGTAGCCGAACCACTATACATCGGTTGTGTCTTTTCTTTCCCTTCGCTTTACTTTATTTGCTTGCTATATCATTAGATCTATACTTTCTCTACATCCATAAGATCTCACATATTAACGAATCTAAAGATTTTAAAACTAACTTAAAATCGACAAAACTATTCAACCCCCCTTCTAGTTTTCCACAATTGGTATCAGAGCTAAGTTTATAAAAGTTTTAAAGTAAAATTGTATTTTAAAAATTTTTCAATCACTATGGGTTCTGAAAATTATAAGGAAGGGCAATCTATGCAACGACCACCACTACTTGAAACTAATGGTTTTATATATTGGAAAAATAGATTCGAAACATATGTGAAATCTAAAGATATTGATCTTTGGTACATTATTGTTGAAGGCGATTTTGAGGCTACCTCAAAAGATGATAAAGGAAATATAGTTAACATACCTCATGATAAACTAAATTATGAATTAAAGAAAAAGCTTTCTAAAAATAGTGATGCAAAAATGGTTTTATATAATGCTTTACCGAAAAAGAAATTCGAAAGAATTTCCATGCTCAAAACCTCTAAATAAATTTGAAATTCTTTAGTTGTAAGTCATCAAGGTAATCAACAAGTTAAAAATAACAAAATTGATTTATTTGTTCAACAATATGAACAATTTTCAATATCGGATGAGGAAACTATAGATCATTCATTTGCTAACTTTAATACTATTATTACATCTTTACAAGCACTTGATAAATCTTTCTCTAGCCGTAACCATGTTAGGAGATATCTAAGGGCACTTCCATCGAAGTGGAGATCCAAGGTGACGGCGATCGAAGAGTCAAAAGATTTGACAATCCTCACCCTCGATGAACTTATAGGCAACCTAAAAGTCTACGAGCTTGTCCTTGCTAAAGACTCCGAAGCCTCAAAAGTGAAAGAGAAACACAAATCTCTTGCCCTTAAAGCCAAAAAGGCTTCAAGCGATGAAGAGAACTCCTCCTCGAGTAGTGACGACGAGGAGTACGCTATGGCGGTAAGGGACTTTAAAAAGTTCTTTAGAAGAAAGGGAAGATACGTCAAACAACCGTATGACGATAAGAAAGGCTTTCGGAAAAGCAAAGAGGACGAGAAGCCAAAGGATGATCGTACTTGCTTTAAATGTGGGGACCCAAACCACTTTATTAGTAAGTGTCCCAAACGGGATGATCAAAAGGCATTCATGAGCGGCACGTGGGGAATGAGCGACGAGGAGGACGAAGAAATTTGTCTCATGGCAAATGACGAGGTATGTCATGAATACTATAGTAGTTCATCACTTGATGACGACTCATTGCATAATGAATATGACAAAATATGCAATATTAGCTTAAAACTAATTAACAAAAACAAGCTTTTAAAGAGTCAAAACCAACGTTTAGATAAAGAAGTCATAGAATTGAAAGCAAAACTAAAACGTTTAGATAAGGGTAAAATAGCAAGTGGTGAATGTGAACTTTGCGTTCAACTTCAAACATTAGTAGATCATCTAGATTCTAAAATTGCTAGAATGAGTAAAAACACCCTAGATACGATATTAGATGGTGTTAAATCCGGTAACAATCAAAAAGGTTTAGGTGTTCAACAACTTGATCCATCAACTAGTGAAAGTAAAGAAACAAAATTTGTTAAGGCACTAGAAAAACCAGCCACTATTGTGGCGGATCCCACGGATCCCCCAAAAAGGGAACCGGCTAGTGTACAGACAGGGATCCGTGGATCTGCTGTAGCAAATAGTGGTAATAACGTAGCTTCTTCATCTAGAACTGAATTTGTTATCGTTAATAGGAAGAAACCAACTCATGTCACCACTAGACAACCACCTCCAAAATATAATCCTACTTTTGCAAGAAACAAAGCTCCATCCTTTTCAAAACATAATCCATCTAGGAGACCTAATAACGTTTATCCAAGAAGTAACCATCAAATGGTATGGAATCGAAATATGCAAAACGGTTTTACTTTTCCAAACTTTGCTCCATGGAATGCATACTCATCTTATCCATACATGTCTAACATGAATGGAATGTTTAACACTAATGGACCCATGAACAAATGGGGACCAAACTTTTGAGTTTATTATTGTTTTAGGTGTGCTTAAAGGTTGACCTAGACCCCGATGAATGGGTCAAGGATAGCGGGTGCACGAGGCACATGACCGCAATAGAGATCTATTCTCCACATATGAATCCTTAAATGGAGGTAATGTGGTGTTTGGAAATAGCAAAAGTAGAATCATCGGTAAAGGTAAGATTTCTAACAAATCTCTAACCATTAACGATGTGTGTCACGTAGAAAACCTAAACTTTAACCTCTTAAGTATAGGACAAATATGTGATAAAAGTGCAATGTACTTTTACTAAAACCGTAGTAAGATACTAAAATATGGCATAACCATAGGAAGAGGAATTAGGAAACATGGAGTCTATGTCATTAAAATCGGTAATGAACCTAAAGACAAACTATGTCTTACCTCTATGGATGATACTGCGACCTTATGGCATCGAAGATTGGGTCACGCCAACATGCGACTTCTTCAATCGCTATCATCCAAAGATCTAGTAAGAGATCTACCTAAGTTAAAATATGAACATCATTTTTGTGATGTTTGTAATGTAGGAAAACAAGCTCATTCTAGTCATAAAGCTAAAAACATGGTGTCTACAACTAGGTGTCTAGAATTACTACATATGGATTTATTTGGTCCATCCGCTATCCAAAGTTATAGAGGCAGCTACTACACTTTGGTCATAGTGGATGACTACTCTAGGTATACATGGACAAAATTTTTAAAGAACAAAACGGAAACCTTTAATTATTTTGAAATATTAAGCAAAAAGATCCAAAGACAACTAGGAAGTCCTATAGTGTCCATTAGGACGGATCATGGTAGGGAATTCGATAATGAAGTGCAATTTGGAGCCTTTTGTGACGCTAATGGTATTACTCACAACTTCTACTCCACGACTCCACAATCGAATTGGGTAGTAGAAAGAAAGAATAGAACCCTACAAGAAATGAGTCGAACCATGCTTAATGAACAATCCATACCTCAAAAGTTTTGGTGTAATGCCGTTGATACTTCAACGCACATACTCAATCGAGTCTTAATTAGACCAATCTTAGGTAAAACTCCATATGAGTTACTCTGAGGCAAAAACCTACGTTAAATCACTTTAGAGTCTTTGGAAGCAAATGTTTTATTCTTAACACTAAAGATTACCTTACAAAATTTGATCCTAAATCAACCGAAGGTATCTTTCTAGGTTATTCTCCAAATAGCAAAGCTTACGTCATATTAAACAAAGAAACAATGAAGGTAGAAGAGTCATTAAATATAAAATTTGATGAAAGTCCACCCAAACCCTCTCCACCTCTTGTCGATGACGAGATTATTGAAAGTGAAGCTCTAGTAATAAAGTAAAAGATAAATGAAGAAGAAGAACCTTTAAATGATGAAGTCATAAACATTAAAGAGTCCAAAGATCACCCCATAGATAAAGTCATAGGAAAGCTAAACGAACGAACATTAAGGTCTCAAGTTCAAAACCAAAATAGCTTGTTTTGTTTTGTTTCAACCATAGAACCTAAGAATACACAAGAAGCCATAAAAGATGAGAGTTGGGTAATGGCTATGCAAGAAGAACTAAATCAATTCGTTTCTAATGATGTTTGGACACTTGTCCCTCCACCTAGTAATCAAACCATAATAGGAACCAAATGGATTTATAAAAACAAATTAGATGCAAACGGAGTAGTGTCTAGGAACAAGGCTAGACTCGTTGCTCAAGGGTATAACCAACAAGAAGGAATAGACTTTGATGAGACCTATGCACCCGTGGCTAGATTATAGTCTATAAGAATACTTCTTGCGTATGCTTGTGCTAATGATCTAAAGCTTTATCAAATGGATGTCAAAAGCGCTTTTCTAAATGGTTTCATTAATGAAGAAGTATATATAGCTCAACCTCCTGGCTTCATCGATTTTGAAAAACCCAAACATGTATACAAATTAAATAAAGATCCTTACGGTCTTAAACAAGCTCCAAAAGCTTGGTATGATAGACTCAAGTCATTTTTAATTAAACACAACTATACCATGGGGTTAGTTGACAACACACTTTTTACTAAGAAAAGAGAGTCACATATAATCATAGTACAAATATATGTAGATGATATTATATTCGGATCCACTTGTCAAGACATGTGTGATGATTTCTCTAAAATCATGCATGACGAGTTCGAGATGAGTATGATGGGAGAACTTAGTTTCTTTCTTGGTCTACAAATTAAACAAGTAGAAGATGGTATCTTCTTTAATTAATCTAAATACATAAAAGAGATGTTAAAGAAATTTGGTCTAGAAGAGTCGAAACCAATTAGGACACCAATGTCATCCGACACCAAACTCACAAAAGATGAAGACGGCGAATCCGTAGATAATACTAAATATCGTGGCATGATAGGTAGTCTTCTCTACCTCACGGCAAGTAGGCCGGATATCATGTTTAGTGTTTGCTTATGTGCTAGGTTTCAAGAAGACCCTAAAACATCACACCTAGAAGCCGTAAAAAGGATATTTAGATACATTGAGGGTACAACACAATTAGGATTATGGTATCCTAAGGGCATGATAACGCTACATGCGTCGTTCGGGGTCAAAGGAACTTCCTTTTCGTCGAGCAAGTTTTTCAACACCCTATGCAGTGAACCTAATCGTTGTAGTTTAGTATTAGGGTAAGCCACGGGAATTGATATCGTTCTCTAGGAGAATAGGAATGCTAGTAAGAAGTTACTACGCTAAGGTTGAGGTTGAGGAAGATTATTTTTTATCTTTTTTATGTTTTTTTAGAAATTGGAAAGGTACGAATCTCGGGGTTTGGATTTGGGGGTTGGTATTTCTACCGATTATTCTACTTTCTAATTATCTAATCTAAGGTGGTAATATTCTATGTCTAATTATTGTGTGCTCGTATGATAGTTTAAAGATGTGGTTACTTAGGTTTTATTACTCCTTAATTATCTCTTATTGATGGTTGAATTGTCACGTCCTTATTCTTAATCGCGTTGTGTGTCTAAAGTCGTAGGGTATGCGTTTATCCCTAACTCTTTGAACTTACCAAAGGGTCTCGTCTACAAAATCTCTAGGAATTATAAACTCTAACTCTAAGGCACTCTTTGGATGGTTTAGCCTACAACTACTCTAGGTGTTATAGTCTAAGGTTCACAAAGATTAATCAAGCATTAACTACAAAACGAATGACCTATCGCATTGATAGATCATTAACAATTAAGATAAGAGACAACCAATCAATATTCAATAATTAAGTTTCATATTCCCTAAGCAAACACACAAATAAATTAGCCGGACATGGAGAACATGCAAGCATACACACAAATAATTGAAGACATAATTGAATTAATGAAGTAAAGAAATTATCTTGGTGTAAGATAGGGTTTGGAACCCTACAATACGATACAAGTTCAGTTTAGGTTTTACTCCAAAAGACTCCTCTAAAGACTACACACAAATACTGAAAAATTCAGATTCTATATATAAGATTACACTTGCGATGGCGTCACCTTATGATTTGTGACGCCGTCGTGTCGCCGTCATTAGGGTTTCATCTTGGCCACGTTAGTCTTTCGATGGCGTCACCTTAACTTGCTCCTCTTCACCGGGACGCCGTCAGGATCAAATCTAGGCCATCTGAGTTGCGACGGCCTACTCTTTCAAAGCCTGACGCCGTCTCTTGAAAATAAGAAATTTCACACCTGAGCCGTCACAAAATGCTCCGACGGCGTCGCAATATAACACCTGACGCCGTCCCCTTGTATTTTAGCAGCTTGAGTGTCTCGATTCTTGACTTTGGCCATTTTCTTCGTATATCTGCGCCTTTTCGTCCAAATAAGTGCCATTCCAGCAATTTGCCTTCAAGAGACCTAAAAAGTGAAAAGGAACGATATTAAGTAATAACGGATACAAAAGTGATCAAATAAGGGCTTAAACGACCCCTTTAAAAGGTACATTTTAAAACCTTATCAAATATCCCTACACTTGGTATTTGCTTGTCCTCAAGCAAATGTGCTTTTAGCCAATTAATTTATAAGTTAGGGGTCATGAAGCATTGGTTTAGAACAATCCACAACACATATAAGCCCCGCAAAAGTCATAACAAGAACGGAAATTATATACTAGCACCTCACATGGGGTGTTTGGATACTCACATCTCTCGTGTGTATATGAAATATGACAAGTTGGAAATGGAAGATAAACACTCATTAACCGGTCCTAGTACATAGATTACCATAGGCTTGAGAATAGATCAAACCTCCATCGCTTTGGCGTAAGCACATAGGAAAGACTATCAAAGAGGTCTTTAAAGGGTTGTAATGTTAGGCTTACGGTAGGAAAACAAAGGGTTTGGTGGGATAGGCTATTTAGTGGTGGCAAGTCAAAAATCTCTATGTTGCAAGCATACGAAGAATGGCGTTGCTAAGCCAAGACTCGACACTCTAAACTCTAGATAACTGAAACAAACAAACATAAATTTAAAGATAGATGTAGGATGGTAGCCCTTTTTTTTTTTTTTTTTTTTTGAACACTCTATTTTTTTCTTTTCTCTTTTTCTACTTTTTTCGATTTTTTTTTTCATACACTTTTTTTTTCGATTTATAGACACATCCCTACACTTGAGTTTTTATTACTTTATACTAATTGGACCCGAATTGAAAAGATCAAAACACTTGGAATACATCATTACGCAAATAAAGGGAATTTGAATTTAACGTTCACTTCCATTCATTTCATAAACTTTAACTTTTCCCATGAGTCCCAATCGTCCTAAAACTGTGTACAAAGGATATGACTCGACTTAGCAACTCATGCAAGCAACTAGATAATTGAACTAAGGGTTTGGGGTGATAACAATAATGCACTAAAAGTGAGTGCATACAGTGTAGGCTAAGGCGATTTGGGTGTCCATTTGGGGGTAGGGTGTAAACAATGCTCTTCATTGATATTCCAGAAATCCGAAACATCACGAGAACCGCGAAAAGGATAGGCTCTGAAGGGTTAACTAGGGGTATCGTGTACTAAAAATGAGTACAACGCAAAGGTGTGGGGGAATTACTCAACCGATGTGGAAGAAGTAATTATATTACCGGTATCAAACAAGGGTTATTCTAATGCCTCTTATCATTTAGTTATTCCTAACTACATAAGTGTAGTCTTACTAGCAATCTAAAAATGCATCACAAAACAAGTTCTAGAACCTATAATACTACCGGTTCACACTCTAAACATTAAAGATGAATGCTTTAATTCCTACTAATCTAAGGGCGATCCTCACATTTTGGGTGGAATTTAGGTGGTAAAGGGTTTTGTGCTAATCATGTAACTTCCTATCCGTGAGACGCTTTTGTTAAGACTAATGGCCCACTCCTATATATCATGAAAAATTTTAAATTTGGTGCCAAAATTACCCTAACCGACATTTTCTCATGGTTTATTACGCAAATACTATTGGACAAAGCAAATAATCAAGGATAAGCATAGTTTCAAAGTTCCCGTTTTATTTTCCCTCCATACACTTAAACTGAATATTGTCCCCAATGTTCCCCGAAAGTATCAAAGTTATGATAATAGAAGGTGATTAAAAACGAAAGATACTAATACTCACCTGATTAGCTCGGTAGGATCCGTGTGTAAAGTAGTGGTTAAATCCTTTCCAAAAAGAATGTATGCGTGAAAAGCTCCTTCCAATCTTATGTATCTTCCTCTTGATAAATAAAACCTGCACACTTGAAGAAAACAAACGAAACCTATGCGTAAAATCGGCGGTAATAATATATATAAGACTCTATTAAACTTGGATATAATGCTTGTGGAATGGATGTTCATGAATTTCGGAAAATTAAGACACGGAAAATTCCAAAATTTATAAGTAGCTCAGAAACGAGGAAAAAAGTAATCAAGTTGTTTTTATTCCTTCGGCGCCGTCGGTTGCAATCTCGACGCCGTCAGTTATCGACAAAAGCGGTGCGATTTTCTAAAAAAATTCTGGAAAATTTACATCTTTAGAATCTGGAAAAATTTCTGCAAAACATCCATTATGACTCGATACAAGCATTTGACTCGAACAAACACACATACACATCTTTTAATTAATTGCAATTCTCATGTTTACATTTCTTTTGAAAACGTGTGTAATCCTCCCTACACTTATGCTTTATGTAAAATACCTTTATATGCAATTAAGACGAGGTTAAAAATAAAATAAAGCATTTTTACAAATTTAAACATGAGAATAAGCAATCAATAAAAGATATATGACACTAACAAGCAAACAATTAAGCATGGGTTGCCTCCCACGAAGCGCTTTTCTTTATTTATAAGTCTTGTAGCTAGACTCGTAGTCGTGCCCCTACGTTACTTCATTACCGTCACCTTCTTCCTCATGACGGTCTCTAGTGGGTGGTTCCATGTTGTAGAAGTGTCCTATGATACACCTCTCTAAGAGTTCGTCTTCTCCCCACTCAGTTCTATATTCCGGTCCTAAGTTAAAGCAATCCTTAAAGAAACTGAAAATCGTGGCCATAACATAATCCACTCCTTTCATTTTATCCTCCTCATTCCTATGATAGACCGACAATTTAAGTTCCTTTTCATCATTAGAGAGTGATGAAAACTTCTCAATCTTAAACGACATTTGGTAAGCTATGTCATCGGTCTCATCCTTGAATCGCGTTATTCCTAACGAGGGATCATAGGTCATCTCGGTGCTTTCTATGAAAGGTTTTCCTAAAACAACGTGGGACAAGCTAGGATCTATGGCCGTACTAATATCATCCACTATTATGAAATCCGTAGGAAACGTGAAACTACCTACATAAACGGGAAATCCCTTAACTCTACCAAGAAAATTGCAACTAACCCTAGGGTTATCGGGATCTTGCCTAGTTGGGATAGGCTTCTTCATCACCCAATTGTAGTAGGTGCTAGTCATTATGTTGATTGGGGACTTGCGGTCAATGTAGGCCTTTGCCACGAAAAGGTGTCCTATGCAACATGGTATATTAAGATTCCAAGGGTTCCCAAACTTGATCCTAGGGCTTTTCTTAACATACATGTGACGGAGGTCACGCACTAAGTGAGGGTGGCGAGATAGGTCTTCTTCCAGAGGAAACTTATTGAAATAGTCATTGTCTGCTTCATTTAATTCCTCGGATTTTTCATTCTTCGGTGTTTCCTTAACCTCAAGTATCATCTCATGGTTAAAACTTCGTCATTTGTTCTATTAGGTTTCATAAAAGGCGATGGTATTGGCGAATTGAGCGTGCTAGCTAACTTACTTGGGTCCTTAATCTCTATACGGAAGTTTGAGTTGAGATAGCATTAACCTTCCTATCACTATTGGTCATGGCTTTCAAAAGTTATCTATCTTCCTATCCATTTCGGCTTGTTGTTGGTTAAAGCGGTCCGAGAGCTTAGTTATTTGGGATTCTTGGGATGCGACTAGGTTTTGCAACATCCCTTTAATGTTTTGTTGGTTAGGGCCGTGAGATGGGGGCCATGAGAAATCATTTGAAGTGAATTCCTTGGTTTGTCCCCAATAGAAGTCGGGCTTTCCCTTCCATGCTTCTCGGGTATCATTAAAAGTCCTAGGTCCGGGTGTTGTAGGGAATCTTCCTCCCGTTCCATTAATACGCGAGGATGCGTAGTCAACGGAAGCTTGTTCGGGGAATCTGGTGCGAGTGCGCGTGTTACGATGGTCACTATATAATTTAACTTGATCTTCAAGTTCGAGCATCCTACGGTCGAAAGGTTTTGAGTCAATAGGAGGCAAGGAGATTGCCTTAATGGCTTTGGGCATCTCACGGGGGTCATTCCAACTTTTGTTGTCATAGAGAGCAAGGTCCTCTATTATACCCCATGATTCTTCCGCGGTGAGATCACTAAGTTTTCCACCGGTCGCTTGGTCAATGGATTAAGCTTAGTGGGAAGTTGACATGATCATAAAAGAGTTGGACTTAGAGCCAAAGATCAATGTCGTGATGAGGGACTTTATGGAGTAAGTCCTTGAATGAGTCCATGCTTCATTATAGAGATTTACCTTGACGTTGTTGGAACATCAAGATGTCATTCCTAAGCTTAGTGGTTCTCCCTGTGGGAAAAATTGAGCAAGGAAGCGAGAGGTGAGATCATCCCAACTTGAGATGGAGCGGCGGGGGAAGTCGCTCAAGCCAATTACTAGCTTGGTCCGTGGAGAATTGGAAGAGAGCCTTGAGCGCAGTGGTCTCCCGAATAGTAGCATCAAGGTCGATGGAATCGACAATTTTAGGAAATCCATAAGATCTGATTAGGATCTTGAGCGAAGTCCATGGAATGCACATCCGTTTTGCACCAACCGGATGGTGTCGGATCCTTGAGGGCCGTAATTTGGGCTTGGTCTGGAAGCTTAATGGTGTTTCTATAGCCTAGGTGGCTTGGTCTCGAGTATTCACCAAGAGTACGGCCTCTTGGCGGGTCATTTGGTGGTAGGTTGATGAATGGTGGTGGGTTATCACCTTCCATGATGAAAAGTGATAGGATTACGTACAAAGGTCAAGAAGAAGGGGATAGACTATAAGAAAGTTAAAAAAAATAAGAAAAAATTTACTTGATAGGAATCAAGTAAAGAAACCTAACGAGGTGGACTACTAACTAGCTATTCTATTCCCCAATGGCGTAAAAACTTGATAACATTACACGCGTCGTTCGGGGTCAAAGGAACTTCCTTTTCGTCGAGCAAGTTTTTCAACACCCTAGGCAATGAACCTAATCGTTGTAGTGTAGTATTAGGGTAAGCCACGGGAATTGATATCGTTCTCTAGGGGAATAGGAATGCTAGTAAGAAGTTACTACGCTACGGTTGAGGTTGAGGAAGATTATTTTTTATCTTTTTTATGTTTTTTTAGAAATTGGAAAGGTACGAATCTCGGGGTTTGGATTTGGGGGTTGGTATTTCTACCGATTATTCTACTTTCAAATTATCTAATCTAAGGTGGTAGTAGTCTATGTCTAATTATTGTGTGCTCGTATGATAGTTTAAAGATATGTTTACTTAGGTTTTATTACTCCTTAATTATCTCCTATTGATGGTTGAATTGTCACGTCCTTATTCTTAACCGCGTTGTGTGTCTAAAGTCGTAAGGTATGCGTTTATCCCTAACTCTTTGAACTTACCAAAGGGTCTCGTCTACAAAATATATAGGAATTATAAACTCTAACTCTAAGGCACTCTTTGGATGGTTTAGCCTACAACTACTCTAGGTGTTATAGTCTAAGGTTCACAAAGATTAATCAAGTATTAACTACACAACGAATGACCTATCGCATTGCTAGAACATTAACAATTAAGATAAGAGACAACCAATCAATATTCAATAATTAAGTTTCATATTTCCTAAGCAAACACACAAATAAATTAGCCGGACATGGAGAACATGCAAGCATACACACAAATAATTGAAGACATAATTGAATTAATGAAGTAAAAAACTTATCTTGGTGTAAGATAGGGTTTGGAACCCTAAAATACAGTACAAGTTCGGTTTAGATTTTACTCCAAAAGACTCCTCTAAAGACTACACACAAATACTAAAAAATTCGGATTGTATATATAAGATTACACTTGCGACGGCGTCACCTTATGATTTGTGATGCCATCGTGTCGCCGTCATTAGGGTTTCGTCTTGGCCATGTTAGTCTTGCGACGGCATCACCTTAAGCTTGTGGCCAGTCCTCTTCGACCTCGACACCGTCTGGATCAAATCTAGGCCGTCTGAGTTGCGACGGCCTACTCTTTCAAAGCCTGACGCCGTCTCTTGAAAATAAGCAATTTCACACCTGAGCCGTCACAAAATGCTCCGACGGCGACGCAATATACAACCTAACGCCGTCCCCTTGTATTTTAGCAGCTTGAGTGTCTCGATTCTTGACTTTGGCCATTTTCTTCGTATACCCGCGCCTTTTCATCCAAATAAGTGTCATTCCAGCAATTTGCCTTCAAGAGACCTAAAAAGTGAAAAGGAACGATATTAAGTAATAACGGATACAAAAGTGATCAAATAAGGGCTTAAACGACCCCTTTAAAAAGGTACATTTTAAAACCTTATCAGGGCACGGGAGTAGAAACTATTGTATATGCAGATTCTGACCATGCAGGTGATTACGTTGATAGAAAAAGTACAAGTGGGGTATGTACTTTCATGGGATGTTGTTTAACATCTTGGTTTTTTAAGAAACAAATAGCACTAGCAATATCAACAACCGAAGCCGAGTACGTCTCCGCGGGCAAAGCATGCCAATAAGCACTATGGATGAAACAAGCGTTAGTCGACTACGACATTCATCTAAGCGACATAGCCATCCTATGTGACAACAAAGGTGACATTGACTTAAGCAAGAATCCGGTATTGCATTCTCGCACAAAGCATATAAAGATTCATCATCACTTCTTAAGAGACAATGTTCAAAAGGGGAACATCTCTATTGAGAAGGTAGCATCCGAAGACAACATAGCCGACGTCCTCACTAAACCGTTGAAGCGGGAACAATTCAACCTACTTCGTTTTGGTCTTGGTCTAATGGAACAAACATCATAACTTATTTGACTCTACAAGGTATGTAAACATTGGCCTTCTTCTTTCTGAGTCTAGGATATGTATTTCACACACAACTCACAAACAATACGGGAATTTTCAAAACCCAAGATAAGTTTTCCACTTATAGCTTTCTTTTTCTTTTTTTCTTGCAAACACATGCACATTTTCAAAGAAAACCTCTTTTCAAAATGTTTTATAAAAGAATGATACCTTCCCGTATCAATTTCACAAAAGCAATTTCTCACGCCTAGGACAAATCACTTTTCATTATTAATACAAAGTAAAAACCCCTTTTCATTGCATCTCATGTCTTTTGAATGCTAAATGGAACACATAACTAATATATGTTTTCGGGTTCATTCATTTAAGCGACAATGAATTAGGAGCATTGATAACACTAAATTACGTACTTATGTACTAAATATGTGTTTTCGGGTTATCTAAATAGGATACTTTTTCCACTTCTAGTTTATTTTCTTTTTCCTTTTAGGGGTCGAGATAACCGCAACTCCAAATAGTTTGCATATAGGCACACACTAGGAAAAAAATGTTTCCAAAAGGAAAATTTTGTCTTTGCTGAATTACAGACCCACGGATCCGGCCTTCATCTTTGGGCCGGATCCCTCAGGAAGGATTCGTGGGATCCGTGAAACAGAAGCTGTTTTACCTTCTATTTTTCTCACTTTGGATGAAAAATCCACATTTGTTTTATTTTAGGGAGTATGCTCTTTAATGCTTGTGTTCTCATGATCACATGCCTTAAATTCATATCTAATCATTAGATTTTAATCCTTATTTTGAGTCAAGCATTCATTACAATTATTTGTTTTTCTATATATAGAACTCCCAAAATGCTTGCATAATCCATCTCATCCTCACACAATACACCGTGTCATCCAAAAATCCTTTAGATGAATCACCTAGTACAAACAATCATCTTCATGATACCCAAACCTTTGTGCTACCACCATCCAAAATACCACAATCAAATACTAGGATATCCGCATGGATTAGTATCCGATCTTGTTGTTTAGCAAAACCAACCTCAAATGGTTCATCCTCAACAAATAACTCACCACAAGATGCTTCCTTTATAGCACCTCCCTCATCACCAACAAGTACACCAACTTCATCACCACCTAAAGTCACTCTTTTGGAACTCCTTAAGACTCCAACAAGATCCACACAACCTAAACAAAAAGAAATAGTCTTTTCAACACCCCCACATCTCCAAATACTATTTTTCAAGATCTTGAAACATCACCACCATTAGCTCCCACCACATTACAAGAACATCTAGGTTCTTTTCCACCACCACTTACAAACATTCGGAATGTTGATCCATATTTTCCTATTTTTCCACCACATCTTCCGCATAACTCAAATCAAAACAACCCGGAAAACTTCCGCACTCATTACCCACATCATTTACATTGTGAACATTGCCAATCCACTAGGGAAATCACAATAGAAGTTAGGGAAGAAATGTGTTTCATTCTCAACCTTATCCTTGATCGCATCAATACCATCACTCATCAAAACCTCCATCCATAACCATATGCAAGCATGGAAGAGATCACTACTACTATTTTTTCTATTTCTAGTACTTTTTCTTTTGAAGTCATTTTCAAGAACAAGTCTTGTTCTTATTTTTACATGCTTGTACGTGGCATAAATACCACTACAATTTGTTGTTTTATTACAAGGCCTTGTTTACATACCTTGGCTCCCAATCTTGATTCTCGGCAATTCCAAGATTATTTAAGCATGTTACTAACCTTTCTTTTTGTAGGATTTTCTAATTTTCTTCAACGCCCCAAACTAGGGGAGCTACCGTCAAGGGGAGTTAACAATATCGTGGACTAATTTTTCCACACATTTATGTTTATTTCTTCAAGGGTTAACTTTTTGTTTACGACAAAGGGGAGAAGAAGTAAACCTTAGGGGCTTTCAAAACTTACATCTATTCTTAAGTTTTACTCATCATAACATTATGTTTTGTCATCAACAAAAAGGGGGAGATTGTTAATACAAATAAACCGTAAAAACGTTTATTAATATTTTGCGATCTCTTTGTGTTTTGTTGATAACAAATATAATGTTATCTTAAGTATAATTATAAGGATGCATGTATAAGGATGCATGTTATTTTTGTAAAGCATTTACATATAGCCATTTAAATACAAAAATGTAGTAATTAAGCATTTGTTGTAATAGTTTATTATGATGGGTAAAAACCATAACCCATGGATCTTAACCCATACCCAAGTTGGCTAGATACAATGTATACTTAGATACATTGAATCTAAAGAAAAACCATGGACCAAACCATAACCCATGACCCATAACCAAAACCATGGGCGAGGGCGTTCCACGGATCCATAGGATTACACTAGACGGATCCCAAGTGGAAGGGATCCGTGGGATCCGGGGAACAGTGAAGATTTTACCTATAAATAGAGAGCCATTTCTTCATTCTAACTCACCCCTCTTCTTACGAAATCTCTCAAACACTCTCATTCTCTTCTAACATATAGATCACTTGATCTAGAGTTGTTCTTCTTTCTTTCTATTTGTGATTCTCATATAGGTCCTTCTCTAAGACGAGATCACAAGCATTCTACAAGTCATCCAAGCAAGGGGTCCTTGATTGATTTGTCACTCCGCAATATTTCTGTATTTGGTATTTCACATATTTGTTGTGTAATAGTCGTGTTGGTTTAGTCCACCGTGCTATGGACTCGGTATCTAGATTTGTACTGGAAAAAGTGTAAGCAACGTTGTGAAGGCTTCTCCGCCAAGTGAAGGAGTTTGTTAACATAGTCCTTGAACTCTCGAGTAGGTGACTCGGGGAGTGGAGTAGGGCAAGGATGGTGTCCTTGTAGCCGAACCACTATACATCGGTTGTGTCTTTTCTTTCCCTTCGCTTTACTTTATTTGCTTGCTATATCATTAGATCTATACTTTCTCTACATCCATAAGATCTCACATATTAACGAATCTAATGATTTTAAAACTAACTTAAAATCTGCAAAACTATTCAACCCCCCTTCTAGTTTTCCATAAAGGGTGATCCAGAGATTTACTGTGGCTGATGATCTCAAAGAAAGCTCAAAGATCATCAAGATGTGGATCAGTTAAAGGCCTCCACTTAAAGTACAAAGTAATCGGATTTTGAAAAGTCACTGCTAAAGTACAAAGATGCAGAAGTTGAAGAATTAAAGTCTACGAGCTCAAGACTAAAGATAAAAATAGAATACTAGGATTCGAAATGTAAAACATGGGGTGACCTCCCTTAGGGGGAGATTGTTAGGAATTGGAAATTCCATTGTGAAGTGTCAGTCACCCCAACTATAGACGAGCACAAGTTAGCTCGTAGACATATCATTATTTACTGGTTATTAGTTAGTTAATTAGCTATTAGTTTAGCTTGGTGTAACACCGTGGAGGACGGACGGGTCTTTACCCATTGTATGCCTGATCCACAGTCCGAAGGAGGACGTTTATTATGTAACTATAAATACCCTCTACCTCCCAAGGTAGAGGGTTGGACCTTTCACTCAATCTAACCTTCTTTTTTTTGTTTACTTTCTCTCTCTAGAAAGGCTCCCATCTTCCACTTTCTCTCTCTAAAACCTCATATTGTATGCCCCTTATTTGTGATTGTTTGTGTGTTTGTGAAATCCAATATGTTACATAAGGTGACACCGTCTAATGATCTAACGTAGTCCAGCGAAAACCTAATGACCAGGCAGAAGCGTCAAAATTAAAGTGGCCGTCGCGATTTGTAACACTATATATAGAATCCGAATTTTTTAGGTTTAGGGAGGTAGTTTTGTGGGGTAAAACCTAAACCGAACCAAGGTCTTGTCTGATATTTTAGGGTTCCAAACCCTATTTTACATCAAGATAAGTGTTTTACTTCATTAATTCAATTATGTCTTCAATTGATTGTGTGTATGCTTGCATGTTCTCCATGTTTGGCTAATTTACTTGTGTGTTTGCTTAGGTAATATGAAACTTAGTTATTGAATATTGATTGGTTGTCTCTTATCTTAATTGTGATTGACCTAGTATTGCGATAGGTCATTCGTTGTGTTATTAATGCTTGATTAATCTTTGTTGAACCTTAGTTTATGATTACCTAGAGTAATTGTAGGCTTAACATCCAAAGAATACCTTAATGTTAAGTTTATGAATCCTAAAGATTTTGTAGTCATTAACCTTTGGTAGCTTCAAAGAGTTAGGGATAAACGCATACCCTACAACCTTAGAGACACAACGCGTTAAGAATAAGGACGTGACAATTCAACCATCAATAGGAGATAACGAGAGAGTAATAACACCTAAGTAAACACATTTTTAATCATCATACGAGCACACAATAATAGACATAGACTGCACTCACCCTTAGCTTCGTTAATTAGATAATTAGAATAGTAGAGTAATCAGTAGAAATACCAACCCCCCGAGATTCGTGCCTTTCAATTTCCTAAAAAAATTTAAAAAAAGATAAAAAAATAATCTTCCTCAACCCCAACCTTAGCGTAGTGACTTCTCACTAGCATTCCTATTCCCCTAGAGAACGATATCAATACCCGTGGCTTACCCTAATACTACACTACAATGATTAGGTTCACTGCCTAAGGTGTTGAAAAACTTGCTCGACGAAAAGGAAGTTCCTTTGACCCGAATGCGCTATGTAAGCGTATCACTATCCTTTAACCCAAACTAATCTATCTTGTACATCGATGCACCATCTCGAATGTACACCGTTGGCACCTTTCACTAATGCCTTTGACACGACCCTTTGGCACCTTTCACTAATGCCTTTGTATGTCCCTTTGGAACCCTTCACTAATGCCTTTGACACGGACCTTCGACACCTTTCACTAATGCCTTCGACACGGACCTTCAGCATCTTTCACTAATGCCTTCAGCACAACACTTCTAGTGAAGGAGGAAAGAACTATCAACAAGATAACTTCAGTAGTCTTGATGATGACGAAACTTGGCAACCCATGGACTTGAGCTTGCTTGACTTCAAGAGGTGGTGATCTCGCCTTTAAGAGGAACCTAGAAAATCACACAAACACAAAACCACATAGAAAGATCCTTTGGATCTGAGTTGAGAGAGTTTACAACACTAAGAGAGAGTATGTGTAAAAGGGATGAGTTGCAAGTGAGAAATGGCTCACTATTTATAAGAAAACTTCTCTACTATTCCACGAATCCCACGGATCCCTCCCTAGAGGGATCCGGCTAGTGCAATCCAAGGGATCCGCCAGACTGGGTCAACTTAAATCCGGATTTTGGGTTGCAAACCGGGTCATAGGTTATGGGTTATGAATCATGGGTTAAACAAGATTCAATGTATCTAGACATTGGATCATAGGTCATGGGTCATGGTACATGGATAGTACCCAACATGTCTTCATGCATGATGTCATGCAATGGTCATGGGTTATGGATCAAGCTCCATGGGTATGGGTCATGGACTTTGGGTTTTACAAAACTACATTCAATGTATCTAGTCAATGGGTCAAGTATTTAGATTTTTACCCGCTACATTACCCATTACAATATAAGTATGCACATTTCCATATTATGTAAACACTAGTTGTTATACATATGTATTTCTATAAAATGTATTCACTATTACTTTTTTAGTGTTTTATATAAAAATATATGTGTGTTAGTAAACTATTGGCTTAACCCATTTACGTATTTTATTTGTTTCGTTAAAATGATTTTACGTTTGTTATCGACAAAATATTAGAAGATCATAAAATATAAATAAACGTTTTTACGGCTTATTTGTATTAACACCCTCCTCAAAACATTCCACCTCCTCCGTTTCCTACTCATGACAATAATTGCTCTAATTGTCAACTTACCCAAGGATTAGTTCAAGAAGTACGAAGTGAGTTGCATTTCATGTTTAATCATCTCCTTGAATGATTCGATCTAATCAACAAGTCTACTCATCTTTAGATTATTGATGCTTTTTATTAGTTTTGGCACTTCTTAAAATTATTACAAAATGTATTACATGCTTTTGTCATTCTCTTAGTTTTAGAGATATGTATATCATCTCTCGTGTTTTATTGAATGAAATTACATGTTGTATACCATATGGTCTTGAGAATATGTTTTGTGCCTTACAACATAACTCATATTGATGTTAACATCACATTTTACATTCACATTTCTGTCATGAGAATGCAGGTATACGGATCCCTGAATTTTGCCTGGACGGATCCCTTCCATGAAGGAACCGTGGGATCCGTGCAACAGAAGAAATTTTATTTACTAATTTGAGTATCATTTGCAGGAAATTATGCATCATATATATGTTTTCTAACCTTGGTTTTGTAGTTTTTCACATACACATGAAGAATTTGACACCCTCAACAAGGGGGAGCTTCTTGTCAAAGAAAAACAATTGCAAAACCGTTTGCAATACTCTCACTTAGGATTACATTACTACTTGACGTCCTCCTTACAAAGGAGCATTTTCATCTTAGACGAAACCATTTGCAAACATAATTGCAACATACTCGCTTAACCTTTACTTGACGCCCTCACAAAGAGAAGCATCCGTCAAGGGGGAGCTAAGACGAGAAGCATTTTGTGTAAATAATAACTAAATATAACATTTAATATTTAATTATTATAACATTAATTCTCATACGTAAAGTGTGCAATCCCGTGGTCTCGAGTTCGATCCTAACTCAGGACTATTATTTTATATCTATAAAACCAACAGCTCCCACTTGGATATATCTTAATAGTGTGATCACATCGATTAGCGTCTAGCAACACTTCGATGCCTTTAGCACGACTCGAGTAAGGCTCCTGGAAAACCTTTTAATGATTTCTCATTATTATTATCCTTTTATTTCTAATACCACATTAAATAGAGATATGGATTTAAGTCATTCTTTATTCAACCATTATGTTTCTCGTTGTAAGTTATTGAGCAAGATTACCAAATATTTTGAACATATTCAGGGGAGATCTTGGGTGCGGCCATACAAATATCTTGTCAACCCTACGAGGGGCCCAACAGTATTGAACTCCAAAATATATTTGAAGGAACAAATTCTATCTTGACTACAAAAATAACTCAAAAACTTCACCACACTTCTGGAAACAACCCTTATGACTACCAGTTATGTTTAGAGTTAAGTTGTTCCATAGAAATACACTACATTCATGACACTTATCCGATATATCAAGTCTGAGGATAACTATTCATGATTTACTTAATAACAATATCCATAAAGTAAAATCATGTATGTTAATACAAATAAGCAATATAAACGTTTATTTACATTTTACGATCTTCTAATGTTTTGTCGATAACAAACGTAAAATCATTTTAATGAAACAAATAAAATACGTAAATGGTTTGAGCCAATAGTTTACTAACACACTTACATTTTCATATAAAACACTAAACAAGTTATAGTGTTTACATCTTATATAAATACATATGTATAACAACTAGTGTTTAAATAATATGGAAATGTGTTTATATTGTAATGGGTAAAAATCTAAGTACTTGACCCACTGACTAGATACAATGAATATTGTTGGGTAAAACCCAAAGTCCATGACTGATGAGTGTGTAAATACTCATCATTTTTATACCTTTTAAACTGCAAAATCATCTGAAAACACTCAGAAACACATCAAAATGATCAAAATATCACAAACAAGTGTTTTATGTGTTTTAAATGCAAAAATATCAAAATCAGATGAAAAACATACAAATTTGCAAAATTGCAGTTTTAGTCTCCCAAGTTTCAAAAGTTGTCAAAAATAGTCCCTGAGTCAAAATTTCAAAAGAAAAGTCACCAAAGGTCCTTTTAAAATCAAAAGTTGTCAAATTTAGTCCTTTGGTGAAAAATATGAAAAGTTTGAAAAATTACAAAATTGGTCCTTCAAGTTTAAAATTTGGCGAAAATGGCCTTTGGAAAATGGCAAATTGGCAAGTTTGGTCCTACGTACTTTTCTGAGAGTGTCACTTTTGGTCCCTTGAAACAAGTTTGATGAATTGGCAGCTTGGGCCCCTCAAGTTTCAGGATTTACACATTAAGTCTTTGAAATTTAAAACCTTAAAACTAATTTTGGACCCTTTCCAATTACATTTGTCATTTAGACTTTTGAACCCTCCCATTTTAATATTACCCAGTCGGTCAAATAAGTCAAACAGGCACCTTTTGGCGCATCTCCACCTCCTCCCCACTTGCGCCTGCAGACACCCAACCAACACACAACCTCCTCACCTTATCTCTTCTCCTGTCCCCCCCTCCAAACACAACCTTCCAAGAATCATTAACTTATCACCTTATCTCACTCAATCTCACATGGGTTAAACACCTCATTCCGCCAAAATTGACAATTTGGCTAAATGTCTAAAAGTCATCCATGGGTTGAGAAAGATGGTGGGATTATCTCAGGGGAGAGAGAGGAGAAAGCGGGCTTTGGTATAAAAAGGAAGAGTGAAGCAAGAAACAAGTGTTAGCTAGTTTTTATTTTCTTTCCTTTAATGTCGTTTTTTTAAAATGTTTTAGTTTAAGTTAATTGTTTATAATTTCAAGTTAAATTATATTAATGTAAGTTGTTATAGTGTGTTAAGAACCTTTTCAAGTGTTAATTCGGTTGTATTAAAGTTTCATGTTTAAAGTTAAGCTGTTGCAATTTTTAGGTCTCAAATTATATGGTCCAAAGTGTTAGTGGTTTATTCATAAGCTAATATAAGCTCACTTAAACGTATTTTAGCTTTTGATAAGCTTTTAAATCAGTTTCAAGCTTATTTGATTAATGGTCAACTATAGTCAACAAAGAGGTGAGAATGGGTCAAACAGGAATGGAAGTTGCTTTGGGGTGATGCTGAGGTTAGAATGGGTTTGAAACAGAATAGTTTAGGTTGGTCTTTGGGTTTTGTTTTGGCCTGCAAATAGCTGGAACTCATGTAAGAAAAGTCTCTCCTTTTCAAAATTTCAAGTCTATTAGCATGTCATGGTTGCTTGTGTATCTGTGGTTATACACTGTTAAAACCTGTTTCTTTAGTTTTCAGTAGGTTAGTTTAACTTATCTTGATCAGTGATATTAGTTAGTTAAGTATCCAGTTCAGTTTTGAGTTCACTTCAGTTTTAAAAGTGGTGTTTGGTTTTAGCAACAAATCTGTCTTAGAGGCCTACTCTTTTGCAAACTCTTGCTGCATGTGGTTTGTTTAGTCTCATTACATTCATACCTGTCTTCATCTTGTGCCTGTAAAGCTCAAAAGTCAAATAATCAGTTCACCTGTCTTAATAACTCACTGTTGTGGATTTGTAGTTGCATACTCTCTTTTTGTGTTCAAATCTAATAGATATAGCTTGCATTGGTTTAATTTCATCATAATACTTCAATTTGTTACATTAATCTAGGTCCAAAGTTCATGAAAGTCAATTTTCATTGTTTTTATCCAAAAGTCAAAATGAAAAATCTGTTTTGAGGCATTCTAGTAGGAATTTTAACAAGCTCATTTCTGGGCCAAATCATGTGAGTCTTGTTTAAAAAACTTTACTGGTCTATTTTGTTGTTAACATTTTTGTATAATTTTGTGATTTTTTTATAAAGCTCAAAAGATCTTGTCTAAATGGTTCAAAGTCCCCTGTGCACACTGCATTGAACTGCACAGGGAATGTGCAGTTCTTGCAGCTTATGCACAGAGTTCATTTGAGCTTTCCCAGAGCTGTAAGTTGGTGCATAAGTAGTTGCCTAGGTCTATTATAGGTTCCAAGTTATTGTTTCTAGTTTGCAGCTTATTTAGGTGCTTAATTTTCTGCTTAAAGTTGGTACCCTTTCACTGATTTAGCACATTTTCTCATTACATCAAATCATTGCAACTTGATAATCAGAGGGTTTAGCTTGTTGTTTCTCATTCCATTTCAGTTCTTTTAGCTTATAGTAGCTTCTGTTTTGGGTTGGTGGCTTTTGGACTCCATTTGGCTTATCCAAGTGCTTATTTATAAGCACTTGGCTCATCAGTTTCTAATTCCTTCACATAAGCACCTATTTTCTATTTTCCTTTATTCCTTATATCATTTTAGACTTTTCCTGCAATTTTCAGATTTTTCCAAGTTGTTTTGCTATTTTTCTTAATTTAAATTAGTTTTAAAGCATTTTTAAATAGCATTTAATACAAATAATTAAGAAAAGCTTCAAAAAATAATTTTTCATTTTTCTTAAGTTTAGATAAATATAAATAGCCTAAAAAGTATTTTTCCAAAATTTTCTTAGCTTAAAAAGTATTTTTAGCATTTTAATTAGTTTTAAATAGTTTTAAATTAGTAATAAATATATAAAAAGTCTAAAAATATATTTTCAGTTTTAAAATTAGTTTTATCATATTTTAGATTTTCCTAAGTCTTAAGTTTATTTTTCTAGCCTTATTTCCTATTTTCTTTTATTTTAGAGTATTATTAAATAGTTTAAATTAGTTTTTAATTAATAATAATTAAATAAATAGTTGTAGAAATAATTTTCCTTTTCTATAAATTTTCTAATATCATTAGGTTTGTAAAAATGTATTTTTCATATTTTTAGGATCTATATTGTATTAATTTCACGTTTTTATTTGTACGATTACGTAATTTTTATTTAAACGTAAGTCTTAGGTTTTAAACGTTCATCACTTTAAATATAGTGATAGCGTTTATTTAATATCTTTTATCTTTTTAATTTTCTTAATTTGCATTTAAGCCGCTTTTATTTATTTCCTTTTTCATTAGTGTAATTATCTATCCGAATCTTTTCGATCACTATCATTAAGTGATCATTCTATCGTCGATCGTGCTTGCACACCATTGAGTCTCCGTGGGACTTAACGACCGGGAATCCTTGTATTCTCGGATCTTCATTGTATTTGGTTCTTTGTTTTAAGTCTGTTTGACTTGACGGTTCGGACCGGATCAAATTTTAGCGTACGGGAGCTTTAGCGTGTGTTTAGCCTTTTGAGACCCATTCTTGCACATACCCCATCCTTTGTAAAAAGTTTTTTTGTAATGTTTTTCAAAAACACCAAAAATATTCCTCTTTACCCTCTCACATATTTGATTCTTCATTTCTTACCCTCTAAAACCATTTGATTCTTTCTATGTCTTTCATTTTTGTCCCATTTTCCACTCTTCCATTTCTTCTCTCACTCGATGGGGAAGATGACAAATTTTGGAAGGAGGTCGATGATTTTCTTAGTGATGAGTCGATTCCAACAGGGAATTGACAATACTACTGATTCGGAGGAGACATCCTCTTTCTTGAAAATCTATTGATTGAAGAAGAGCAGTTTCAGCTCTCCTCCCAGGAAATTTTGTTACCAATCACCATACAAGCTTCAAATTTAAGCTTAAAAATGTCAAAAATGGTGATTTGCTTCTTTCGATGAGGAATGGACATGTATTGTGATGCACATATTTATTCCATTCTTCACAAATGGTGTGGTTGCTCTTTCCTTTTCTCCTTTGGGAATGAGGACACTATTTTTGATCCCGGCATTTTCATTTCTCATTTTTGAGTAGGTTCTCTCTATATCTCATCGGTTGTGGAACTTTCCGTGCTTCAAATGTTTATTCAAACATCTTTAATGAAAGTCCGATGGAGATAGTTTCTTCCTTTGCTTCCCATGAACCAATGAAATTCGGGGTCGAGTCAAGCTAGCGACTCGGTAACCAAAAACAGTAGCACACACCATATGGGTTTTCACCCATATTTCTGTCTTCTTTCTATCTTTCTACCACCCTAGTGTGGGGGGGTTTTGCCCACATGTTATATATATATATTATTATTAAAAAAAATTGGATGGTTTTGTCTTGGAACTCAATTGTGCTTTGAAAACTGTGTTAACTGTCATTTTACATAATCCTTGATAATCATAGGTCTTGACTTGTTTGACCCTGGTTTAGACTAAAAAAGGTTAATTTGACACTTTAAATCTTCTGTTGGATAGGATTGTTTATGCGGTGGTATGGTATGGGAAGCTCAGTTTGGTAACATTTAAGGGTTGTTTGGATCTATGGGTAAATCTGAGCTATTATTTGTTATGAGTGTTGTCATTGTTTGATTTAGACTCATTATAGCCTAAGAAACTCAGCTGCACCTTAATCAATGAGTTTAGCATGGTAGATAGTCAATTTGACACTTGACTGTCTCATTATGAGAATTTTGAGATTGGTAGAACCTAGAATCCTGCATATATATATCTGGTTAAAAAAAAAATCTTGTTTCTAAATAATGGCCGTAATATTTCCCTTTTACGTTCTTTGTTTCGGCATAACCGCCGGTACTTTGAATATTGAGGGCAATATTCATTTCTAAGTGTGGAATTCTCACGAATTTTATCATATAATTATACTACAATTCCCGTTTTTGGCCAAAATTTTTTTTTGGAGTAAGTGATTTACACTTTCTCATTTGGTTATCAGTCCGCCATGTCTGTAAGACAAAAGTTGGCTAATCCAGAGCAAGCGGCTCTTGGTAAAGATATCTCAAATCCGTTTATGGCTTGCAATTTGCCCAAAATTGTATGGTATTCACTCACCATATCCTAAAAAGTGAAGAGTTGGCTAGCCCGCAAGGTTATGGCTTGTTGTAAAGGCAGTGGAAAAACCATAATTGGTAATCAGCTCACCAAAGATAATATTGATAATTTATCTAGAGTTGGCTAGTCGGAAAGTACGGCTTCGGTAAAGACAAATCAAATCCATTGAAAGCCGGTGGTTTGCTCAAAATCACATGGTTATCGGTGTACCATGGTTCTTACTCGAACTGAAACATTTGGCTACTCGAGAAGTAATGGCTTTTGGTAAAGAGATTAAAATCCATTATGTTTTCTCAAATCATTGCTAGGGACTAGCAATATCTTAGTGTGGGGGATTGATGAGTGTGTAAATACTCATCATTTTATACCTTTAAACTGCAAAATCATCTGAAAACACTTTCAAAACACATCAAAATGATCAAAGATAATCACAAACAACAAGTGTTTATGTGTTTTAAATGCAAAAAATATCAAAATCGATGAAAACATACCAAATTTGCAAAAATTGCGCTTTAGTCCCCAAGTTTCAAAAGTTGTCAAAAATAGTCCCTGAGTCAAAATTTCAAAAGAAAAGTCACCAAAGGTCCTTTTAAAATCAAAAGTTGTCAAATTTAGTCCTTTGGTGAAAAATATGAAAGTTTGAGAAAATTACAAAATTGGTCCTTCAAGTTTAAAATTTGGCAGAAATGGCCTTTGGAAAATGGCAAATTGGCAAGTTTGGTCCACAGTACTTTTCACGAGTGTCACTTTTGGTCCCTTGAAACAAGTTTGATGAATTGGCAGCTTGGGCCCCTCAAGTTTCAGGATTTACACATTAAGTCTTTGAAATTTAAACCTTAAAACTAATTTGGACCCTTTCCAATTAAGCCCCAATCATTTAGACTTTGAACCTCCCATTTTTAATATTACCCTGTCGGTCAAATAAGTCAAACAGGCACCCCTTTTGGCCATCTCCACCTCCTCCCCAGGCACATTTGAGCCTGCAACACCCAACAACACACACCTCCTCACCTTATCTCTTCTCTGTCCCCCTCCAAACACAACCTTCCAAGAATCATTAACTTATCACCTTATCTCACTCAATCTCACACAACAGTTAAACACCTCATTATACCAAAATTGACAATTTGGCTAAATGTCACAAAAAGTCATCGAATGGGTCAAAGATGGTGGGATTATCAGGAGAGAGGAGAAAGCGGGCTTTGGTATAAAAGGAAGAAGTGAAGCAAGAAACAAGTGTTAGCTAGTTTTTATTTTCTTTCCTTTAATGTCGTTTTTTTAAAATGTTTTAGTTTAAGTTAATTGTTGTAATTTCAAGTTAAATTATATTAATGTAAGTTGTTATAGTGTATTAAGAACCTTTTCAAGTGTTAATTCCAGTTGTATTAAAGTTTCATGTTTAAAGTTAACGTTGCAATTTTTCGTCTCAAATTATATGGTCCAAAGTGTTAGTGGTTTATTCATAAGCTAATATAAGCTCACTAATAGCGTATTTTAGCTTTTGATAAGCTTTTAAATCAGTTTCAAGCTTATTTGATTAATGGTCAACTATAGTCAACAAAGAGGTGAGAATGGGTCAAACAGGAATGGAAGTTGCTTTGGGGTGATGCTGAGGTTAGAATGGGTTTGAAACAGAATAGTTTAGGTTGGTCTTTTGTTGGGTTGTTTGGCCGCAAATAGCCGAACTCATGTAAGAAAAGTCTCTCCTTTTCAAAATTTCAAGTCTATTAGCATGTCATGGTTGCTTGTGTATCGTGGTTATACCTTTGTTAAAAAAACTGTTTCTTTTGTAGTTTTCGTGGGTTAGTTTAACTTATCTTGATCGGTGATATTAGTTAGTTAAGTATCCAGTTCGGTTTTGAGTTCACTTCGATTTTAAAATTGTGGTGTTTGGTTTTTAGCAACAAATCTGTCTTAGAGGCCTACTCTGTTGCAAACTCTTGCTGCATGTGGTTTGTTTAGTCTCATTACATTCATACCTGTCTTCATCTTGTGCCTGTAAAGCTCAAAAGTCAAATAATCAGTTCTTTTGCCTAATAATAACTCTTGCTTAACATTTGTGGATTTGTAGTTGCATACTCTCTTTTTGTGTTCAAATCTAATAGATATAGCTTGCATTGGTTTAATTTCATCATAATACTTCAATTTCAGTACATTAATCTAGGTCCAAAGTTCATGAAAGTCAATTTTCATTGTTTTTATCCAAAAGTCAAAATGAAAAATCTGTTTTGAGGCATTCTAGTAGGAATTTTAACAAGCTCATTTCTGGGCCAAATCATGTGAGTCTTGTTGTTTAAAGAAGCTCTGCTGGTCTATTTTGTTGTTAACATTTTTGTATAATTTTGTGATTTTTTTATAAAGCTCAAAAGATCTTGTCTAAATGGTTCAAAGTCCCCTGTGCACACTGCATTGAACTGCACAGGGAATGTGCAGTTCTTGCAGCTTATGCACAGAGTTCATTTGAGCTTTCCCAGAGCTGTAAGTTGGTGCATAAGTAGTTGCCTAGGTCTATTATAGGTTCCAAGTTATTGTTTCTAGTTTGCAGCTTATTTAGGTGCTTAATTTTCTGCTTAAAGTTGGTACCCTTTCACTGATTTAGCACATTTTCTCATTACATCAAATCATTGCAACTTGATAATCAGAGGGTTTAGCTTGTTGTTTCTCATTCCATTTCAGTTCTTTTAGCTTATAGTAGCTTCTGTTTTGGGTTGGTGGCTTTTGGACTCCATTTGGCTTATCCAAGTGCTTATTTATAAGCACTTGGCTCATCAGTTTCTAATTCCTTCACATAAGCACCTATTTTTCTATTTTTCCTTTATTCCTTATATCATTTTAGACTTTTCCTGCAATTTTCAGATTTTTCCAAGTTGTTTTGCTATTTTTCTTAATTTAAATTAGTTTTTAAGTATTTTTAAATAGCATTTAATACAAATAATTAAGAAAAGCTTCTAAAAAATAATTTTTCATTTTTCTTAAGTTTAGATAAATATAAATAGCCTAAAAAGTATTTTTCCAAAATTTTCTTAGCTTAAAAAGTATTTTTTAGCATTTTAATTAGTTTTAAATAGTTTTAAATTAGTAATAAATATATAAAAAGTCTAAAAAATATATTTTCAGTTTTAAAATTAGTTTTATCATATTTTAGATTTTCCTAAGTCTTAAGTTTATTTTTCTAGCCTTATTTCCTATTTTCTTTTATTTTAGAGTATTATTAAATAGTTTAAATTAGTTTTTAATTAATAATAATTAAATAAATAGTTGTAGAAATAATTTTCCTTTTCTATAAATTTTCTAATATCATTAGGTTTGTAAAAATGTATTTTTCATATTTTTAGGATCTATATTGTATTAATTTCCGCGTTTTTATTCAGACGATTACGTAATTTTTATTTAAACGTAAGTCTTAGGGTTTTAAGCGCTTCATCACTTTAAATATAGTGATAGCGTTTATTTAATATTTTATCTTTTTAATTTTCTTAATTTGCATTTAAGTCGCTTTTATTTATTTCCTTTTTGGAGTGTAATTATCCTATCCAGAATCTTTTAGATCACTATCATTAGTTGATCATTCTATCGTCTCGATCTAGTGCACACCATTGAGTCTCCTTGGACTTAACGACGGGAATCCACGTATTCTCGATCTTCATTGTATTTGGTTCCAGTTGTTTTAAGTCTGTTTGACTTGACGGTTCGGACCGGATCAATGACCCATTCCCATGGAGCTTGATTCGTAACCCATTACCCATTGTATGACATCATTCATGAAGTCATGTTGGGTATTATCCATGATCCATGATCCAAGACCCAATGTCTAGATACATTGCATCTTGTATAACCCATGGTTCATAACCCATAACCCGGTTTGCAACCCAAAATCCGGACTTAAGCGCAGTCTGCCGGATCCCTTGGATTGCACTAGCCGGATCCCTCCGGGGAGGGATCCGTGGGAACCGGGGAGAACTTTTCCAATAAATAGAGATCCATTTCTCACTTGGTACTCATCCCTTTTACACATACTCTCTTTTAGTATTGTAAATTCTCTAACCTCAGATCCAAAGGATCTTTTTATGTAGTTTTGTGTTTGTGTGATTCTCTAGGTTCCTCTTAAAGGAGAGATCACTACCTCTTGAAGATGTGCAAGCTCAAGGTCATGAGTTGTTAAGATTCATCATCATCAAGACCACTGAAGTGTCTCTTGTTGATAGTTCTTTCTCCCTCCATAGAAGTGCAGTGTTGAAGGCATTAGTGAAGGGTGCCAAAGGGTCGAGTCAAAGGCAATAGTGAAGGGTGCCCAATGTTGGTGTTAAATGCATTAGTGAAAGGGGCCGAATGTTCGTGTAGAAGACATTAGTGAAAGGTTCCGAAGGGTCGTGTCAAAGGCATTCGTAAAAGGTGCCAAGGTGTAGATTCGATATGGTGCATCGATGTACAAGATAGTTAGTTTCGGTTAAAGGATAGTGATATCCTTAAGATGTTGTAACAAGGAGTGTTTCTCCTTTGGGTTGTTGTGTATTGGTGTAGTGTTTGGGTAGTAGCTCCTCCTTTGTAATGGAACTCGGTATCTAGCCTTGTACCGAATAAAGTGTAGGTGACGTTGTGATAGGTGTGGTTCTACCACGTGAAGAACCCGATCTCCCAGCCTTGTACCTGGATAAAGACTAAGCGACGTTGTTTAGGCCACCACAGCATTAAGGAGCTTATGTTGTGTGAACCTTACTTAACTCGGTAGAGAACTTGGGGAGTGGAGTAGGGCAAGGAAGGTGTCCTTGTAGCCGAACCACTATAAACACTCGTGTCATGGTTTTGTGTTCCTTACTATTTATCTTTGCATTACTTGTTTATATGCTTTATCTATCACCATCCAGCACACATATTAAATAGATTTACATAAGTCGATCTAAATATTTCCAAACAAAGTTTTAATTGATAAAACAATTCACCCCCCCACTCCCTTCTAGTTTTCCACAATGTAGTTGGGATAAAACCTATATTCAATTCATTGAATACCATCTGAAATTGGCATGCAACTCATCAATATACTTTTAAGTATATTCTACCAAATCAATCAGATTTGTCTTAGTTTAATGATACTCCCATATCATTAACTGACTACGGAAAATTTAGAATAACCAAGTTACTCATGGATTAAACATGAAAATATACGACAACAATATTATAAATGAACATAAACATAATCAATACTTTATTTCATCAAAAAATAATAAATGTTTGCAATATCCTTTATCAAAATACTAATCACGGTTATGCATGAAACTATTAGCCAAACGAAGTCCAATGCCATTTGCAAGTTCAGTAAGCTTTTCTCTAGGTAAAGCCTTAGTGATTAGTCGTTCATTTATCATCGTAATGAACTTTGTTAGATTTATTTCACCTTCGCGAACTTGTTCCTGAACATAGTGATACTTCCGTAGATAATGTCTGGTTCCCTTCATGACTCCACGTTTATTGGTAAATATGATTCTGATGAAATACGCAATACATATCAATAGGCGATTCAATTGAAGGCATAACACCAAGCCCTAAAATGAATTTCCTAATCCAAACCGCTTCTTACGACTTAGAGTAGATATGTATTGACTTACGCTGTGACACCCTTTATCGTACTATGCTTCTTGCTCTTCCAGTCTACTGCTCCTCTATTATTGACAAATAGATTACCCGTCTGAGACTTCGTATCATATTTATCACATTCCAAGATGCATCACAGAAACCTCACCAAGCTCTGTATTTGGATTTCCACCATACTCTAGAAACATATCTTTTGTATTCCTAAGATACTTTAGAATATGTTTAATAGTAGTTCACTAAAGTTCACCTGGATTCTGTTGATATCGACTGGTCATATTTTGATCGAACGCCACTTCTGGCCTTGTGCATCTTACAACATACATGATAGATCCTACTGCCAAAGCATAAAGAACTTTCTTTATCACGGTGCCACCTCTGTAGGTGTTAAAGCACTCATATCGCTACATAAGCCATGCTTTACTTCCATCGGAAAATATCCTTTCTTAGAATATTGCATATTGAATCTCTTCAATATTTATCAATGTAAGCGCTTTGACTTAAATCAATTATCCGCTTTGATCTATCTCTATAGATCTTGATTCCTAGAATGTATGCAGCTTTCCCTAAATCCTTCATGGAAAAACACTGTCCAAGATATTCCTTAACACTTTGCAAACTTGGAATGTCTTTTCCCATACTTAATATGTCATCGACATATAGGATAAGGAAAATTACATCACTCCCACTAACTTTGTGATATACACATGGCTCATCAAGATTTTGAACAAATCCATGCTTTTTGGTTTCTTCATCAAATCTCTTATTCTATTGCCTTGATGCTTGCTTCAATCCATAAATGGATCTTTGAAGTTTGCATACGGTTTGAAATTGTGGATTCTCGAACCCCTCAGGTTGCTTCATATAGATGTCTTCATCTAAGCGACCATTTAAGAAGATGGTTTTGACATCCTTCTGCCATATCTCATAGTCATAGTACCATATAGCTCGAAATTCTAATAGCTCTAATGTCTTCAGAGAAAAGGTCTCCTCGTAATCCACCCCATAAGTTTTAGTAAAACCCTAAGCAACCAAACAAGCTTTATAGATGTGTACATTGCCATCCATGTCAGTATTTTTCTTATAGAGCCACTTACTTTCAACTAACTTATCATTTGGAGGTAAGTCAACCTCTTCCCATACTTCATTATCTTTCATGGATTTCATTTTCCCATTCATTGCAGCTTGCCATTTGTCCTTTTCATGATCAGCCATGGCAGCTTTATAATTAGCAGACTCTCCAAGATCCCTAATATAGTTTCCTCAACTTTTACGTTAAGACATAGACGTTCAGGTGCACACATAGTCCTTATAGATCTACGAATGGGAATCACTTCAACTTATGGTGGAGGACCTACCTCAGGTTCTACCGTAAATGCGTTAGTGTTTTCGTAAGGTAATACATCTTCATGATCATCTTCCGTCATAAACTATCCCTCAATTCTTGAGATACGAGATCACTTTCAAGAAAATCTCCATACCTAGCAACAATTACTTTATTTTCAGTTGGATAGTAAAGTAGTAACCCATAGTTTCCTTAGGGTATCCTACAAAGATACACTTTACAGATCTCTGTTGGAGTTTATCTGGTAAGTCACATCTAACATACGCCTCGCAACCTTAGACCTTTAAATAAGACAAGTTAGGAGCTTTACCTTGCCATATTTCATATGGTGTCTTATCAACCTTATTGGAGAGAACCATATTTAGAATACAAACTCCAAATTCTAAAGCATATTCCCAAAATTATAAGGGCAAATTAGTAAGATTAAACATTGATCGCACCATGTCTAACATTGTACGATTCCTTCTCTCAGATACACCATTTTGTTGTGGAGTATATGTAGATGTTAGATTCTGGACAATTCCATTCTCAGCTAAGTAATCTTTAAACTCTTGGCTTAAATATTCACCGTCTCTATCGGATTGAAGAGCTTTAAAATCTTTCCTAATTGCGGCTACTTACTTTGAAAACCTTAATTGTTTCAAACACCTCATGTTTATGCTTAAGTAAATAAACATAACCATAACAATTTGAAATCATCAAAAGGTTAAGAATTAGCTAGTACCTCTCTTTGACACATGTCTAAGTGGTCCCTGAACATCATATGAGTTAGACCAAGTAGATCAGACGCCCTCTCCGTATTACTATGAAAAGGTTTCTTCGTCATCTTCCAAGATATGTTCCCAAACATATTGATGCTAAACATCGAATTATTATTGTTGGATATATTCCCAATCATATCAATCTCAAACACAGCATTCACTGTAATTTCATTAAAATAAAATACACCATTTAAAAGAACTGAAATTTCATTACTTGTGATAGTGTGAGTAAAACCTAGATCCAACAAAACAGAAAAGGAAACAACACCTCTAATTATAGAAGGTTCATAATAACAATTGGTTAGTGATAGTACTAAGCTCGAAGGCAATACTAAACTAAACACTCCTATGGCTTCAATAGCTGCAGGTGCCCTATTGCCAACATGAAGATATTGCTCCCCATAAGACAGCTTCCTTTCCACTCTAAACCCTTGCAGCGTATTACAAATGTGAATACCACATCCAATATCATATACCCAGGAATTAATTTTATGATTTAAAGTAAATAATTCAATCATAAATAAGTTACCTGAAGAACGACACCCAAGGACCCAGAATGCTTCAACTTATTTTTCCGCAATTCATCGAGATAGAAAACCTGCTTCTCTTCCAGGTGACTTACTACTTTACTGTAGTGCAACTGATCCTTCTTAGGATTCTCTTTTCTTCAAGAGGGTATTTCTTTGGTTTAGGTTGATAGCCATAAGTTGTTTACCCTTATCACCCTTTCCTTTCCTTTACCCTTCTTGTTGCGTAGTTTATTTTGGCTTGTTGATCCTACCACCCCAATAGCAAGTACACGGGGAGAGGGGCTTTGAGGTAACCCTTTCTCATAATCAATGCAATGCATGTAAGGTTATTGTCTTCCCCTTGTGCATATTGAAATTATGAACAAAACCATTAAAGTCCTTATTAAGGGACCTATTGATTAAGTTCACAACAATGTCTTGTTCATAGACTTTGCCAAGTGCTTGCAGTTGGTCCATGTAACCTTCATTTCCGTGTGCACTTACGGGTTTACCCTTCTCACTTACAATGTGGTGCATCAATCAAACCATAGATTTCAACAGCTTGTGGTTTCTCAAACATTTTTTTGAGTTCGTTGAGCATGTCATAAGGGAAGAAATTTTCAAACTTCTTTTGGAGAGCAGGTGCCATCATTCCCAACATCAAACAAGCCACTTCATTATGACGCTTGTATTCAACTTTCCACGCCGCTTTTTCTCCTGGGCGTCAAACCGACAGTAAGGGCCTTGTACAAATAATCCAATTTATCAGCCACTCTACAGACAATTCTCAAAGAGCGATTGCAATCATTGAAATTATATGAGCTAGTCAACTTTTCTCATTTCAAAGAAAGTTTTGAACGTGAGAACTTAGTGTGGTGTTATCGATTTGAGCCATTTCTGAGAAAAAGTTCAAATATTAGTATTTTTGATAACACAACTTTTCAAGAAAATAAAAAATACCTAAGGTAATAAACATATTGATACGCTTACGCAGCGCGTTTGGGGTCAAAGGAACTTCCTTTTCGTCGAGCAATTTTTTCAACACCCTCAAGGCAGGAGTGGAACCTAATCGCTGTAGTGTAGTATTAGGGTAAGCCACGGGTATTGATATCGTTCTCTAGGGAAATAGGAATGCTAGTGAGAAGTTACTACGCTAAGGTTAAGGTTGAGGAAGATTATTTTTATCTTTTTTATGTTTTTTAGGAAATTGAAAAGTATGAATCTCGGTATTGGATTTGGGGGTTGGTATTTCTACCCCATTAGTGTACTATTATCTAATTATCTAAACTAAGGTGGTGGTAGTCTATGTCTAATTAATGTGTGCTCGTATGATAATTTAAAGATGTGTTTACTTAGGTTTTACTACTCCTTAATTATCTCCTATTGATGGTTGAGTTGTCACGTCCTTATTCTTAGTTGCGTTGTGTGTCTAAAGTTGTAGGGTATGCTTTTCTCCCTAACTCTTTGAACTTACCAAAGGGTCTCGTCTACAAAACCCACTAGGATAATAAGCTATTACTCTAAGGCACTCTTTGGATGGTTTAGCTTACAACTACCTGTAATTATATTCTAAGGTTCACAAAGATGAATCAAGCATTAAGTACACAAATCTAATGACCTATCGCATTACTAGATCATTAATCAACTAAGATAAGAGACAACCAATCAATATTTAATAATTAAGTTTCATATTCCCTAAGCAAACACACAAATAAATTAGCCGGACATGGAGAACATGTAAGCATACACACAAATAATCAAAGACATAATTGAATTGATGAAGTAGATACTTATCTTGATGTAAGATAGGGTTTGGAACCCTAAAATACTGTACAAGACACCCTTGTTCTGGGCTTTTTAGGTTTTTACTCCTCAAAAAGACTCTCTTAAAACTGAAAAATTCGGATTCTATATATAATATTACATATGCGACGGCGTCATCTTATGTTTTGTGACGCTCGCCTTGTCGCCGCCATTAGGGTTTCGCCTTGGCCACGCTTAACCTTGAGCACGGCCTCACCTTATGTCCGTGACGCCGCCCTCTTCAGCTTCCGACGCCGGTTCTGGGTCGAGGCCGCCGGAGTTGCGACGTCTACTCACTTTAAAGCCCGTGCCGCCCATTAGAATTAGCACTTCTTCTTCGGAAGCCGTCACAAAATTCCTCCAACGGCGCCGCAATAAGCATTGACGCCGTCCGCCTTTTGTTTTCGCAGCCTTTGAGTGTCTTGATTCTCGACTTTGGCCATTTTCTTCAGTGATATTCGCGCTTTTCGTCCAAATAAGTGCCATTCCAGCATTTTGCCTTCAAGAGACCTAAAAAGTGAAAAGGGACGATATTAAGCAATAACGGATACAAAAGTGATCAAATAAGGGTTAAAACGACCCCTCAAAATGGTACTTTTAAAACCTTATCAAATATACCTACACTTGTTATTTGCTTGTCCTCAAGCAAATGTGCTTTTAGCCAATTAATTTATAAGTTAGGGGTCATGAAGCATTGATTTAAAACGGTCCACAACACATATAAGCCCCTTAAAGTCATAACAAGCACGGAAATTACATACTAGCACCTCACATGGGGTGTTTGATACTCACATCTCTCTCGGGTGTATATATGAAATATAACAAATAGGAAATGGAAGATAAACACTCATTAACTGGTCCTAGTACATAGATTACCATAGGCTTGAGAATAGATCAAACCTCCATCGCTTACGTAGCACCTAGGAAAGACTATCCAAGAGGTCTTTTAAATGGTTGTAATGTTAGGCTTACGGTAGGGAAACAAGGGTTTGGTGGGATAGGCTATTTAGTGGTGGCAAGTCAAAAATCTCTATGTTAAATGCATACGAAGAATGGCGTTGCTAAGCCAAGACTCGACACTCTAAAACTCTAGGTAACGGAAATAAACAAACATAAATTTAAAGGATAGATATAGGATGGTAGCCCGTATTTTTTTTTTCGATTTTTTTTTGTGTGCATACACTTTTACTCTACCATCCTCTACGGTAACATCAAAATGATAGGGATTTATAGGCACATCCCTACACTTGAGTTTTTATTACTCTAACACTAATTTGACCTAAATTGAAAAGATCAAAACACTTGGGGTATATTATTACGCAAACAAAGGGAATTTGAATTTAACGCTCCTTCCCCGCCATTTCATAAAATTTAACTTTTCCCATGAGTCCCAATCGTCCCAAAACTGTGAACAAAGGATATGACTCGACTTAGAAACTCATGCAAGCAACTAGATAATTGAACTAAGGGTTTAGGGTGATAACAAACATTTTCACTAAAAGTGAGTGCATAAGGGGTAGGCTAAGGCGATTTGGGTGTATATTTGTCAAAGGGGTGTAAACAATGCTCTTCATTTATATTCCGTGAAAACTAAACATCACGAGAACCGCGAAAAGGATAGGCTCTGAGGGGTTAACTAGGGTATCGTGTACTAAAGATGAGTACAACGCAAAGGGTGTGGGGAATTACTCAACCGATGTGGAAGAAGTAATTATATTACATGTATCAAACAAGGGTTATCCTAATGCCTCTTATCATTTAGTTATTCCTAACTACACAAGTGTAGTCTCACTATGATATCGGAATGCATCACAAAACAAGTTCTAGAATCTAATATACTACCGGTTCACACTCTAATCATTGAAGATGAATGCTTTTAATTCCTACTAATCTAAGGGCGATCCTCACATTTTGGGTGGAATTTGGGTGGTAAAGGGTTTTTGTGCTAGTCATGCAACTTCCTATCCGTGAGTCGCTTTTGTTAAGACTAATGGCCCACTCCTATATGTCATAAAAATTTTAAATTTGGTGCCAAAATTACCCTAACCAACATTTTCTCATGGTTTATTACACAATCACAATTGGACAAAGCAAATAATCAAGGATAAGCATAGTTTCAAAGTTCCCGCTTTATTTTCCCTCCCTACACTTAAACTTAACATTGTCCCCAATGTTCCCCGAAAGTATCAAAGTTATGATAAAGAAGGTAATTAAAAACGAAAGAAACTAATACTCCGATTAGCTCTGGTAGGATCCGTAAAGTGGTGGTTAAATCCTTTCCAAGAAGAATTATTTCATGAAAAGCTCCTTCCAATCTTGTGTAACTTCTTCTTGACAAACTAAACCTCGCACAATTTGAACAAAACAAACGAAACCTTCGCAGTAAAATCATGTAATAAAATATATAAGACTCGATTTAAACTAGGGTATAATGCTTGTGGAATTGATGTTTACGTAATTTCTAAGAAAATTAAGACCTGAAAATTCCAAAAATTTATAAGTAGCTCAAAACGAGAAAAGGATCTGATGTTTTTACTCCTTCCCTTAACGACACCGCCGTTGCAATCCTGACGACGTGAGGTTATCCCCGACAAAAACTGCTCGGGATTTTCAAAAAATTCGAAAATTTACATCTTTAGATTCGGAAAAATTTCAAAACATCCATTATGACTCGATACAAGCATTTGACTCGAACAAACAAACATACATATCTTTTAGTTAATTGTTATTCTCATGTTTACGCCTCTTTGAAAACGTGTGCAATCCTCCCTACACTTATCCCTTATGTAAAATACCTTTATATGCAATTAAGACGAGGTTAAAAACAAAATAAAGCATTTTTACAAATTTAAACATGAGGATCAACAATCAATAAAAGATATATGACACACAAATGAAAATGAAAACAAATAACAATCATGGGTTGCCTCCCTAAGAAGCTTTGTTTTTGTTCGAGTCACGAGCCCGACTCAACCTTTATTTAATGATAAAGGGAAGTTTTCCCTACACTTAAGTTCATGTAAGTGATAGTAGCAATACACACCCTTAGGGTGGAAATTTGCTACGCGAGAGAAAAGGTGATGGGTGATTTATGTGTTCAAAGGAGTGTGCTCCATTCATTATAACCTTACCTAATTCAATTGGTGTGAATGTGAATCAAATCTCTCTCCTAAAAATGGATAATCTTCTATCAACTTTAAAAGATTCTTAGTTAAGGATCCATCTTGACCTAATAAACCCGGTTTAAACCTATAATGTTTCTTGTTATCAACCATGAATAGGTGATATAAGTGTGTAAGGTCATGGGTTACTCCTATATTAGCTTCCACTCTACATGGCCTAGAATCTACCACCTTTATCAAGCAACTACCCGGACTATCTATTTTGATGGGTGGATTGGGGCCTAATTCAATTCCAAGATTCACATCTAAAGACGAAAATTGGGTAAGGTTTTTAGTTGAGGCTCCTGTTCATCAAAATTAGGAACTTCCCTAGGACTAAGAGAGAGGTCATGACAACAAGCATGTGATTCCTTTGGGGGTTTCATCCGCTATCGGAATTGGAGAGGTATGGGTGTCATCCCAACGCTTTCCAGCATTGCATATACCTTTTCTACCTTTTAGGTATATTATTCTTTGCATTTCTTCACGGATTTCCAAGATGAAGTTGTCACTAGGCCCAAGAAAGTGTCATGAGTTTTTCGCATTTGAGCTTCGAGGCGCTTTATTTCCTTTTCTTGCTTGTGGACAAATGTCAACATTATGTCCTCGAATTCATCTTGCCGGAACATTCTTGGGAGCAAAA
Organism: Chrysanthemum makinoi; assembly: GCA_910596185.1. Classification (NCBI taxonomy): domain Eukaryota; kingdom Viridiplantae; phylum Streptophyta; class Magnoliopsida; order Asterales; family Asteraceae; genus Chrysanthemum; species Chrysanthemum makinoi. The sequence continues at coordinate 23,775,139 of OU343225.1, read as the reverse complement.
TTTGTTGATCAGATTCACATGCTTATCAAGATGAGTGGTTACTTCCATTAACGCCGCCACTTGGGCCTCCATACTCATAATTGCTTGTGCTCGAAGTTGACCCGCTCTCTTGGACAACCGGGAATTTCCCAACCTTCCTCTTCATATTGATCTAGGTCCTCAATAACCTCCCAAAGATGCCTCAAAGATTGAGGTTACTTAGCCTTCCACCCGGCATAATCAATGGTTCGTTGGAGGGAGAGACCCGACATGATCATAGAAGAGTTAGACTTGGAGCCAGAGATCAATGCCATGATGAGGGACTTTATGAAGTAAGTCCTTGAATCGAGTCCATGCTTCAGAGAGATTCACCTTGACGTTGTTGGAACATCAAGATGTCATTCCTAAGCTTAGTGGTTCTCCTCAATGGGAAAAATTGAGCAAGGAAGCGAGAGGTGAGATCATCCCAACTTGAGATGGAGCGGAAGTCGCCAAGCCAATTACTAGCTTGTCCCGAGAGAGAATTGGAAGAGACGCAGCGCTGGTCTCCCAAGTAGTAGCATCAAGGTCGATGGAATCGACAATTTTAAGGAAATCCCTTAGATGCTAATTTGATCTTCGAACGAAGTCCATGGAATGCACATCCGCTTTGCACAAACCGGATGGTGTCCTGATCGCAGGTCAGAGTTTGGGCTTGGCCTGAAGCTCAATGGTGTTCCTATAGCCTAGGTGGCTTTGCCTGAGTATTCACCAAGTGTACGGGCTCTTGGCGGGTCATTTGGTGGTGGGTTGATGAGTGGTGGTTGGTTATCATCTTCCATGATGAAAAGTGATGGGTGTTACAAACAAAGGTCACGAAGAAGGGGGATAGACTAAGAGGAAGCTAAAAATGAGAAAAATTTACTTGATAGGAATCAAGCAAAGAACCTAAACGAGGTGGACTACTAACTAGCTATTCTATTCCCGGCAAGGGCGCCAAAACTTGATACGCTTTACGCAGCACGTTCGGGTCAAAGGAACTTCCTTTTCGTCGAAAGAGTTTTCAACACCCTAGACAGTGAACCTAATCGTTGTAGTGTAGTAATTAGGGTAAGCCACGGGTATTGATATCGCTCTCTGTGGGGAATAGGAATGCTAGTGAGAAGTTACTACGCTAAGGTTAAGGTTGAGGAAGATTATTTTTTATCTTTTTATGTTTTTTAGAAATTGAAAAGTACTAATCTGGGTATTGGATTTGGGGGGGGTTGGTATTTCTACCGATTAGTCTACTATTATCTAATTATCTAAACTAAGGTGGTGGTAGTCTATGTCTAATTAATGTGCACTCGTATGATAGTTTAAAGATGTGTTTACTTAGGTTTTACTACTCCTTAATTATCTCCTATTGATGGTTGAGTTGTCACGTCCTTATTCTTAGTTGCGTTGTGTGTCTAAAGTTGTAGGTTGTGGCGCGCTTCTCCCTAACTCTTTGAACTTACCAAAGGGTCTCGTCTACAAAACCCACTAGCGATAATAAACTCTTACTCTAAGGCACTCTTTGGATGGTTTAGCTTACAACTACTGTAATTATATTCTAAGGTTCACAAATATGAATCAAGCATTAAGTACACAACGAATGACCTATCGCATTACTAGATCATTAATCAACTAAGATAAGAAACAACCAATCAAGATTCAATAATTAAGTTTCATATTCCCTCAGCAAACACACAAATAAATTAGCCGGACATGGAGAACATGCAAGCATACATACAAATAATCAAAGACATAATTGAATTGATGAAGTAGATACTTATCTTGATGTAAGATAGGGTTTGGAACCCTAAAATATCATACAGACACCCTTGGTTCGGTTTTAGGTTTTACCCAAAAGACTCTCTTAAAACCAAAAAATTGGATTATATGTATAATATTACATATGCGACGGCTGCCACCTTATGTTTTTGTGACGCCGTCGTGTCGCCGCCATTAGGTTTCGTCTCAGCCACGTTAACCTATGCGACGGCGCCACCTTATAGCGTCATGCGACGCCGCCCTCTTCAGCCTTCCTCCGACGCCGTCTGTCAGTCGCATCTAAGGCCGTCGGAGTTGCGACGGTCTACTCTTTTTAAAGCCCGACACCCGTCCGTAACTAGCATTTTCTCTCCGAGCCGTCACAAATTCCTCCGACGGCGCCGCATTAAGCAGTTGACGCCGTCACGCCTTTTGTTTTCACCGTTTGAGTGTCTCGACATTCGACTTTGGCCATTTTCTTCGATATTCGCCGCTTCGCTCAAATAAGTGCCATTCCAAAGATTTTGCCTTCAAGATACCTAAAAAGTGAAAAGGAACGATATTAAGCAATAACGGATACAAAAGTGATCAAATAAGGGTTAAAACGACCCATCAAAATGGTACCTTTTAAAACCTTATCACATATAACCATAGAATTTTCTCGAAAAACTAGTACCCAAATTATCATAGTTCAATTACATCAGTTGATCTGCTAGTAACGAAAGAACATAATAAGGTAATCTGTCGAACAATAATTGGCAAACCTTTTCCAATTCCTAGATCATTATGGGATTTATATTACCAACGACATTGCATATGTAAACATGTTTTATCCCCATCTTGTTTCTTGTGTCCAGTTCTCACTTACTACTCAATTTAAGTCGTCTAATTTAAAGAACTGCAAATGTGTCCAGTTTAGGTATGACTCAACATGAACATTTATCTTTCCATCACAATCTCGCCAAGTTCTCACATGACGTAAATTGCAACTTCAAGTGTTTCTTTAACTAGATAGTACTAACTTAATTTTAAAGGGTACTAGTTTTGATTTATGGTGTCAAATCAAATATGTACAAAGATGTCATGCATTCAACTTGTAGCATACATTTTAATAAAAACGTTTTTATTAACCAATTTATAAAGATTAAATTAACAAAGTTTTGATTGAGGTATTGGTTTCACCAAAGGAATTTACCTTTAATTATCGTCCATTATATCGTACTTTTGCATAAGTACAAAGACTTAGTATTTCGGATAATTACCATAAAGTAGCGCATGAAATTAAAGCTAATTCGTCCTTAAGATGATTTTGTACATAACATAGCCTACTTGGTAACTCCAATTTGAGGCACAAAGAAGCGGAGAATTTGGTCAAGCGAAGCAATTAACCTCCTTCTTTTGGGTCACAATTTAATGCGCTCCCCTCCTTATACCTCTCTTATAGTTTGTCAAAATTGGATGATCCGTTCTCACTATTAGTACAAAACTCATCACTCAAGTAAACTTATGAAAATTTAAGTCTTTAAAAACAAATTAAATTTCACCATTGTTTAGTCAAATTATTTTTTCTATTCATGAAATTACACTTTGCTTAAAACTTGTCAAACATGATAACGAACAAGTAAAATAAAAAATAAACAACTAAAACAATGCACAAATAACTAACAATTAATATGCGTAAAGAAGTAGCCACATGCAATTTATTTGATAAAGCCTATTAATAATCAAATATAGGTTAAATTATGTATATGTTAACTAGGGCTTTCACTTACTAAGGCACGTGAGCCATGCATCGGTAAATCGATTGTAGTTCATAGTCAAACATATACCAAATTGCACGTAATTGATTATTAATATATATATATATATATATATATATATATATATATATATATATATATATATATATATATATATTGAAGTCTTCCCCAATTCAAGAATTATCAAAACAATACATGTGATAAATAACTTAACAATTAATAATTCATTACAATAATCCATGACGAACATGCATGTCTCATCATGGATATAATATAACACTTATTCAATTAGTCACAAGATCACATACAATTCCATGTCAGATAACAATTATTCACGAATTAATTCACGTAACATATTTATAATTCTAGGTTTAGATATCAATTAACAAAACAATTTTTATTAAACCCTAAATTTTTTATACTAATCGACTAAAAAATAATTTTAGGTCGACATAATTTTTTCTAAAACCAATTAGGGCAAAAGCCCTAAACCTAAAAAATTGGGATTTACATATAATAACCAAAACCTAGAATTAATCATATCAAACATAATACAATATCCGTTCTTTACGTGTTTAGTGTTTAGTAATTATTTATTCATTAAAAAAAGCTCGTGATGTCACTGTTGGAATTTAATAACATGACAATCATATAAAAAACACATTAAATATCAACGATACATGCGGAATCGTATAGAAACATATAATGAATAATTAATTAACATAAAATAAAGCATGCGTATTTTTTTTATTCTAGCCTAACAAGAATCAACTCCCAAACTAGAAATTAGGATGAACCATAATTAGGGTTTATATGATTATAGGAATTGCCCTTTACCGATTTTGCAATTCAATCCAAAATACTTACAATCGTGTGTAAGTACCACGTTCTTATACACACGTACTATAACAAATTAAAGTAATGCTAGTTTTAAGGACACAAAATGTTTGCTTAAAGAAAATCAAAGTGATCGACCCCTTAGGGTTTGTGACCGATCGTTTGGGACTAAAAAACACAAACAATTTTAGGTTTTGGGTTTAGGTGTATAAGAGTTAATTTACAAACCATAGACCTTGTCAATATACTCAAAGAAACTTAGTGTCCAAGTTAGGGTTGAATTGGGTTTGGAAACTCCTTAGGTCGATCGGTTATGAATCCCCAAGGGATTCTAGAACTTATTTGACATCTAATTTCATATTTAGTCATTCTTTTAACATTTAACGACTGTTAGTCTATTACTTTTAATTACTTAACGTTCGTTATGCATTTCGTGTAAATAATAAGTAAATATAACATTTAATATTTAATTACTTTAACTTTAATTCTCATACGCAAAATGTATAATCACGTAATCTCGAGTTCGATCCTAACTTATGACTACTATTTTATATCCATAAAACCAACAAAAGCTATGCCAAAAGAAATTTTTTTCTTACACTGTTTTGGGCCACCAAGGGCGCGTTCCTCGACACTTCACCTGCATCACTTTTTTTCTTGGCTATCCGCATTAAAAGAGTGGCTCTTTTTATAAATAATTTTCATTATTTTCCTAATGATCAATCTTTCTTCATCTTTTACTTCCACCAGAACCTAACGTTTACATTGTAGCAAATGAAAGAAAACTAGATCTATCATAAAAATCAATTTCTCTTTTAACCTATCACTTTAAACACATCAACAACCCAACAGAAAGTTACAGAAATTTGTAATGGCGGAAGAGGTTGTTACTTCCGTGGTTGGAAAGGTAAAAGACTTATTGTTTGGGAAAGCTACAGAGGAGATTAGTTACATGTGGAACTGCTCTAAAAACGTTGAAGATCTTGAGACAGAAAATAAGAATCTAAAGGAGATGAAGGGAAGGGTTCAACAAAAGATAACAGAAGCAAAAGAGAAAGGATATACGCTCTTAAATGGTGTGGAAGAGTGGGTGGAGAACGCTGATTCTCGCATATCTGAAGCAAAAGAAGTTACTGATGGGTTCGAAGCTAATGCCGACAAGAGTGTGTGGAGAACGCTGATTTTCGCATATCGTTACGGTAAGATGGCGGCAGACAAGGCTCCTTCACTTGTAAATGTCCAAAAAGATGTCGGGAGTTTTGAAAGTTGTGTTTCTGTTTCAACTCCTATACCTGGAGTCCTAGGTTCCTATGTACGTAAGAACATTGATGGTCTTGATACGCATAAGTCGTGTATCGAAAAGATTATGAAATATATTGAAGATGACAACATACAAATCATAGGAATCTATGGTACAGGAGGTGTAGGAAAGACCACACTAGCCAAGGAAGTTGCTGTCAAGGTCAAAAGTTTAAATTTATTTGCTGCTGTTGAATTTATAACGGTCTCACAACCCTTAGATGCTGAAAGGATCAAAAAGGAGGTTGAAACGGCAGCAAAACGAATTAAGAATAATGGCGAGAAGATTCTAGTCATCTTAGATGACTTGTGGGGGGAACTAAAGCTGGATGAAGTGGGTATTCCCTATGGGGCTAATTACAAGAATTGCAAGATTTTGTTGACGTCTAGAAGCAAAGATGTCTGTGAAACAATGAAGGCTACCGGTTTAATTAATGTAGGCTCATTGAAAAAAGAAGAAGCATGGATTCTTTTCAAACGTGTGGTTGGGGATAATGTGGAGACCAATGAAAATTTGAAAAAAATTGCAGACAAGATTGTTGATGGATGTGGTGGGTTGCCGCTCATCATACAAGTTGTAGGTGCAGCTTTGAAAAATGAAAGCATCGAGTCATGGAAAAGAGCTCTTACACAACTACAGAAACGTACAACGTCATATATAGATCCAAAGATAAGATTAGCATACTCTCATTTGCAGCTAAGCTATGATTTCCTTGAAAGCGAAGAGGCGAAATTATGCTTCCTGCTGTGCAGTATGTTCCCTGAAGATTACGACATTCCTTTAGAACGTTTGGCACATTATGGGGTTGGTCTAGAAATTTTTGAGGACCTTGATAGCATGGAGGACGCGAGAAATCGAGTTCGGCATGCAGTAAAGATCCTCAAATCCAGTTGCTTGTTGCTGGATGGGAAGGATGAATCAAGGGTAAAAATGCATGACGTGGTTCGTGAAGTGGCGTTATTAATCGCTTCTAAAGGTGGCAATAAATTTTTAGTAAAGGCTGGGATAGGTTTGACAGAATGGCAACCAAGAACTAAAAGGGTGAAAAGTTGCACAGGCATCTCACTCATGAAAAATGATATTGAAGAGTTTCCTGATTATAAGCTTGAAATTCCACACCTTGATATTTTCCTTATACAAGGAAATCGATTGTTGTCAACAATTCCTGACGAATTTATTCTAGGTGTGAAAGAAGCTAGAGTTTTAGATTTTGAGCATAATAAGATTGCGTCCCTCCCACCATCACTGAAGCAACTAACAAAATTGTGTATGCTCAATCTTGGTTTGAACCGATCCCTCCGTGATATTTCTATACTTGGGGTCCTCAAATCACTTGAAATTTTAATTCTCAGTTACACTGCGATTGTAAAAATTCCTCAAGAGATCGGAGATTTGGTCAATTTAAGGCGGCTAGAAGTTAAAGGCTGTTACTATCTATCTCATATAGCACCAGGTGTGATGTCAAAGCTCCGTTGGTTGGAAGAATTGCATATTGGATACTATCCAGTTGAAGACGGGAATAATGAGGGTTTTATGGAGATAGGCGAACTGTCGATGCTAACATTTCTAGATTTATTTGTACCACACGTGCATCTTATTCCTACAGAAGGTGTGTGTTTTACAAAACTGAAAGGATTTGTCATACAAATCGGAGGAGATATACAATTCTATGACGTAGCGGAGGTTGTACATAAAAAGACTCTGATTCTGGAAATGGAGTATCTTGATCCCCCATCCATATTGCAAGTTAAGGAATTGATCAAGTTAAGTGATGGTATAATTTTTGATTCGGTAATGAATCTAAAAAATATCGTGCCTACAATGTATTGTGAAAGTTTAAATGACTTGACTACAATCATGTTATCTGAGTGTTTCAATCTTTTGAGTCTGGTGGACTCAAACGATTGGGATGTAGAGATAGAAGAACGTGGTGGAGAAAATACAAAGGTGCAATTTTTTTCGAAGCTGGAACACCTTATTCTCTATCGTCTCAGAAACTTGCATGTTCTATGGAACTGTCCAGGTCAATATATAAGCCTTAAGAACCTAGTGACAGTCCATATATCTTATTGTGATGAGTTAGAGAGACTATTCTCTGTTAATGCAGCACGCGGGCTAGTCAATTTGCAAACTTTAACAATACAGTATTGTGAGAGTTTAAAGGAAGTGATCTGGGACGGGGATGGAGGTAATGATATCGACATGGTTGTGTTTCCTCGCCTTGTCAAGATTGAATTACGTGAGTTAGAAGGGCTCAAGAGCTTCTATGGTGGAAAGGTAAACATCAAATTTCCTTCCTTGGAGTTTGTGGAGTGTAATGGAATGGACGAATGGGGTCATAATGGAACCTATATTACACCGAATCTCAAGCGCGTGAATAAGGTATGGATATTGCCACGATGAAAATTATTTTATCTAATAGGTTGAGACAATTGCTCCCCTGCTAACCACTTTATGTTACTGTCACAGGCAATTGATGATTTCAAGGATATTGGTATGTATTTATTTTACAGATTTATGTATTTCATTATGAAATACCCACTGCTTACAACTACGATTTAAGATCATCCGATGACAAAAACATTTTTTACATACAAAAGAATTAATCTTCACCTTTCATCTTTATTTGATCTAATGGATATACATTAATCTCAATAATTTAAAAAACTCGCTTTTATCATTTTTTACAAAAATTAATATCTTTCAAATCGTTAAGCGGAAAAAAATATATCATTACGACAAGTATTTAATTATCTTTCTATAAATAAGCACTTTGATATACTTTCGACACAAAAAAATCGTGTTTTTCACTTTTTTTACATTTTTTCGTTACTGAAATTTTCATGAAAAAATCACATGTAGTTAAACACTAATGTGAATATCACATGCGATATTAGTGTTAAATCACATATGATATTACACTAATATCACATGTGATATTACATATCACATATAAATTTCGTATGTGATTTAACACTAATATCACATGTGATATTTAAATTAGTGTTTAATCACATATAATTTTTTTATGCAAATCTCAAATTCTAAAAAAAAAGAAAAAAAAAAGACGAAAAAACGTGAAAAATGATTTTTTTTCTTTTTTCGAAAGTATATTAGAAAAATATAATTAAGTCTGCCGCGATGGTGTAATTATTTTAACGATTAATCGTTAAGAGATATTTAAATTATAAAAATAAGTGAAATAATAAAATGTTTTTAATCTCAACTATTGATTTCTTTTTAAATGAAAGGTAAAGATGAATCACTTAGTATGAGATAAAAGTTTGTTATGTTTTTTTTAGAAACTACACAATGAATTGGTTCGTAATGGGGCAAATTACAAAAAAAGTCAAATATTTTCGAAAGTTACACTACAATTTTTTTTCCCTAGAGAGTCACGTGACCCTTGTGACCCCCTTTTATCTCCGCCCCTGTGTATAACTATAACTAAAATCTGTATCAAATGATGTTACAATAATTTAATTTTTTGTGGTGTTTACCACATCACAAGAAATCTGCATAAGAAATAATCTTGAAGTGTAAATTTGGTGCCTACTTTTTGATTATTCATATTAAAGGATAAATTTGTATCATAGATGATTGAAGTGAAAATTTGTAATTGCACTAACTTGAAGTTTTTATGCGTGGTCATATAGTAGGTACGTATCATGACCGATTCAAGCAAGTTGTTGGACTCAAAGAATGGCCCACATTAAAGTAGGAGCCCTCAGTACAAAAGAGTTCAAGAGAACTAAAGGAAGTGGAAGTCTGATTGTCAAGAAGTCAAGTATATTCAAGCAATATTAGTTTAAGGTTTGAGCTTGGATTTTCATCTTTCAACTCATTGCATGTTTTATTTTTGATGTTTCCAGAATATTTACGACAAAACCAAATTAATAAGATGTGTTTGAATATTTGTCCTTTATGATAAAATCTCCTTGTAACTGTTAAATTTAAAACAAAAATGACCATGTTAAATACATCAAAGCAGGTGATTAGCTCAGCTGAAAAATAACAACTTAAAGGTTATCTAAAACTACTCACTATAAAGTATTCTATTACATATTTACATGTTACAGCTACATTGTACAATTTATAGAGAAACGAACAATCTACTTCTTAGGGTGGTAAACGAGTCGAATCCATTTGAACTTTGGCAAGGTTCAACTCGACAATATAATGTTCGGCTCGATCTCGGCAAGCCTTAATGAGGGAAGCTTGAGCTCGGCTCGTTAAATTCGACTCGAGCTAGATTTATTTATAATGATGCGCTTTTCCAACCGACTAAAATTGTACATAATATATCTGAAAAGCATTTACGGAGTATATCATGAAAAACTCGACAAAAACTCGAGTTGAGCCTATATAAGCTCGAGCTCGATCGACTTGTTAAACATTTCGAGCTTATTTTTTGGGCTCAAGCTAGAGGCTCGAAAACTCGGCTTGAACAAGCGCGACTTGAGTTCCAGCTCGAGTTACTCGACAGACAAAATCTCAACTCATTTACACCCCTAATTCTACAGTCACATTGTTTTCACCTGTTTATGCAACTTAACATCGGAAGTGACCAAATAAAACCGAATTTATTTTGGATAAATAAAAATGCTAACTAATGGCTTATTCATTTATTAAGATATACAACCATGATCTAATTAAAGGAGTTAGTTTAAATGTCTTGCAAGCAAAAAAACTGATACCATCAATTATTTAAACCTACAAGATACTGCCATCCGGATTTTCTGTAAACACTTTGTTCAAGTAAAATAGTCTCTACCAGATTTTTTATAGAGAAAGTAATGGTTCCGGTTTTAGATGTCAAAACACATTTCCTATAGATGGTAAAATGGAAGGGTTGGGAAACGGGTTAGTATTAGAACGGGTCATAGAAAAAAAAATGATAATAAGAATCTGAAAACAAAATCATTATGTATGTTGTAAGAAATGACATACTTTCATGTATTTCGGCATCATCCCCGTCACTACAAGATTGTCGATGATAGGCCAACAAGCTATATTACCGTGACTGACAGTCGTGACACTTTGGATTTGTAGAGTGACATAACTGTATCCCCAAAATGCATAAGCATGAGTTTGCCATGTTTCTTTCCCGAGTGATTCTTTATAGAAGAATACCTTTGAAAAACGAGGATCCGAAACATTTACAGCAGTCGCGTTGTTAGCGCAATACGGACTACTTGGAGCAAGTCTAAAGGTGATGAAATAATGTTGCCTTGCAGCACAATAAAATGTGTAGCTAATCATACCATTGGGACCTAATTGCAAACAATTACCATCTCCTGTGAGGGAGCTTTTACGCGCGATGACATACCAAACTGTACCCTGGTATGACCAACCAGGGATAATGTTGGTTTTATTATCAAGGAGCAGGAACTGAAAGGTTTTATTCACTATTAGATATGTAGGTTGCAGGTCGAAATCCTGCTCGCCAAGTGTAACTGCTAAATAAAATGTGTTTCCGTAAAAAAAACTAAAGATAAAATATAACAAATTATTAAATCATTCCGATAAAGTAATGCAATAAACGGATTCAGGTTTTGTGAAAAAAGTGCAAAAGAATAAAAAAATCATCAAATTTCGCCACTGAATGGTTAGGTTTTCTTTTCAAACGTTGTATAGAAGCACGAAACCATGACGGAAAGATGTTTACGGATGCATCAATAGTAAAATCAACAATGTATCATGTAACGACTTTTGAGCATACCTGCTCTAGATGCAACTTGAGAAGATCGATGTCAATAAGACTAAAAAGAGCAATTTAACGAAGAGAAACTCAAGAGCCATTGTGACTTGGGGGGATGATCAAACATATCTATATATATTTATAGGGTAACAAATATGGCACAAAGATGACCATTCACAAGGCGAAAATGATCAAAGCTATTTGATATACATACTAATTGCTAAGTCGACACTGTCAACTTTCGCCATGATTTGTCTACTCAATCTAACAAACTTTTTTTTTGTAGTTAATTTTCAACTTGTTTAAACTTTAAATGAAACCTTTGCATGTATCAAAAGGTTTTGAATTTAATATTATTTGGATATCTAAGTCAAATAGCTAAGACCTTCTACAGTATCCATAGGTTCTAAATCTAATTAGTAAAATATCTCGTAATGATCTAACGTGTACAGAAGATTTCTTGAATGTCTATAAAATGTTATGTTAAAGTCAGAAGTAGATATTTACAAGGTTGAGACAAAGAGGTAATTTTGTACGCCACCAATTGAATATGTATGAAATTATGAACAAGGAAGAACAGGTTTATAAACATTTGAAAGGCTCATAAGTGTATTTTGTTAAGCTATTCATACGAAAAGGTCTCGTTACTTTATAACAAAACTACATTTTAAAATACAAAGCACTCTTTTCAACTAACACATCGCTTTCACCTCCTATTTATGCAAGTCGGGTTCCAATTAGCTAATAAGCTTTAACATGCATGAAAGATCAAACATCTTCAACTTAAAAAGAGACTATTTCTGCATCTAATAAGGTATACGATTCAACTATAAGAACTCTAATAAGATCTATAAAAATAAAAATGAAATCTCCAATTATTGTTACAAGAAATGAAAGTAAGGGAGTACCAGCCATCCTACGTGTTAAAAAGTCAACCGTATTTACCCAGTGGTCAAAACTTGTTCAACTTCACGCAGACATCACGAGCTCAAAATTAACGTTTATGGTTCTATCACTTTCGTAAAACCTTGAAGTTCATGTCGACATAAAATTGTTATGACCAAAATGTTATATTAATTACCACTAATCAGATATTTTTAATCTTTGATTTCTATTTACGGCAAGTGTTTCAACAGGGACTTTAGTCCTAACCTGTCTCCATATCATATTAAGTGCGTCATCTTTCTTTGGAGGGTAATGATACTCAAAATGATGTGTGATTTCTTTGAGCTGCTTCCACATTTTTAGCCACCTGTCTTGGGGTATTTTCCTGAGGTGTTCATCAATATAGCTGGGAACCAATGCTTCTTTTATGGAAAAGAAAAGTGCAAACTTGGAGTAGTCTAGCTCAGACTCAAACGGGAGCTCGATATGGTCGCTCACAATCACGGGGACAAGGTCGCTCACGACAGCATTGACCAGTCGGTTAGAGGAAGGAGTGGCTCCTGCTGGATGTAAACAGAATTTTGAGGACTGCATGCCCTGCATAGACTGGTTACACCATAGATGTGTCAAATATGATTACAAACTTTATACTATCTCAACAAAAATATAAATTTTTTAATAAAATGATTTAGAAGTTTCATGTGGTAAAAAAATACACATTGGCAACGCTTACTCGTTCGATCTCCTTTTCAAGCTTACCCAGACCCATAGAGATACCATATAACCCAAATTGGCCCATCTGTAAGTATATGGGTCGAGATTGGCACATCTAATTGCAACGCCTATTAAACTACCACCTTTGTCCCACATACATGTATAAGTAGTCTAGCCAAAAGTTGAAGACTTATAGCATTAATGCATTCGCCTATAGCAAAGCCTGCTTCAAAGTGGACATCCTCGTAACCTTTCAGTAATTTTTCGAGCTTCCAATGAACGTTGCTTTCTTGCACAACACATTAAGTCCTCATTCATTTACTTAGTTATCCCCTAAAATGAAATTCTCATATAATGTCCACAAAAATTGCAACAATGTTTGACTTCATCCTTTAAATATCATGTGGACCACAACTACAGGTGACAAAATGGGCAGGTTTGACAGGTTAGGTAATGGAAATTATGGAGCTAAATAGTTCCGGGTCAATATGGATAATCATTAGTGCGGTTCAGAAGGATTCGGCCACAATACATTTTCTAATTTTAGAGTGTTAAATATGATTATAAAAACAATAATAATTCGTTTTTTAGAAGGAATTTAGGAAATTTAATGCTTTTGAATACACTTTAGGATGATGTTTAGCCGTTTCAATTTCTATTAAGTTCATTAAAGTTAACCCATTTTACCCATTAGAATAGAGATAACCCAAGTCAACCAATATACAGGTAATTTTATAATCGGGTCGAAATTGCCACCTCTAACCGCAACCAATAGCAGTATGCTAAATAGGTTCGGGCCAATATGGGCAACCATTAGTGCCAGTTCATATGGATCGAGTCAGATTACCACCCACAAAGATTTTCTAATTTTAGTGTTATAATATGATCCTAAACACTACTCGTAAATCACTATAATTATCCATTTTTTAAAGAAATTTAAGGAATTTAGTGATTTTCAATACACTTAGGATGGCGTTTGAGCCGTTCCAATATCTAGGAAAGTTCATTAAAGTTACCCGTGTGACCCATTAGAATAGAAATAACCCAAATCAACCCATTTATACATAATTTGTAATGGGTCGAAATTGCTACCTCTAACTGCAACCAAGTATAGTACCAAATAGCCGATGATGAAGGGTGAATGGTTAATTTAACCTTAAAAACTTGCCAAAAATTAAAATGTAGCAACTTTTATGGACAGATAGAGTACCATGGAAAATTGATTCATGTTCTCATGGTTCTTCCTCTAAAAAAAAGAAGCGTATTACGCAACTTGTAAGGGTTTGGAGGGTCATCTTTCAGGTAAGACTCCACAACATGCTTATAAGGGGCTACCACGTCTTTGTGTAAATTTGACAAGCTTTTGGAGTATTGCTCAAAGTCTGCAATGCATTCACCTCTTCCCGAAGAAATCTGAAAGCATTGGGATTACATGATCTCTTCCAAGATTCTTTTGCCAATAGCTAGAATTCCTCAAGAACTTAAGTAAATCATAAGCATTAGGTTCAGATGAATTAGTCATTAAAAAGGAAAAAGGGTCATTTCAAGTCGATATGTGAGAGTGATCGAGTTAACATCAAAACTTGCCACTTTTTACATGAGGCTCAAGTACGTAAATAAGTAGTTCAACAGTATCTAAGTACAAGCATTAAGCAGAAACATCTTCTTTCTATACTTCTAGTTTTTATTTTACATATAACTAGAGCGTTACCTAAGAAATATGGAAGCATGTATGAGGTAAGGTGGTACAGTATCATATTTTCAATAAAAAGGGCCAAGTTATTTGATAATATCCTTAAAATAAACTAAATGTCTCATTTTGTCACCCCAAGTAAAGAGTTGGATACACATAAAGCATCTTATTATCTGTATCTTCTAGTAAATATCTAACAAACGGAATGTCATTCATAGATTTAAATCCCTAACTTGTTATATAGCTATAAGTCACAGTCATGCAATTAGCTCTCATTTATTCGCGAAAAAAATACAATCTTGTTTCATGATACTGAGATCAAACGTATGTCACAAACTCAGAATCATGCATCATTATACATTAAACAACAAAAAACTTTATAAAATGACACTCAATAAGTAGATCCATGTAGATATCATATCTATCAACAACAAAGATCCAAACTACATTAAATCACCAAATATATAAGGTGTCAACGTCTTATACAAAATTCACTTACTCATCAAATATATAGGGAGTTATTAAACGTTCATTCGAAAGCAATTACTATAATTAGTTTCAGGTAACCTGCTGTAGCTGTAGCTCAACTCATTAATTCCATATCCAGTCAAGTGCAACAAACGTATATCGATATATGAAGCACAATTACTAATTTAACCTAATCTTTCCATATCCGTATATGATACTTATATTCAGAATTTGCCAAATGCACCATCTTATTTTATACATGATTTCTGTTTTCTAAGGGGGTGTTTGTTAAAGCTTATTAGTTCGGTTTCTCAGCTTTTTGAACTTTAGAAAAGCTAATATTCTAATAAGCCCAATTTTTAGAGCTTAAGAACTTATCTAGTTAGAAAGCCTATTTATGAAGCCCTTAAAATACAGATTGTGTTGTTTCCAAAGTTTGGGCTAGTGTTAAATCGTAATAAGATTAATTTCGGTCCTAAAAGTCATTAACAAAGCTCAACTTAACTTATTTGTTAATTTTTTTTAGGTTACTCAAAGTGATTACACATATCTAGAGACTTTTTGAGGAGTGTAAAATTATGGCAGTTATTGTAACCGGCTGAAGTTTATTACAATCAAGTTGATTACCTGAGTGCCCATAGAAACTTGCGGTCACGGGCTCTTTCCGGGTCCGGTAAAGAGATGTGCAACATCGCTAGCATTTTTAAGAGGTTAAGTCTTTCCCAAAGCCTATCCCACAGGCTATTGTAATTTGCCCTACTCTTGAATTTGCAAAAAAAAAATATATTCCCGGTTGTTGTCTCTAGAAGTCTTTGAAAGTAAATAGTTAAATGGAATACTTCTTTTAGAATGGCCTATGGGAAAGATTTCGGCCTGGGAAAGACTGAACCTCTTAAAAATGCTAGCAATGTAGAGCACCTTTTTACCGGACCCTGAAAGAGCGGGTGCCAGCGAGTTTCTATGGGGCATTAAGGTGATCAACTTTTATGTAATAGACTACAACCCCGATTACAATGACTATCAATTTTTTCAAACGAGTAGCAACTCCTCAAAAGTGTCTCGTAATAACTTTGAGCAACTTAAATAAAATTAATAAACATATGAGCTACTTAATAATTTTTAGGCCTGAAATTAATATCTAATTACGAAAAAACACAGGCCCAAACTTTCAAAACTACACAATCCATAATTTAAGGGTTCCATTAGGCTTTCAACAATTTAAAGTAACAATTAGTTATAAGTAAAGGTATTAATTAAACGGAATCAAAAAAAGCTTTACCTTTTAGGGGGTTCGTTCTTTGAAAGGAGTAGGCCACAGGCGGCGCAGAAAATGAGATCTAGGTTTTTCTTTTTGTTGGGAGCATTTTTTAGAGAGAGTTTTTGAAAGAGTAATGCTATTTAGACCTAAAACACAAACCTAATTATAAGCCTAATGCATAAATCACTTGTACATTTACATCAAGTATTTTCTCTCTCTAAATTCCCACCAATAATTTTTTCAAATCAACCAATCAAATCATTAGGTTCATTTGTAGGCTTCATTAGTAGGCACAACAATCATTTTTCTTTTTGAAATGCTAGTAATGTTGTTTGGTGAATAGTTATTGTAAGAGGGTTGTTGTTGTTGTTTTTTTTTTTTTTGGTATTCTCGTTTGGGTATTCCGGTATGGTATTCTGTTTGGTACTCTTTTGATTACTTGACCCCATCACTTTTTTCAATGATATATGCAATATTACCTTCACTAGGCACTTTGGGTAATACTTTATCTTTTTTCTTTTATGGTGGAATCACATATTACTATATTTTGTTTTATTCTAAATAATTATTAAAAATATCCTACATATTTTTAAAATAATAATATTTTATTTTTAATTATATTTTTTTCTCATTCCTTATTTCTTTCAAATCTTTCCCAAATCCAAATATAATTTCAATCTCACTTACAAACCAAACGCACCTTTATTGGTGATTTGTGAGAATGGAGGTGTAGATTTGGGTTTGGTTTGGGTGATTTGATTTTGGGATTGGGACTCAAAGAAGAAAAAGTTGTTCGGTAATGAAATGTGATTGTTTGTTTTAGCATTTAGTCAAGATAATACATAATTCTTGGGTTAATTGGCTGGTTATCTCTCTACTTATCCTAGTTTGAGTTGGGATCCACTACAAAGTGGAAAAATTAAAAAGTTTGCAAAGCCATTCACCTAGTGTCACGTGTCCCCCACCCACTCTTCCCTTTTTTTTTAGTATTTTCGGTTAAAGGGTCTTTTGGTCATTTGATCATTTTTTTTAATTCCACCATAAACTTCAAACGTAAATAACTTTTAAACGAAAAACTTTAACAAAAAATCGATTTCACCATAATTTTAAAATTTAATTCTCTTTAATTTGTATGCAGTTTGATATATGAATCGCAACTTTTCTTTTTCAACTTTTTAAGTGGGTGATGATTTTCTTAAAATTTTCGGCATTTTCGGCTCTAACTTTATCTAGTTTAAAGGCCGAATTATGCAAAACTTAAAACATGAAAGTTGTAGTTTTTTGGCCATGCTTTACCCAGGATTTTGAATCACTTAAATTCGATATTATATGAGTGAGACATCACACGTTAAAGATGACGTCTTAGTCATATTTAGTACACACTAAGTTTTTGATAAAATGCTTAAAAGATAATTTTCTTATAAAAGTACATTTAAATGTACTAATTGGTGTACCACAATATATCTTTTGTTAGTTTTAGCTTTTTTTAACTGATGAACAGACTAATTGATGAAAAACCAACTGATGAACAATGTGATCATAACTGATGAACAGTTCGATGAACAAGATTAACAGATGAACAACACTAACTGATGAACAATCAGTTAATATTGTTCATCAGTTAGTGTTGTTCATCAGTGATCAACTGATGAACAATGTGCTTATAACTCATGAACATTTCCATGAACAAGATTAACTAAACAATATTGTTCATCAGTTAGTATTGTTGTTCATCAGATAGTGTTGTTCATCAGTGACAAACTGATGAACAATAATAACTGATGAACAAAACATACATTTTTTTTCAAACAATGATTAAATGAATCACTCTTCGAATCTTACATTAAATAATGAACAATACTAACTGATGAACAAAACGTACATTTTTTTTAAATAACGATTAAAAGAATCACTTTTTGAATTTTACATTAATAAAATGATTAATGATGCTTTGTGGTATAAAAGTTAGAGCATTTAATGCATTTTTAACACAAAAAGTCTATGCTTGACATTTCATCAAACACCTTGTGTGAAACAAATATGATTAAAACGCAATCTTTAACGTGCGATATCTCAATCATTTCATATCGGATTTGAGTGATTCAAAAACCTTTGTAAAGAGTGAACGGAAATCTATAAAATTCATGTTTTAAGTTTTTCACTATTCGGCATTTTCGAGGGTAAAAAATAAGGGCAAAAATGCTCAAAAAATAAAGAAAATAAACACCCATTTGATATGTAAAAAAAAAAGTTTTAAAATTTCTAACAAAATTTATACCAAATTAAAGATGATCAAATTTGATAAATTATGATGAAATCGGTTTTTTTTTTTTTTTTTTTAAACTGTCATTTGTGAGTCATGTACATTTGAAGTTTGAGGGTGTAAAAAAAACATATCAATTTACTATAATACCCCTTTGACCAAAAATTAAAAAAAAAAAAGCAAGTGGACTAGATATAATCCAACAGTGGAGATCACTTTTTAAACTTTGCAAATTGATTCACTTTTAATAGATCTTGTACCATCCTAGTTTTGTGGGCCTCTTTCAATTTTCACTCACAGTTTCTTGTTTATTTTTTTTATTTTTTCATATGATATGTTTTTTTAAATCATATTTTAATTTATAATATTTTTGATAAGATCGTTTATTAGCTCAGCTAGGGATCAATAACAAAGACTAACAGCATGCACATCGGAATAAACAAATCAATTCTTTGTCATTGAACAAGGTTTTCAACACCATAAACTAACTAACTATAATAATGATCAAAGACTTGATCTAACACTAACTAACTATCCCTAGGCGTTTATACACTACGCCTAGGACACACACACCTTTAGTCGACTACATCTTGGAAGACTTATTATGTAAAACCTACACCTATGTCCTCTTTATATACTAGAGGATTAGGGTTTACAAAATACTACAAAGGACTAATAAATAAAACTTCTTTTGCAATCAAGTCCTTCCATCTTTTTGTAGGTTTCCTTCTTGTCGTATTAAGTCCCTCTTGTTTCATTCTTTTTGTCTTATCAACTCAAACGTATAATTCCCAACAATCTTCCCCTAGTTGATAATGAGAAAACCATTATTGAACGCACTTCCCTAGACGAAGTAGAGAAATTGAGATCAGGGATCTCACCATGAATGGAACAAGTATGTCTTCCTTTGTCTTCCCCTTAATCCATGCCATGCCACTCAAACATCTCTTCCCCTTTTTGTTATTATCCAAATAGGGAACGTATGCAAATAATGATCTTGACCACCACGAATCAATACCACACATCCAATTCATCCTTCCAATGTTTCAAATTACCCTCCATGAAATTTTCCGCCACTAAAAATGAACTTGAAATAATAGAAATCTAAACCATCAGTAGTAATACTAATCAATAGTAGTAAAAATCAAACACTTCCCCTTGAGTGATGCATGAACATCAAATGATTCTTCAAATCTGTAAGCTCCTTGTAATGATCACTTGTGAAGAAAACCAAATATAACGAACTTGATGAAGAAGTAAAATAACCCAAACTTGTATCTTATATCTTGCACTATAGATGACATTGAACGTATACCTATGTATAGGGAGACCGCAATCTCTTGATGATAATCACTGAGCACAATAACGTCACTCCTTTAAGTGTTATGTAAATTCTTTGTCATAATCATTGAAGCACGAACAAGTTACCTCCTGCTAAAAGGTATGATAAAACACGTATCCAAGTAATTCCACTTCACCTTCAAATAAGTGATAAATAATCCTCTTCGTAATCAATTCTTCAATAAAATCAACTTCGAGCTTTTTAAAATCTTTTAAGAACAAAAATCCAAACTCCTTGTATGTGTGAACCAACTCTTCTGTATGTGTAAACCATCTGAACTTCAAAATTATCATGCTCGACTTCCCCTCAAACCAATAACCATACGAGAATCAAAAATTATATATCATCTTGGAACATAGTAGTACAAACGTCCAAGCAGTACTTTCATCGAGCAGTACTTTCGTCCAAGAGCAGTACTTTCGTCAAACAGCAGTACTTTGAGCAATTTATGGTTTCGACAGCAGTACTTTGAGTATAAACAGCAGTACTTTGAGTAAACAGTAATACTTTGTCAGCAGCCAACTTCGACAGCATATATCTTTCACATAAAAGCTCATATCGAAGATCCCTCTGATGGAAAGTTAGATTGATATATAGAGAACATCCACCCAAAATTTCGTCACGATCCAACGGTTAACGAAAAAGTTATGATCGTTTCAAAACAGTGTTGTAGTAACCCTTACGAAAACTTTTCAGTTTTGCAGCAGACTTCGACATTGAATAACTTTTGATTGCGAGCTCCAATACACAATCCCTCTGGTGAAAAGGTAGATGAATATACTAAGATGCACCAGAAACAATTTTGCTCGATCCAACGGTTAGAGAAAAAGTTATGCCCTCTTGAAAACAGTCCTGCAGAAAGTTGCGAAAATTGAAAACAGCTTCGAATTTTTACCTTTTTCTTCAAAAAACCTTGTAGATCCCTATATCAAGAGCTCCCCGCTCTGATACCAATTGATAAGATCGTTTATAAGCTCAGCTAGGGATCAATAACAAAGACTAACAACATGCACAACGGAATAAACAAACCAATTCTTTGTTATTGAACAAGGTTTTCAACACCATAAACTAACTAACTATAATAAAGATCAAAGACTTGATCTAACACTAACTAACTATCCCTAGGCGTTTATACACTACGCCTAAGACACACACACACCTTTAGTCGACTACATCTTGGAAGACTTATTATGTAAAACCTACACCTATGTCCTCTTTATATACTAGAGGATTATAGTTTATAAAATACTACAAAGGAATAATAAATAAAACTTCTTTTGCAAGCAAGTCCTTCCATATTTTTGTAGGTTTTCTTCTTGTCATATTAAGTCCCTCTTGTTTTATTCTTTTTGTCTTATCAACTCAAACGTATAATTCCCAACAATTTTTTTAAATATTATTTTATCTCTCTTACCTCAAATCCAAATCCAAATTCTAATCCTAATCTAAATTCAAATCCTAATCCTAATCCTAAACCTGTCTATGAACCAAACAGGGCCTAAGTTGACCAAAAAAAATTATTATTCTTTAAATACCAAATAGATATATTATTTTGTTTGTTTATTTATGATTTGTGTGAATACATAAAAAAAAATACATATGTATTTATAGTAAATATGTAGCTTATTAGATAAACAATCACAAATCTAAAGATAATGTACTCAAACTTATAATTAGCCTTGGTCCAATAACCTAATCATCTAATACTTTTGACATGCGGAACTACTCCTGATCAACTAACGATACGGTGTAACAAAAGAAATACCTTTTTTAACAAAAAAAAATACGATGTCACATAAATAAAACCTCATCAATACTAAAATACATAAAATCGCATCTTAAAACATCATCATCATACTCTTTATATAACAAAGTAAGCTCTTGATATCATCAGTGGCAAGAACCCAACAAAACCACCATGCCAAACATAGCGAAACCACCATACTCAGAGAGAGAGCGAAAGAACTCATCGGTGGTTTTTAGAGAGAGAGCGAGAGAGATTAAGAGGTAGGTGATATTCGGTATGTAACCGCGTATGTGTTTAAGGTGGGTGAGATCTGGAATGCAACTGGGTATGCGTTTGTGATAATATTTTATTAGAGGTACTGTAGCAAACACTGTTCACTAAGACACAAATTACTATAACATATTATATTAGTGGTTGGTTAAGAAAATGCTCCTAGGTAATGTACTTTAATATAATTATATAAGCTCGAGGCTCAACCTTAAGAAAACAACTACAACACTAAAACCATAAAACCATTCATACACTATAAGACTATTAAGGCCCGTTTAGTTGGTGGGTTTTGGTGGGTATGGATTGAAAGAAATATCAAAAGCATTGTTTGGTGAGTTTTGTTGATTCTGATCAATGAATCTATACCCACATATCCATTTGTCACACCCCAAAAATGGCGCAGCAGAATGGCATTTACGGGGTATGACTTCATAACCAAGAACACAAGGTGTCTAAATTGAAAAACACTAAATGCATTTATCACAACACAAGTCAAAGTTACAATGATCCCATGATACGGGGAATACAAGTCTTAATACATAAGTTCACAATAATCAAGTCTTAAGGGGGCATTTCCAAATGCATAACTCCTGAACACAATGCCGGTAGAGTCTCGTCTTATGTCGCTAAGCCAGCCAATACTCAACCTTCTAATGCAACTTCATTCTTAACACCGAAAATGGATACTGAAAATGTCAACATAAAGTTGGTGAGCTCGTAGGTTTAAGAGTTAAACCACAAAGTTGTGCATAGTATAGAGTAGGACAATAGTGAGCAAGATATACGAATATGAAACACAATGCTAGCGGCAACTGAACCTACCAATAATGTTACACACATGTTACTAATAGTGGGAGCTACCCCTGCATAGTACTATCAACTTGATTCGGCTCCAA
This sequence comes from Chrysanthemum makinoi, assembly GCA_910596185.1. Lineage (NCBI taxonomy): Eukaryota > Viridiplantae > Streptophyta > Magnoliopsida > Asterales > Asteraceae > Chrysanthemum > Chrysanthemum makinoi. The sequence goes on along the minus strand of OU343225.1, from coordinate 23,752,253 downwards.
ACGGAGTTAAACAGTTACGCATACGAGAAACACAATTTATCATTTCAAAGGGGTCACATATTGCAATCAAACACACATATTGTCCAAAATCATGTAAACAATTTAGCACATCATAAAAACAGTTAAAACATCATTTGAGTACCATTTTCCCCCAAGGAAAACATTATGAAAAAGGGGCTAGAGAACTCACCTCAGTAAATTAGCAGTCTAAAACAGTAGTCAAGTAGAATTAATGGATGGCACCGACACGCGACCTATATTAGTATGGCAAGTTAGTCTTTATTTCAGGTTTAAGATTCCAGAAAGTTTAAATAAGCTTTATAAGTTTTACAATGTTTATGTTATTGTTGCTTGTGTGACAGCATTTAGGTTTGAAACAGTTTTCTAAACGCTTGCAAGTATTGGCTCTTGGAAGTGCATAAATATATAATAGGAAAATATCAAGAACAAATGAGTCTTCGGTTCGATGGCAACCAAAAGACGATGTACGGAAAATAATTACACGTATTATTAGACGTTAAAGGATTATGCAATTTTATTACTACAAGTATCATACTATTATATAAAAAGGAGTGCATAGCTAAAATTTTGCCAAGTCAGCTTGGAATAGTTTGTGACTATTTGGGCTTTGAAAACCTGACTCTTCTACTCCATTTACTCAAACCATTTCATTTCACCAACTCCGTTTCTCTCAACCTACAACATTGCCTGTCCACTTGCCAGGTAACACCATCATTCTTCTTTCTCATTACTTTTTATTTGATTTTGGCCATAAACTTTAACTTACATGTACATGACTTGCTTTTTTTTCAGCTTGAATTTCTGAGTAGTGGTGGTGACGCCATGATGTATCTTTCATAACGGGAGATGCATTAGATTATGACAACCAAGACACGGTATGTCTACTTTTTTTTGTGCTTGTTTTGGTTCTCTCAAGATTCTTGTTTGTAAGTGTGTTTAAATGGATGTGTGGGTTATGTATCATAGAAACACAAGACTTCACCAAAGAATATTTCCGTCGTCTGTCAGAGACTCGGAGGAGGTGACAAGCGGTAGCCGGGGGTTTTGAAAATGAATGGGTGTGTGGTTGAGTTTTGAGTATATTTTGAAATGAAAAGAGATATGCTACAAATAATATGCGAACGATTGAAAGAATCAAAGAATACTCAATACTCAATACACTTATATCTTTCTTATGGTTCTTGAAAATCTAACTATGTATCCTTTTACAGTAAATGTAAACGAGTAGATAAGATTTTAATTTTGAGATATCTACAAAGTATGCAAACACATATGTTGTGTGAATTTTTAAATAACCCATAATCACAGTTTGTTTTACAAAAGTGGACACCATACCATATTTCATATTCAAGTTTAATGCTTTTTATGGATTCTTTTAGCACACGTTTCATTTTTCTAAAAAGTGTCATCAGTTTTTCACTAATATTGTTTGTATTTAATGTAAGTGAAGTGGAAATATGTTGAAGGTTGTAGACTTGTAGTGTTATTTGTAAAAGGACATAATTATCTTTTAATGTGTTATTTGTAATTATGTTTGTAAGTTAGGTTGAGATACAAAAGTTTTGTAGACAGCATAGTGAGAAATATACGTAAAAGTATTATGTTGTTATTTGTGAATGTACAAAGTTTTACTAATATTTATCTTCTTTTGAGTATAAAACTATGAATATTTATACGTTTTATTGTGCCAAACAATTGAAAAATCTTATTAAGTTTTGAAGTTAGTAATTTTTTGAGTATTAATAAACTGATGGAAGGTCATGTTTGTTGTATATGAGTAAGGCATTTTTAAAAAAAAAAAAATCATGTATATGACTAAGTTAGTATTTAGTTGTTCATCTATAATGAAGAAAATGTATAAACAAGAGAAAAAGGTAAAAATCAAATAATGGGGTTTGTGATCAAAGACTCAACTACTCAAGTTTAATATTAGGTGTGTTGAGTTATAGGAGTATTGTCGGGTAAAAATCAAATAATGGAGTTTGTGATCAAACACTCAACTAATACTAGAATACTAGGTGGGTTAGTAAATAGAACTATAGGAGACCTACATATGTGGTGGGTTGAGTGACAGGGGTATGGGGCAAAAGATTGCATTACATTATGTAGGATTTGTTCCACTGACTTTTCAATACTTCATGTAATGCTATTTTTATATTTGGGATAGAATATGGATTTTATTATATACAAAGAGATTGTGGAATATAGATACTTTTTTCTGAATTAGTTGTTTTTACTAAGTACTATTAGACATTACGAATAGAGAAGTTAAAAATCATATACTAATATTTGGAAAACGGTGATACATGGTAGAATCGTTTAAAATGAATGGTTTTGTTATAATTGTAGTAGTGTTTTTTATAATTTATAAATGATAAAAAGGGTTAAAATAGGTAGAGATGGGAGTGATGACAAAATGTTTGGATGTCGGAAGATGATGCGAGGGGTTGAAAGTGGCATGAAGTGTCATGTACATCATCGCCATCAAAACTTTAATCTAAAAAAATCCCGGCATTATATGTCTTAGTTAATCTTTTGTGATTTATTGTAAACTTAATTAAAGTTTGACCGGGTACAACGTGATATGATTACCTATAAGATTAATTCTTGAATCATCATGGGCCGTGCTTAGCACGGCCAAAATACACTACCTAGTATATTTACTAGATGTACATATATGCGTATATCTTTATATGTTACAAAGCATTCAAAAAGTTTAAGTATTTGTTTTACTTAGTAATTTTTGTATCTAAATAACTAAATGGGTGTACGTTATGAATTAAACTTCTCATTGATGGTTATTATATAAAAATATAATTAGTTATTATATGAAAATATAATAACTTAAATATATTTTGACAAAAGTTGGGCATGACCCGGGTATATGTGTTTTGTTTCTCGGGATAACTATAAGTTACAAAGCATATGTTTAAGTAAATGGCCATTTTATAATTTATAAAACTTATGTAAGTTTTTATAAAACATATTAAGTTATATATAAGTTAAATAGGCGATATAAATCAATAATCTTACAAGTAAGTTTAAAACTTTAGCTTAGAGTAGTTTTTATACGTCTTAAATGTATATTATAGTTTATGGTTGTAACTTGTATGCGTCGAATATATATAGTTTTGATTATATAATAGGTTTTAGAGTCTCACTCGTGGTCTAGTAAAATGAAATGAGTCGGGAATGTGTGGTGGAATAAGTCGAGTACGAAGCACGTTGTTACGTACCGATTACCAAAACAGGTCTTGTTAGACACTGCCACGTAAAAAGAATATACACAAATGCTTACAAATAGACACACCCTATGCCCGTTTAAATCTGGTGGGTTGTGACCCAACATGAACCCAACAAACCTTGGACTCATAAAAGGGGCTTTGGCCCAACTTGTGAATGAAACCAGTACTAGAACAGTAGAACCAAAACTACATGACCCTTTAGGCTTAAACAAAACACGGCCAGAACAACCTAACATGAATTTAACATTTACAATTTTTGACAGCTTGATGAGTAAAAATAATTAAACGTTCACTTTCCGAGCTCGAGTAGTCAATTTCGACCTCGCGCCACATACTAAATTCGATTTCAGAAGTAAAACGACTCAACCCATTTAGCTCGTATCTTATCATAACCCAACAACCTAAACGTACCCTACGTTGGACTCAATCCCCTCGACTCAACAAACATAACCCAAAAGGCCAAAACCAGGTTTAATCCCCATTTCTATGTCATTTGACAAATTGAGAAGGTTCAACTGTGGAAAGGAACGAAGCCAAATTTATTAAGTTCAAATTTATCAAGTGCGTTCTTATCATTTGTGTTAAGTTAAAATTGAGTGTAACCAAGAATGAGTAGCACCATGTTACCCACTGTTGGGGTGGTGGTTCTCGACAGCAGACACAAGGTAAAAGGAACCATCATCTTTTAACAAAACAACCAAAAATTGTTTATTCAAGACTCGACCATGACACCAAACCCAACATGACATAGACCCGAAGTTCATCATAACAATAAAGACACTAGATTAAGAAAACAATAAAGACACTAGACTCGACCATGAATGTGGTCACCGGTCCACCATCGGTCGGTCGGTCTGACGATCGGTCCGGTCCGTTCCGTTCGGGTTGTATGCTCACCCCTATGCTAGATGGAGAAGGAAGAGGAGTGAGATGGAAAGTTAACTGTGAAGTGTGTGGGGCGTGGATATCAAAGAGTTGGATAGAAGCATTGTTAGTTTTATTATTATTAGTAAACGTATTTTGTGTACTCCGTGTCCCGCTGTGCTAGACTGTAACTATGAAATCTCGGTTTGCTAAAAATGTAGTGGTTACGTTTCTGAAAACGTTTTTATAAAACTGATATAAAAATGTGGTCACTGACTCCGATAACTGATTATTATGCTTAAGTCGTACTGATGCGGTGTCGGTACGCGTATTGTGTCGTTATCCTCCATTTGTGCAGTTTCGTTCAAAGTTATACGCAAAAGTAAGTATGTAAACTTCAAAAATTTATTTTGAGTTTTTCAGGTTTTGAATAATGACTTGGAAAATTACGCGTCGTTATACCATTCCACTATAATTCAGTGACTTTTGTCACAACTTTCCTGACAGGTCAAAGCACTATGCTCTCTTACCTAGTTACAATCACACAATTTACTCATTTTCATTTATTTTATAATATTTAATTACTTATATGGTTAAAGCTATATTAAACAATTAAATACCGTACATATATTTTATAAAAAAAATCAATATTTCAAATTGTCATTTCTTTTTTCTATCCTCACTTTCATTCAAACCAATACTAGATTCAAATCTGATTCCAAATCTTTTTACGGACCAAATGCACCCTTAGTCTTTATAAACCTATTACATATTTCAAAGAAAAAAAATTCACAACTACTAGTACAAGTAGGGGTGAGCATCGGTCCCGGACCATCGTCATCAAGGGTCCATTTGATTAGAAAAGAAACGTGTTTAGATTGTAGTGCTTTGATTAAGATCGAGGCCAGGAGTATGGGTTTTCGTGATGTTTGCTCGTGGATGTGCCCAAGGTGATGCTCGTTATTTTGTTGTTGTTATCTATTTATTATAACCGAATATAAGATCAGTTTCAAGATTAAAATATGAATTAAAATCAATGTTGTTGCTAAATCATGTGATATTAGATGGTGTTGCTGTTTGTGGTCGCTCCAGTTTGGGTCGACCCGGTTGTGACTCGGAGTTGAATCGGTTTTACTTATTGGTGATATTTTATACGTGTTTGAAACTTTTTCTTTTTTTGTAAACGGTTCGTGTGGTAAATCTGCTGTAAGGTGGGTGTTAGTGTTCAATATCGGTTGTCTCGGGCTGGGTTGAAGCGGTTGTGGTTCTCGGGTCATGTCATAAAACCCAGATAGGTTTCGGGTCAGACTCAGATTTGATTTGAGATTTGACTAAGTTGTTAATGTTGTGACAGTTTGTGAGCAAGTTTAAAAAGCCTAATGAAGTCACGTTTTGGATCTTTAAATTGTATTAATGGACGCGTCATGCCGAAATTTATCAAACATGCTACACTTATACTTTTCCAATCACGTTGATTGTTATAAAACCTAACAAGGATCGAAAAATATGATTTTTATATATTGTAGATCCTTATTAATTGAGATACTAACATGTATTTTTATAAACACACATTGGCTTTCCAAATTAGTTGGGTGAATACCGAAACTCCCAATTGACTTCTTTTGACATAATTTTTGGTGGTGACTTTGTGAATAAACTATGGGTCGTTATTGTCTTGACATCTTTCTCATTGTAGTCTACTCGACATGAGTCCTGGTCAATTTTTATTGACTATTCCTTATAATATATTAGGATATATATTATGATTTTGCATGAGTTCCATTTGGTGTGAGTCACACTTGGGAAGTATATTATACTATTGGCGTGAGTGTATGTCGAGTCTTTGCTTTTTTACCACCACACAAAACGTTGAAACTAAACTTTTTATGATATTAATAATGGACTTTTGAAATTAACGATACGAGTATTCCACCAAAACTATGACGCATTGTCTTTCAGAAATTATTTTGCTTTGTTAGACGTATTCTGAGATGGCGAAATACTATTAGGTTGTGCCGATGACGTACCGTTGTGCCTGTACTGTTTAATTTTTGTTGTGCCTCATTCTTGATATCGTTGTGCCTTACTTGTGAGACTGTTGTGCTTTGCTCACTGATGCTAGTTATGATTCTTGCATTGCTTTGTATTTAGGTGAGTCCAAGGCCCATACTTTTACTTGCTTTTAACTGTTTTAGGGGAGAATACATGCTCGTTTTTTACTAAATGCAAATGCTTGTTTCATTTGCATACGCTATTGATAACCTGATTTGATGAACTGAATATTCTTTTATGTGGACACAAGAGAATGATTTATATGAAACGTTTGATTGGAAATGTTTTTTAAGCTATTACATGTTAGGTTAAGGTCTGAAACCCAAACGCCTTTATGAATTGTTGATTATTGGTTCAGGATAGTGCGAGTGTTATGGATAGACCTATCGTGGTTGACTACCCCGTCTGGACTTTGGATATCCAACTTGCCATGAAATCGTCTGTCTGTACTTGGAATGCTCCAACTTGCCATGACGTATAACATGTCAGATGTTGCATATGTTTAGAGACAGTTACGACTCGTACTATCTAGCATTAGTTTCATGACTTAGCCTGCGTAATATTTATTTGACATGATATGGTGATTTTGAGCAATGTGACTCTATGGTAAATTTTAAATTTTTATGAACGATTATTTGTGCTCGAAAACCTTGTGGTACGCATTACTATTTTGTGAAAGGTGAACTCTGTTTTCGCGACACTGTGGATGACACTTTATTCGCAAAGCTCTTTTGAAACTCGAAGTATTTTACGTAAATGTATCAACTCACCAACCTCGTGTTGACACTTTTAGCATGTATTTTCAGGTATTCACGCGATAGTTTACTTTTGAAGGTTCTTGGGCAATGGCATAACATGGTCATAGACGACTCTGATAATTGTATTTGGGACCGCTTTATTATTATGGGCTTGTATTCTGTATTATTTTTGAATAATGTAAACTTTATACTATTGTTTATGAAGTATTCTTAAGAAAAACCCGTGATTCTATACTTGTGTTGTGATACCAATTAGTAGAACCAGTGACTTGTATGCTTCCGCAAAACCCTATTTTGGGGGGTGTTACCTGAAAGTTAGTTAGTTTTGACAATACTGAAACCGTGTGGGCCCTTCTTGGAAAGTTGTAACACCCCCAAAATGGCTTAGCGGAAGCACACAAGTATTGGGGTACTACTAAATTGATATCATAACATAAGCATAGAACAACTGATTTTCATAAATAAACTTTTATTCATTCTTGAAAACAATGTTTACATAATTGATTAGTGCGGAAAATGGCCCATTATAAAAATGTGGTCCCTATACATAAATGAGAGTCGTCTATGACCATGCCATGCCTTTGCCTTGCGCCTCCAAAGATAAGCTATCACCTCAAAACCTGAAGATACATGCTAAAAAGTGTCAACACGAGGTTGGTGAGTTCATAGGTTTATTTTAATGGCAACTCAGTATACCATTTAACATTTGGTTTTGACGATCATTACCTCTTGCATAATTTCATAAAATTTATGATTACATTACATAAAAGAATTTTATTAGTGGACCATAAGTAGGGTATATGTACATTACAACGAATATACTGTCATATATTGAATCTATTACGCTAGCACTAAGTTCATGCAACCGAAGCTACGACAGTTTCTGTATGCAAAAAGAGGTCATACAAATAAGGAGCCCATGACGAGTGTTTATCCCAATACACTCGGTTCCGACATGCTATATGTTTCGCCTTGACCCATGCGGGGCCAACCGAACAGGGGAGTCACCCCCAATAGATCTATTTATAACATTCACGCTTCCCAGCAGGAATTGACGGTTCATGAAGAGGGCAATATGGGATCTAAAGACTTAGGCTAAGCTGCGTAATATTCTAGGTCAAGCATTATGGTATGGTCCATAAAACATCTATGTATGATGTATCTTAAAACATATCAATCAAAAGGCATAGTATGCATGGAAATGCACCATTAAAATCATTTAAGTAAAATGAGCATGTATCTTCCTCCAAAACAAGTATAAAACAGATTAAAGTAGGGGCTATGAAACTTACCTTGGCAATTAGTAGTCCAAAGGGAATTAAATCAAAAGATAATAGTGCACGGCTCCGACACGCAACCTAATTAATACGGCAATTTAGTCTTTATGTATGTCTAAGACTCGATAATGTTTGACAAAACTTTATAAGTTTTAAATGTTTATGTTGTTGTTGTTGCTTGGGTGGCTCTATTTAAGTTTGGTAATAGATTTCCAAAGGTTTGAGTGCATTGGCTTATGGAAGTGTACCCGCAGAAAGGAATATCAAGGACAAACGAGGTTTTGGTTTAATTACAACGGAAAGACGATGTAAGGAAGATATGTACATTTGTTATGAGACATTATCGGATTAATTGGATATCATGCGTGAAGAAAATATATATTTATATCCATATTTATGTTGCTACTAAAAGATTTAAATACAATATATCTTGTATACCTAAGTAAATTTCCAAATATATTTCTTGTGTCATTTATATAAATGTATACACTTTAAAAGGATGGTTAAGCAAAATGATTAAGCTTGTACTTAATAATGAAGTAAGTGTCAACATAATTACTCCAATTATTATTGAAAATATATACTATATTTATAGAAAATTTGGCATGGCTCGAATGAATATCCGTACTTGGTTAGGGTGACTAATGTCAAAAGTCTTATAACAAGTTTCACCAAATTGATTACTAGGCTTAATATTATGTTTATAAGTTTACGTTTTTAACGCGTAAGAATATAAAATAGTTTCATTTGGGTTATATAAGTTTCTATTAACTCGTTTCATTTAAGTGACACGTTATTAGTTTTGCTTATATTACTACAAATGATATATTGCAATTTCTTGACGGGGAAAGTAATATATATATATATATATATATATATATACATTATATATAAGAGGAGGCATGCCACATAAAATGCCACTTGACATCTCATAAAGCCACGTCATATTTCCATGTCATCACAATTAAAACCACCTAAGCACCTCAATTTTTCGGTAATTGTAAAAAAATATGCCTTGAATGAGAATCGAACCTTGGTCTAATAGATCAATACCAAGACTCCTGCCACTAGACCAATAAGACTTTTATGATGGAATTTTGAAAACAATAATGACATGCTTTATTAAGTCCGCATTCTTCTACTAAATCCAGTTAAACACAATCTGCACTTTTTTAAAATTTGTATCCCTTCCATAAAACTTAAACACTATCACGTACAATCTAAAAACAATTTTCTTCCCAATCATTCGATTTCAATTCTTAAAACTGCAGTTACTTCGAAACCAACACATCAATTCCCCATTCAATATCAACAAATTAATCTACTTAAGGTTTGCATCGATCATGTATGGTCTTCATCCTTGGTTTCGTGATGAAGAATTCTGATTAAACACCGCAACAAGATGAGGATAATTAGGATTTAGATTCAAATTATGATTAATGGTAATGATTTCAGTTTGGTTTTTGGGATTTTGATATTTCAGTTTTAGTTATGAATTACTGATGATTTTATTGTGTGATTGTGAAATTAGGTGTTTGCATTGATGATTGGATTTGACTGTGCGGTTAATTATCTGTATAGTATGGATCCCTATTTTTAATTTCGCAACATTAGGGTTATATCGATTTAGGGTTCCATTAACAAGAATTAGGGTTCCATTAACAAAAAATATCGAGATTGGGGTTAATCACCGCTCTTGATTTCCATTCTTCCAAATCAGTGTCATATATCATGTTCATATTGATTTTCAACTATTTAATCACATAATCATGAATGTAGTATTTGTAACTAATAAGATTTATGGCTTTTGTAGTTCCGTTTGACTGACTCACGATGGGGTTGATTATTCGGAGTTAAGTATCACCTATCATTGTAAGGTATGTTCGATCTTAAATTTACGTTTAAATCATACTTCTCATTTGAATAATAAATCTTATTATCCCTTTAGTGATTTAATGAAGGTTCAACATACTATTGTAGAACCGTAGAGGTACTTGATGAATGACGACTGATTATTGTTTAGATACTTCATGTTGCGACTTTTTAGTTTTCGAATGTAACTGTTTATATTTTTTATGTTAACAACTTGGATATAGAACTACATAAGACATATAACTTTGCATCTTTTAGTCTTATATGTGCTCGAAAGTTAAGTTCATAGTTTTTCTGATACAACCAAAATGATACAACCAAAATGATACAACCAAAGTTGTTTACCCTTATCACCCTTTCCCTTTCTTTTACCCTTCTTGTTCGTACGCGGTTTTGGCTTATTGATCCTACCACCCTGAATAGCAAGTACCTGGGGAGTATGGGCCTTTTGAGATAACCCTTTCTCATAATCAATAAGCAATGCGTGTAACTCAGTTATTGTCTTCCACACGCAATGCATATTGAAATTCTGAACAAAACCATTAAATTCCTTATTAAGGGACCTATTGATTAAGTTCACAACAATGTCTTGTTCATAGACTTTGCCAAGTGCTTGCAGTTGGTCCATGTAACCCTTCATTTCCAACACATGTGCACTTACGGGTTTACCTTCTCCCAGCTTATAGCTGTGAATTGCATCAATCAAACCATATATTTCAACAGCTTGTGGTTTCTCAAACATTTTTCCGAGTTCGTTGAGTATGTCATAAGGGAAGAAATTTTCAAACTGCTTTTGGAGAGCAGGTGCCATCATTCCCAACATCAAACAAGCCACTTCATTATGACGCTTGTATTCAACTTTCCACGCCGCTTTTCCTCATCAGAGGCGTCAACTTCGGGTTCAGCAGGGCAGGCCTTGAACAAATAATCCAATTTATCAACCACTCTACAGACAATTCTCAAAGAGCGATTCCAATCATTGAAATTATGTGAGCTAGTAACCTTTTCTCGCTCAAAGAAAGTTTTGACCGCATAACTTAGTGTGGTGTTATCGATTTGAGCCATTTCTACAGAAAAAAGTTCAAATATTAGTATTTTTGATAATACAACTTTTCAATAAAATAAAAAATACCCAAGGTAATAAACATATAACCATAGAATTTTCTCGAAAAACTAGTACCCAAATTATCATAGTTCAATTACATCAGTTGATCTGCTAGTAATGAAAGCACATAATAAGGTAACCTGTCGAACAATAATTGGCAAACCTTTTCCAATTCCTAGATCATTATGAGATTTATATTACCAACGACATTGCAAATGTAAACATGTTTTTTCCCCATCTTGTGTCTTGAGTCCAGTTCTCACTTACTACTCAATTTAAGTCGTCTAATTTAAAGAACTGCAAATGTGTCCAATTTAGGTATGACTCAACATGAACATTTATCTTTCCATCACAATCTCGCCAAATTCTCACATGACGTAAATTGCAACTTCAAGTGTTTCTTTAACTAGATAGCACTAACTTAATTTTAAAGGGTACTAGTTTTGATTTATGGTGTCAAATCAAATATGTACAAAGATGTCATGCATTCATCTTGTAGCATACATTTTAATAAAAACGTTTTTATTAACCAATTCATAAAGATTAAATTAACAAAGTTTTGATTGAGGTATTGGTTTCACCAATCAAGAAATTTACCTTTAATTATCGTCCATTATATCGTACTTTTGCATAAGTCCAAAGACTTAGTGTTTCGGATAATTACCACAAAGTAGCGAATGAAATTAAAGCTAATTCGCCCTTAAGATGATTTTGTACATAACATAGCCTACTTGGTAACTCCAATTTGACGCACAAAGAAGCGGAGAATTTGGTCAGCGCGAAGCAATTAACCTCCTTCTTTTGGATCACAATTTAATGCGCTCCCCTCCTTATACCCCTCTTATAGTTTGTCAAAACTGGATGAGCCGTTCTCACTATTAGTACAAAACTCATCACTCATGAAAATTTAACTCTTCAAAAACAAATCAAATTTCACCATTGTTTAGTCCAATTTGTTTTTCTATTCATGAAATTACACTTTGCTTAAAACTTGTCAAACATGATAAACAAACAAGTAAAATAAAAAATAAACAACTAAAACAATGCACAAATAACTAACAATTAATATGCGTAAACAAGTAGCCACATGCAACTTATTTGATAAAACCTATTAATAATCAATTATAGGTTAAATTATGTATATGTTAACTAGGGCTTTCACTTACTAAGGCAAGTGAGCCACATGCATCGGTAAATCGATTGCGTAAGCCATAGTCAGACATATACCAAATTGCACGTAATTGATTCAATAATATATATATTGGAGTCTTCCCCAATTCAAGAATTATCAAAACCATACATGTGATGAATAACTTAACAATTAATAATTCATGCAATAATCCATGACGAACATGCATGTCTCATCATGGATATAACATAACACTTATTTAATTAGTCACAAGATCACATACAATTCCATGTCACATAACAATTATTCACGAACTAATTCACGTAACATATTTACAATTCTAGGTTTAGATATCAATTAATGAAACAATTTTTATTAAACCCTAAATTTTTTTTATACTAATCGACTAAAGAATAATTTTAGGTTGACATAATTTGTTCTAAAACCAATTAGGGCAAAAGCCCTAAACCTAAAAAATTAGGATCTACATATAATAACCAAAACCTAGAATTAATCATATCAAACATAATACAATATCCGTTTTTTACATGTTTAGTAATTATTTACTCATTAAACAAAGCTCGTGATGTCACTGTTGGAATTTAATAACATGACAATCATATAAAAAACACATTAAATATCAACGATACATGCGGAAGCGTATAGAAACATATAATGAATAATTAATTAACATAAAATAAGGCATGCGTATTTTTTGATTCTAGCCTAACAAGAATAAATTCCCAAACTAGAAATTAGGATGAACCCTAATTAGGGTTTATAGGATTATAGGAATTGCCCCTTACCGATTTTGCAATTCAATCCAAAATACTTACAATAGTGTGTAAGTACCACGTTCTTGTACACACGTACTATAACAAATTAAATTAACGCTAGTTTTAAGAACACAAAATGTTTGCTTAAAGAAAATCAAAGTGATCGACCCCTTAGGGTTTGTGACCAGTTGTTTGGGACTAAAAAACACACAAACAATTTTAGGTTTTAGGTTTAGGTGTATAAGAGTTAATTTACAAATCCTAGACCTTGTCAATATACTCAAAGAAACTTAGTGTCCAAGTTAGGGTTGAATTGGGTTTGGAAACCCACTAGGTCGATCGGTTAAGAATCCCCAAGGGATTCTAGAACGTATTTGATATGTAATTTCATATTTAGTCATTCCTTTAACATTTAACGACTGTTAGTCTATTACTTTTAATTACTTAACGTTCGTTATGCATTTCGTGTAAATAATAACTAAATATAACATTTAATATTTAATTACTTTAACTTTAATTCTCATACGTAAAATGTGCAATCCTGTAATCTCGTGTTCGTTCCTAACTCACGACTACTATTTTATATCCATAAAACCAACAAAAGCTATGCCAAGAGAATTTTTTTTCTTAGGGTCCGTTTGGTATCCTACTATGGCAATGAGACTATGACTATAAAAGTAATTAAAGTTGTTTGTTTTGTGAGCATTGTAATGAAATAAGTATATCATAGTTATAGATTTATTACACACCAATTTGGTGTCTTTTCCACTATAAGACAGAGACGGATCTATGAAATTCATTCTTAACTCAAACACCTTCCCTCATAACATACCAATAAAAAAAATATCACCCACTCACAATCCACTAAAAAAATAAAAAGCCGTTTCTTTCTCCTGCCCTCTCTTTTCCTTGTTGCATGATATGATTTAACTATAAAATTTAAATATTTATACACTTTTTCATTCATTTCATATTTTATCCACCAAACATAAACAATCATAATGGTACACTTTTTCATATTCATAATCATTCTACCCCATACCAAATCTGATAGCGATTGGGATTCTTAACAACAAACCAAACGGCACCTTACACTGTTTTGGGCCACCAAGGGCGCGTTCCTCGACACTTCACCTTCATCACTTTTTTTCTTGGCTATCCGCATTAAAAGAGTGGCTCTTTTTATAAATAATTTTCATTATTTTCCTTATCAATCTTTCTTCATCTTTTACTTCCACCAGAACCTAACGTTTACATTGTAGCAAATGAAAGAAAACTAGATCTATCACAAAAATCAATTTCTCTTTTAACCTATCACTTTAAACACATCAACAACCCAATAGAAAGTTAAAGAAATTTGTAATGGCAGAACAAGCTCTTACTTCCTTGGTTGGGAAGGTAGTCAACTCATTGTTTAGGAAAGCTAAAGAGGATATTAGTTACATGTCGAACTGCTCCGAAAACGTCAAAGATCTTAAGAAAGAAAATGAGAATCTGACGCACATTAAGGGCAGGGTTGAACAAAAGATAACAGAAGCAAAAGAGAAAGGAGATACGCTCTTAAATGGTGTGGAAGAGTGGGTGGTCAACGCTGAATCTCACATATTGGAAGCAAAAGAAGTTATTGATGGGTTCGAAGCTGATGCCAACAAGAAATGCTGCAGCTTAGGAATGTGTACCTATCTGGGCACCCTTTATCATTACGGTAAGAAGGCGGCAAAAACGGCTCCTTCGGTTTTAAAAGTCCAAAAAGATGTCGGGACTTTTGAAACTTGTGTTTCTTTGCATAACATTGATGGTCTTGATACGCATAAGTTGTGTTTCGAAAAGATTATTGAATCTATTAATGATGACAACATACAAATCATAGGAATCTATGGTACAGGTGGTGTAGGAAAGACCACACTAGCCAAGGAAGTTGCTGTCAAGGTCAAAAGTTTAAATTTATTTGCTGCTGTTGAATTTATAACGGTCTCACAACCCGTAGATGTTGAAAGGATAAAAAAGGAGGTTGAAACGGCAGCAAAACGAATTAACAACCGCGAGAAGATTCTAGTAATTTTAGATGACTTGTGGGGGGAACTCAAGCTAGATGAAGTGGGTATTCCCTGTGGGGCTGACTACAAGAATTGCAAGATTTTGTTGACGTCTAGAAGCAAAGATGTGTGTGAAACAATGAATGCTACCCGTTTAATTAGTGTAGACTCTTTGCCAATGAAAGAAGCACGGATTCTTTTCAAACGTGTGGTTGGGGAGACCGATGGAAATTTAAAAAAAATTGCAGACAAGATTGTTGATGGATGTGGTGGGTTGCCTCTCATCATACAAGCTGTAGGTGCTGCTTTGAAAAATGAAAGCATCGAGTCATGGAAAAGAGCTCTCACACAACTACAGAAACGTACAACCTCATATACAGATCCAAAGATAAGTTTAGCCTACTCTCATTTGCAGCTAAGCTATGATTTCCTTGAAAGCGAAGAGGCGAAATTATGCTTCCTGCTGTGCAGTATGTTCCCTGAAGATTGCAACATTCCATTAGAACGTTTGGCACATTATGGGGTTGGTCTAGAAATTTTTAGGGACCTCGATAGCATGGAGGATGCAAGAAATCCAGTTCGACATGCAGTGAAGATCCTCAAATCTACTTGCTTGTTGTTTGACGGGAAGTATGAATCAACAGTAAAAATGCATGACGTGGTTCGTGAAGTAGCGTTGTTAATTGCTTCAAAAGGTAGCAATAAGTTTTTGGTAGAGGCTGGGATAGGTTTGAGAGAATGGCAACCAAGAACTACAAAGGTGAAAAGTTGCACAGGCATCTCACTCATGAAGAATGGTATTAGGAAGCTTCCTGATTATGAGCTTGAAATTCCACTCCTTGATATTTTCCTTGTACAAAGTAATTATCGACTGTCAACAATTCCCAATAACTTTATTCTTGGTGTGAAAGAAGCTAGAGTTTTAGATTTTGAGGATAATAACATTGTGTCCCTCCCAACATCACTGAATCAACTTAAAAAATTGTGTATGCTCAATCTTGGTGGAAACAATTCTCTTCGTGATATTTCTATACTTGGGGTCCTCAAATCACTTGAAATTTTAATTCTCAGTTACACTGGGATTAAAGAAATTCCTCTAGAGATCGGAAATTTGGTCAATTTAAGGCGGCTAGAAGTTAAAGGCTGTGACTATCTATCTCATATAGCACCAGGTGTGATGTCAAAGCTCCGTTGGTTGGAAGAGTTGCATATTGGATACTTTCTTTTCGAAGCCGGGAATAACGAGTGGGTTGTGGAGATAGGGGAATTGTCGATGCTCACATTTCTAGATTTATATGTGCCACATATGCATCTTATTCCTACTAAAGGTGTGTGTTTTACAAAATTGAAAGGATTTGTCATACAAATCGGAGGACGCAGACAAATCTATGACGCTGCGGAGGTTGTACATAAAAAGACTCTGATTCTGGGAATGGACTATCTTGATACCCCATCCCAAATTAAGGAATTGATCAAGTTAAGTGATCGTATAATATTTGATTCGGTAGCAAATCCAAATATCCTGCCTCTGGGAATGGACTATCTTGATACCCCATCCCAAATTAAGGAATTGATCAAGTTAAGTGATCGTATAATTTCTGATTCGGTAGCAAATCCAAATATCCTGCCTTGTGAAAGTTTGTATTTCTTTACTACAATCATGTTAACTAGATGTAACCATCTTTCGAGTTTACTGGAGTACTCAAGCGATTGGGATGTACATGATGTAGAAGAACTTGGTGTAGAAAATACAAAGAAGAAATTGTTTTCGAAGCTGGAACACCTTTTTCTGCTAGATCTCCGTATGTTGCATGTTCTATGGAACTGTCCAGATCAATATATAAGCCTTAAGAACCTGGTGACACTCTATATTTCTGATTGTAATAATTTAGTGGGACTATTCTCTGTTAATGCAGCACGAGGGCTTGTCAATTTGCAAACATTAACAATACAGAAATGTTGGGGTTTAAAGGAAGTGATCTGGGACGGGGATGAAAGCGATGATATCCACATGGTTGAGTTTCCTCGCCTTGTCAAGATTGAATTACGTGAGTTAGAAAGGCTCAATAGCTTCTATGCTGGAAAGGTAAACATCGAGTTTCCTTCCTTGGAGTTTTTGAAGCTCAAGCTTGTGATCAATAAGGTATGGATATTGTCATGCAAGTGTACATGCTAAATAATTGCATTAATATATAT
>OU343225.1:23537422-23732422 GCA_910596185.1 Chrysanthemum makinoi | reverse complement strand
TTTTGTTTTCCAGAATGATTACGACAAAACCAAATCAAATAAGATGTGTTTGATTTGTCTTTAAGATATAATATCCTTAACGGTTGTAATTTGTTTAAATTACTCATGAAAAACTCTCAGGTTTTTAGATAAGGTGCGTTAACTTAGCGCTATGTGAGTAGTCACCAACTGGCAGCTGCAAGAATAAGATGTTCTGTTACATGTTCAGTTGTTAATTTATAGAGAAACGAACAATCTACTTCTTTTGGGTAAAAGGGATTTTTCACCCCGGTAAAATTCATTACGCCAAAAAACATAGAAGTACAATTGACATGAGTGAATCTCACGCCCTGAGCCCGTTACATAGGTAAAATCTAACCACTGGAACGAACAATCTACTTCTTAGGGCGTAAACAAGTCGAATTTTGGCAAGGCTCGACTCGACTCGACAATATTATGTATGGCTAAATTTCGGCGAGCCTTAATGAGGGAAGCTTAAAATCGGCTCGATAAATGTTGAATTCAACTCAAGCTCGGCTCAAAGAGCTCGATTTATTAGTAATTATGTGCTTTTATAACCAACTAAAACTAAAATATAAGATATAATTTGAGTTAATTCGGCTTGATAAGCCGAATAAACAAATAAGTACTTATACTTGTTGTAATTACACACAAATCCTTAAAATATACATAATATATATGGAAAACACATACGGAGTATTTCATGAAAAAGCTCGGCAATATGAGTCGAGCCTATATAAGCTTGAGCTCAACTCGTTAAACATTTCTAGCTCATTTTTTTGGACTTGAGCTCGAGGCTCGATAAAACTCGGCTCAAACAAGCATGAGTCGAGTTCAAGCTCGTGTTACTCGACAAAAGCTCAAATCATTTACACCCCTGATTCTACTGTCACATTGTTTTCGCCGGTTTATGCAACTCAACATCGGAAGCGACCAAATATAACTGCATTTATTTAGGACAAATAAAACTGCTAACGAATGAGTTATTCATTTAGTATGATATATTTACCATGATTTAAAGGATTATGCCTAAATGTCTTTGCACTCAAAGAAAAGTAATGGTTTTGGTTTTAGATGTCAAAAACACATTTCCTATTGATGGTAAAATGGACGGGTGGGAAACGGGTTTGGGTTAGAACGGTGTTTACTGACTTCCCATTTACAAATCAAAAACAGGTCGGGTTGCGTTGACCAGTTCACGTTTGTGGTCCCTGTATCTTGATAATGGCTTAGAGGTAGCTGAGTTTCAGTAACTTTTATTCCAAGTTTTAGTTTTGGACATCTTATTTACAAAGATCAAGAAAGCTTCAATAGCTGAAAAACTATAAGATACATATGCAACTGAAAATGCATTTGATAGCCAAACTATCCGAAAAAGAAAAACGTCACAACCAAAACAAAGATCGCCAATCCACTAGGTAGTCCTGTGGAACGTAAACCACTAGAATATCCAAGGTACATCGCATCAATTACAGGTCCACATAACTCCTGGTGGTCACTGGTTCGAGTTTCATTATAACTAAGGAAACTAATAGGAACCACATCGGTAATTTTTTGTGTGCTATTCAATTGGAGTTTACCGAATATTTTTTGCTTGATCCAACACCATTACTCTTCATCATAAAGTTCCATTCCAATGTCCAACTTGTACAACCACCGTGAAATCTCCCACAGACGAGTCACCGGCATCACCCATGATAAACTCTAGAGTATATTGTAGTCTCCAAGTAAGATACTCTGCATTATATGCAATGCCTGAAGGATTTTTTTTTGGGTAAAAATGCCTGAAGGATTACCTGAGGCAGAAATCAACTCTATTGCTCTACGTCCTTGAGGGACCGCATAACTGTTTGAGTTGATATATTTTACCGTACCTAAAACTATCCAAGGATCTAGTGCCAATTGGACTAAACTTGGAGTATTGAGGTTCGACTCAGCCTCGATTAAGATACCTTGAGAGAAGTACAAGGAAGAGCCTGGCCGTCCAACTTCGAAGCCACTGTTCCAAAAGTCATTAGACAAGACGCCGTTATCTGTCGAAGATGTTAAAATGTTACAGTCAGATGTATGAAACACTCGTCAAATCAACTAGTCTTTGGCCTAGCAGTGTCCGGGATTCAAGTCCTAACAAGAAAAAGAAGTGCAAAGAGTAGGTAGGTGGTGTGAGTTTGTTAAACATTTCCACTTGTCAAATAATCAAAAAATTAAGATATTAAGAATTTGAAAACAAAAGTATGATTGTATGAATGACATACTTTCGCGTATTTCTGCTTCATTAATCCCCGTCAGTAATAGGTCGTCGATGATAGGCAACAAGCTATATCACTATGACTAATAGCAGCAACACTTTGTATTTGTAGGGTGACATAACCGTATCCCCGAAATGAATATGCCTGATTCTGCCATGTTTCTTTCCCGAGTGATTCTTTATAAAAGACTACCTTTGAAAAACGAGGATACGAAACATTTACAGCAAGTCGGACTAGTTGGAGCAAGTCCAAAGGTGAGAAAATAATAAGCGTTAAAATCGCTATAAAATTTGTGGCTAATCATGCCATTTGGACCTAGTTGCAATCCATTACCCTTTCCGTTGAGGAAGCTTTTACGAGTGATGACATACCAAACTGTACCCTGGTATGACCAACCACGAATAATGTCGGTTTTATTATCGAGGAGCAAGAATTCAGAGGTTTCATTCACTATTGGATATGTAGGTCGCAGGCTGAACTCGCCAAGTATAACTGCTAAATTATATGTGTTTCAGTAAACAAAACTAAAGATTATATTAGAGAATGGAATAAGATGTAACAAATTATTAACTCGATCATTCCATTAAAGATTTGTAATTGATGGATTGGGTTTTGTTAAAAAGTTTAAAAGGATTAATATTTTTCTCATGTTGTAACCACCATTAGATTTATGTTGTGAGATATATGACAAACAAGTTAGCTCAATATTTATCTTGATCCATATTTAAATCATCAGAAGTATAAGGCTAATTAGATAACACAGAATATGATAACATAAGTAAAAACAGAAGAAGCAGAATTAGGCTTAGATGGTTTTTAGCACTGTAATAAAAAATAAATAAATAAATACAAATCCGCCTACGGTTAGGTTTTACTCTCAAATATTGTACGCAAGCACCAAGCCACCAATCAAAGCAGTTGCTACGGATGCATCACTAGTAAAACCAAAAATGTATCATGTAACGACTTTTGAACAGACCTTCTCTAGATGCAACTTGGGAAGATGGCAATGAGACTAAAAAGAGCAATTTAACGAAAAGAATCTCAAGAGCCATTGTGACTTAGGCTGATGATCAAACATACGCATGTATATTTATAGAGTAACAAATATGGCACAAAGATGACCATGAACAAGGCGAAAATGATCCAACCTATTTTATATGCAAATTGTTTAGTCCACTCTATATCAACTTCTCCATGATTTGCCTATTCAATCTAACAAACTTTTTTTTATGTGATTAATTCAACTTCTTTAAACTTTAAATGAAACCTTTCGATGTATCAAAAGGTTTTGAATTCAATATTATCTGGAAATCGAAGTCAAACAGCTAAGACCTTCTACAGTATCCAGAGGTTCTGAATCTAATTACTCATATCTTGTAATGATCTAACGGGTGCGGAATATTTCTTTAAGTCTATATAAAATGCTATGTTAAAGTCAAAAGTGGATAAATACAAGGTTGAGACAACGAGGTAACGTTATACGCCAACATTTGAATATGTATGAAATTATGGACAAGGATGAACAGGTTTATAAACGTTTGAAAGGCTCATAAGTGTATTTTGTTAAGTTATTTATATGCAAAGGCCTCGTTACTTTATAACGAAACTACATTTTAAAAAATAAATCACTCTTTTCAACTAACACATTGCTTTCGGCTCCTATTTGTCAAGTCGGGTTGCAATTAGCTAATACGCTTTTATATGCAGGAAAGGTCAAAGATCCTCATCTTGAAAAGAGACTATTTCTGCATCTAATAAGGTATAGAATGCAACTATAAGATCTATATAGATATTAATGAATTTTCCAAATTCGCTACAAGAAACGAAAGCAAGGGAGTACCAGCCATCCGACGTGATAAAAAAGTCAGCCGGATTTACCCAAGTGGTCAAAACTCTTTCAACTTCATGCAAGGCATCACGAGCTCAAACTTACCATTTTTGGTTCTATCACTTTCATAAATCCTTGAATTTCATGACGACATCAAATTGTTATGACCAATTTGTCAATTTAATTACCACCAATCATGTATTTTTAATCTTTGATTTCTATTAACAGCAGGAACTTCAGTTTTTACTTGTCTCCAATATCATATTAACCGCACCATCTTTCTTTGGATGGTACTGAGATTCAAAATGTTGTATGATTTCTTTGATGCGCTTCCACATTCTAAGCCACCTATCTTCAGGTATTTTCCTGAGGTGTTCAACCATATAGCCAGGAATCAATGCTCTTTTACGGAAAAGGATAGTGCGAAGTTGGAGTAGGTCTAGCTCAGGCTCAAACAGGAGCTCAATATGGTCGCTCACAATCACGGGGACACAGTGGCTCACGATAGCATCAAACGGACGGTTAGAGGAAGGAGTGTCTCCTGCTGGATGAAAACAGAATTTTGATGACAGCATTGTTAGTTTCTTCTGAATTTCACAGGTTGTGTTTCTGTATAATCAGTATATATGAAAAAGGGTTTGCGACAAAGGACTTGTAACAGTAAATACAAAAGAATGTTGATAAAGACTGAATATGAAACACAGATGAATACTAATGAATTTGTATTGAATCGACTTGCTTCTGATTACAAGACTTTGTCCCTATTTATACTAGATGAATCGGAACTAATGAACAAGATACCGATTCATATAAAGTAATCGACACTATTCTTTCTAACCGTTATACCCTTTCTAAACTATACTAAAACGACCCATGTTGACCCAGCCCATATCTAATGTTTACATGCTTTTTACATAATACATAATACATACTTGATTTTCTAATAATTACACCAAGACCCCTATATTTAGTTTATACTCCAATACTCCCCCTTAAACTAAATATAGTTAAAGGTCTTCATTCTTGATTTTTCTTTACAGTAGTGCTGGTTCTTCATCATCCCACACGAGATGTGCCTCTTCTTCCTTTTCTTTCTCTTTGTCCCTTCGCTTTGTACATTCGTATGCGAAATAAGCATATTCACCACATTCATAGCATTTGAATCTACTCTTGTCATTGCTTGATAGACCAGCACTTCCTCCATGTCATGTTCCTCTTCCACGTCTTCTACCATTAAGCTTGTTTCCAGAATTATTTGTACTTGCTAAAAGTAATTTCCTTGGATCATACTCTTCTGGTTCATCGGACTTTTAATACGTTCTTCATATGTCGTTATTCTTCCAACGGCTTCTTTAATGGCATGGTATCTATTTCGAGTATTGTTCAATGGTGGCTACAATCGGTAGAAACTTCTTCTGAACCGAGTTGAGTAACTTTCTCACAATTATCTTATCCTCAAGGGTAGTGCCAAGGCTTGCAAATTTGGCTTTTATATGCTTTAACTTTCCGAAGTCTTGCACTCTTTCGTTTTCTTTCATCTTCAAACTTTCTAACTCACTTCTTAGCGTTTGTAGCCGTGCTTTCTGGACTAGGTCTGCACCAAGGTATCGTACTTTCACTGAATCCCATACTTCCTTTGCAGTTTCATATTGTGCAACTTGCATCAAAATATCATGTGGTATTGTCCGAATATCATAGCTTTCGTTGTATGCATCTTCTTTTCATATGTTGCACTTCTTCCTTCTTTCGGGTTGATCGTCTCCCAAAGGCCATACGCTTTTAATATTGTTTCCATCATTACTGCCCATGTTGTGTAATTGGAATCCGCCAACGTATGCGATTTAAGTGCTATATTTTCTTGAAGTTTAGATGTATCGCTTCCTTCTTTATCGTTCGTCATGCTTTCTTCCTTTCTCCCTTCTTTCTTGCTTCAATCTTTCGTCTTGCTTGTACCACACAGGTTTTCTTTTTCCTTACTTGATCGTACCACACAGGTTAATACCACAAAGGTTTTACCACGAAGGTTTGTTCCACGAAGGATTTATACCGCTAAGGTTTTGGTTCTTGCTTACTATACCACAAAGGTTATGATTTCTTTCTACTTCCACGAATCAATCCAAGTATGTAAATAATATGGGATTTCCGGATCAAAACTTAAAATGGAATTCCAACTTACTATCAACAATCGAATTCTTAAACGAGGATCCTAACTTGCAAATAAAACTTAAAACTTTTACAAAGGAAACAAACCGAAATTAGGGCAGGCACACGCAACGTTTTTCTTTTTCCTTCTTTAATTCGATCAAACAGCCCACTTTCTGTTTTGTTTCTTGTTAACCGACGAAATCCTCCGTTCTTTCTTTCCTTTCTTTTTGTTCTTCTTCCCTGGATCGATTGTTGCTCTGATGCCAATTGTTAGTTTTTTCTGAATTTCACAGGTTGTGTTTCTGTATAATCAGTATATATGAAAAAGGGTTTGCGACAAAGGACTTGTAACAGAAAATACAAAAGAATGTTGATAAAGAGTGAATATGAAACACAGATGAATTCTAATGAATTTGTATTGAATCGACTTGCTTCTGATTACAAGACTTTGTCCCTATTTATACTAGATGAATCGGTACTAATGAACAAGATACCGATTCATATAAAGTAATTGACACTATTCTTTCTAACCGTTATACCCTTTCTAAACTATACTAAAACGACCCATGTTGACCTAGCCCATATCTAATGTTTACAGGCTTTTTATATAATACATAATACATACTTGATTTTCTAATAATTACACCAAGACCCCTATATTTAGTTTATACTAAACAGGAGCTCAATATGGTCGCTCACAATCACGGGGACACAGTGGCTCACGATAGCATCAAACAGACGGTTAGAGGAAGGAGTGTGTCCTGCTGGATGAAAACAGAATTTTGATGACAGCATGCCATGCATAGACTGGTTACACCATAAACTGGGTCAGATAGGATTACAAAATTTATACTATCTCAATATAAATCTGAAATTTTTAATAAAATGATTTAGAAGTTTTATGCCGTAAAAAGTACACATTAGAAAAGTTCAACCCGTTCGATCATTTTGGACTTCTCTTTTCATGTTATTTATTTTATTTACCCTTTACCCATAGAGATACAACACAACCCGAAGTCATCCATTCATAAGTAAAGGGGTCAAAATTAGCACCTTTAATATAAACAACTAATGAACTACTATCTTCCTCCCACATAGATGTAAGAGGAGACTTTAAATAAAGTTGAGAACTTACAGCATTAATGCCTTCGCCTGTAGCAAAGCCTACTTCAAAGTGGACATCCTCGTAACCTTTCAGTAATTTTTCCAGCATACGACGAACTTTGCCTTCCTGCACAGCACATTATGCCCTCAGTCATTTATGTGGTTGTCCCCTAAAAGAAAACTTTCCTATCTGTCCATAATAATTGCAGCAATTTTTGACTTCGTACTTAGTTAATGGAAACCGATTAATCATTTAAAAAAACATCTGAAATATCCTATAAATGTCTTGTGGACCACAACTACAGGTGACAAAATGGGCTGTTTTGACAGGTTGGGTAATGGACATTATGGATCTAGGTTCGGGTTAATATGAATAATCATTAAGGGCCGGTTCAGAAGGATTGGGCCTCAAAACATTTAGTGTTAAATATGATTATATAAACTATAATAATTCATTTTTTAGAAGGAATTTAGAATTTTTAATGCTTTTGAATACACTTTAGCGTGATGTTTGAGCCACAACCAATAATGACGATGCCTAAATGGCTAAATGGGTAATTGAACCATAAAAACTTGCCAAAAATAAAATGTAGCAACTTTAATGGACCATTAGAATACCATGGAAAATTGATTCATATATGTTTGGTTGTGACCTACAGATTTTCTGACGGTTCTTCCTCTGAAAAAAAAAGAAACGTATTACGTAACTTGAAAGGGTTTGGAGGGTCATTTTACAGGTAAAAGACTCCACAACATGCTTATAAGGGGCTACCACGTCTTTGATTAGATTTGAAAAGCTTTTGGAGTATCGCTGAAATTCTGCAACTATAAGAATAGATGCATTAACCTCTTCCCGAAGAAATCTAAAAGCATTGGGATGGTGCATTGGAATTACATGATCTGTTCCAGAATTCTTTTGCCATTAGCAAGAATTTTTCAAGAATTTATTTATAGCAAAAGCATTAGGTTCAGATGAATTCAGTTAGACACAAAAAGAACCCTAAAACCGATTCTCTCTGGCCATTTTTTTCCCCTATCCCTAAATCGGTTTTCCTCCAATTCTGCTCATTCTTGGTGATTCTTTGCTCGATCTAATCTGTGCTTGATTTGGTCCGAGTTCTGTTTTCATCTAGGTTCGCATAATTGAAGGATCGTTTTCTTTCGGGATTTAAAATCACTACTGGTTCGTTAGATTCGATTCAAGTCACTACTCTAAAGTTTATCTAACGTGAATACCATGGAGGCTGGTTAGACTTCTGAGTTTTACGTTCTTAAACCCTAACGATCAGTTAGGGTTTTTCGGTTTTTAGGGTTGTTTTACTTTATTGTTTGCTATTATGGACAAGGTTGATGAATTAAACGTTGATGTGAATGAGCCTACTGTTAGTCTTGGTGAGTCGATTCTTCAATCGACAATGAACCCTAATAGTAGGAATGATGAGTTTACTGGTAGTGCTTCTGGTTCTCGTTCGGATGGACAAGTGGAGCCGGTTTCACTTGGTCCAAGCCCTAGTCATGACGCACATAGTCATGACACGCCTGAGGGTCATGATACTTTATTGAAAATTTGTGCTATTGAAAAACAAATATTTGAGGGAAAACTTGTTCTTGTGGGTGATGATGGGCAACCATTAAAACCTGCTGTGACTGTGGATGCTACTACTTCTACTGGGGCTAATCCATTTGAGCATCTTAAGGTGCCGCAGTCACAGAAGGAGCTAGAGGAGATGCTTAATGCTATTGGTTATTATTCAAAACCTCCTCAAGATACGAGTGGTCCTATGGCTTCTAATATTAATGGCCATAATAATGCTAATGTTAAGGATAATACGAATGCACATGGGGCTGTTGGTATTGAGAAGGTTGGTGCTTTGAAACAACCTTCTTCATCGTTATGCTTTGGTGTTACTTCTCTGAACCAAAGAAACAAACGTCAAACTTTCGTAGGTTGGAGTGTAGTAAGAAAGCTAATGGTGTGGATCTTTCTGTCCCGATGAAAGTGGTTGAAGAGGTGAACACTAGATTTGAGAATACTTTGTATGGGTATTTCCTTGGTCAACGCCTTGCTTTTCCTGTTGTTGATTACTTTGTACGCAATGTGTGGGCTAAGTTTGATATACAAAAGGTAATGATGAATGCAAAGGGGTTCTTCTTCTTTAAGTTCAATTGAAAAAGGTGTTGATGATGTTATTGAAAACGGTCCTTGGTTGATTAGAAATGTACCTATTATTCTTAAACCATGGACATTGAATACCAATTTACTTAAAGAGGATTTGACCAACATCCCGGTGTGGGTTAAATTCCACGATGTTCCTCTTGCTATGTTTTCTGATGATGGCCTTAGTCTCCTTGCCATTGATAGGCACGCCCAAAAGGTTAGATGCTTTTACTATCCAAATGTGCAAGGACTCGTGGGGCCGTAGTAGTTTTGCTAGATGCATGATTGAAGTGAAGTCGGATGAGGTGCTTAGGGACAGCCTTACAGTTGAGATACCGTTACGAGATGGGTCGGGTTCGACTATTGAGAAGATACGGGTTGAATACGAGTGGAAACCTCCTCATTGTGATAAATGTATGATTTTTGGTCATACTCTTATTGAATGCCCTAAAGTTGTTGAACCTCCTACTCAGCCTACTAAGCGTTTTAATGATGGTTTCAAGACGGTCAATAATAAGAAGAAGGGAAAGCAAGGTGGTTCTACTATTCCAGGTCAAGGAGGGTTTACTAAACCTGTTATGGGTAAGCAGTTTCAATACCAACCCAAAAAGACTCCTCCTGAACCTAAGAAAGTGGAAGTCACTAAGAAGAATGTTTCTGATGTAGCTAGTTCGAGTGGAACAAAGATCTCTACATCTAACCAGTTTGATGCTCTTAATATGGAATATACGGATGCTTTTGGTATTCCTTCAAATGACACCAACAAGGATGTGGATTCTGGTCGTACAATGGAAGTTAATGAAGATAAGTCTACTAAGACAGTAACTGCATCACAAGAACCCCTTGTGAGTGATTTGAAAGAGATGGAGTCGGATGTGGCTCCTAAAACTAGTGATTCTTGTATTCCGCCCGCCTCTTCTACTAAGAGAGTTAACCCTTTCTCTAAAGTGGGAGACATCGTGGTGTCTGGTTCTGAAGATGAGGTGGTTGCTAACCTATTTGATGAGTCTGCTAATCTATTCGGTGGTGGCCAAGAGTTTGAAGATGAGTATGATGACTATGACTACGATGACTATGCTTGAAGCGTGTTTCGATCTTCTAGGGAATTTGGATGCCTTTAATGCCATGTATGTCACCAAGCTTCAAGGACCTAGGAAGTAATTTTCTTTCGTTATGTCCTATGTTATCATTAGAGTAGTGGTTTGTTTTCTTATTTAGAAAATAGGTAGTATCTTGTTATGTAAGCTTTATGCCTATGTAACGGGCTGAGATATGAGATTTCACTCATATCCATTGTACTTAAACGTTTTTGGTTAATATATTTACCAGGGTGCAGGATTACTCCCCTTTACCCAAATTCAGTTAGACACAAAGTAAAATGGTCCTTTCAAGTCAATATGTGAGAATAATCAATGTTCCATCAAAATTGCCACTATCTACAAGAGGCTCAAGTAAATAAGTAGTTTAATACGTAGTATCTAGGTACAAATGTTCTACAAACAGAAAAATGCACTCTTGCTTTATGATACTGTCATCAGACATATGTCACAAACTCACGATCACGCATCATTATACATGGAAGAACAGAAAACTTTATAAAATCACACTCGGTCCGGTAGAGCCATGTAGATATCATATCCATCAACAACAAAGACCCTAAAATAGCTAAGGGATTGTTTAAAATTTTACATGTTCATTCAAAAGCAATTACCGATAATTAGTTTCGGTAACCTACTTCGCTATAGGTATACTCATTAATTCCATATCAAGTCAACTGCAACATACACGTATCAGTATATGATCCACAATTACTAATTTTCAGTAATCTTACCATATCCGTATTTGATACCACTACCCACAGTCAGAATATGCCAAATGCACCATCTTATCTTATACCTGATTTATGTTTTCTAAGTGGGTGCTTGTTAAAGCTTATTTGTCTAGCTTATGAGCTTGCTAAACATTAGAAAAGCTCAAAAGCCCAAGTTTTAGAGCTTATTAACTTGAGCTTATGAACTTATTAAAGTTCATACCTCACATGGATAAGCTAATAAGACCCAATAATTGAGCTTATTAGCTTTTCTAAAGTTCAATAAGCTCATAAGCCGAACAAATAAGCATAAACAAACACCTGCATTTATTCAATGTCACTAGTTCCCTAATTAAAACGCATGGTAAATGTGGTTGCTGACATGGCAGTAAGTTAGAGTAAAAAAGGATGGCATGGTAGGAGTGGTTGATGGTTGTTGATGTGGCAGTTAGTTAAAGTGAACACTGATGACATGGCAGTTAGTCAGAGTGAAGGATGATGATGTGGCAGTTTGTTAGTTAACAATGCAACTTTTCTATTTTTTATATAATTATGATTATAGCTAGAGCTATGTTATAAATAGTTAACATATAATAGCAAGAAACTTTCAGTAACTAAAAATAATTAACATCAAAACTCAACGAACTTAAAAACGGAACGTAAAACACATCTGATGTTGGATCGTAAACTTGATTTAGTCCGAGCCCATATAGTGGAAGCTTCTAGAAAGTCGTAGAATGGTATGGAAGCTTCTAGAACGACAAAGAATAATCCTAGAAAATATCCATAGATATGTCTAGAATATTGTAGCTAAATGTAATAGAAATATCTAGAATTAGGATAAGGATGATGATGTATTAGGAATGATCAAGATGATGTACGAAGTATCTAGATCGTAGTAGAATATCCATGGAAATATCTCATTTCTAGAACATTCCATGGAGTAGTATAAATAGGTGTTGTGGTGATGCATATGCAAGGATGAAGCAAATCAAGCAAAACATAAGCAATCGATAATATTCCTCTCTTCCTAAATTTCACTTACAACCTCTTCATCAAATATAAGCCTAAAAGGCCTTCGAGTTTCTAACAAATTGGTATCAAGAGCTAGAAGATCACGATGTCAAGCATGATGAACTTGTTCCAATTTCCTCGTCTTACCAAAGAAAACTATGGTAGTTGGTGCGTTCGAATGAAGGCGTTACTAGGTTCACATGATGTATGGGATATGGTAGAGAAAGGTGTTGAGAAAGTAGATGATGAAAGTTCCATGGATGCCGCCCAAAGGGTGGAGTTGCAAAAGGCAAGAAAGAAGGATCAAAGTGCTTTTACACTCATCTATCAATGTCTTGATGATGCGATGTTTGAGAAAGTTACAAACGCAACTACTTCCAAGGAAGCGTGGGAGATCCTTCAAAACGCTTTTAAAGGAATCGACAAGGTGAAAAAGGTACGTCTTCAAACTCTTAGAGGAGAGTTCGAAAAACTCCAAATGGAGGAATCCGAAACCATTTCGGATTATTTCACTCGTGTCTTGACCATTTCAAATGAAATGAAGAGAAATGGTGAAAACTTGAGTGACACAAGGGTGATAGAAAAGATTCTTCGCTCTTTTCCCCCAAGCTTTGATTACATTGTCGTGGCCATAGAGGAGTCAAAAGACATAGACTCAATGACCATTGATCAACTCATGGGATCTTTACAAGCCCATGAAGAGAAGTTGAAGAAAAGAAGGGGGAAAGAACCCTTGGAGCAAGCTTTATACTCAAAGGTCTCTTTCAAAGAAAGAGAAATGAACTTTCTACATGGAAAGGAGCAAGGACGAGGAAGCGGTACTTTTCGAGGTCGTGGTGGTTTCCAAGGCCGAGGACGAGGAAGAGGAAGAGAAGATGTCAACAAAGAAGATGAAAACCAATGGTCTTCATATCGAAGAGGTCGTGGGAGAGGCTTTCAATCTCAAAGAGGAGGTAAGCCCCAAATACAATGTTACAACTGTCGTAAATATGGTCATTATGCCAATGAGTGTACTAGCTCAAGACAAGTGGAAGAAAAAGCTAATCTTGTGGAGGTAGAAGACGGAGATGAGCTTACCTTGCTAATGGCAAGACATGACGAACAAGAAGAGAGGATAGAGCCACGGCATATAAATTCCGCTGCAAGTAACCATATGACGGGTGAAGAAGACTTGTTCGTGGAGAAGAAGACTTGTTCGTGGAGATGGAAGAAAGTAAAGGTAACGTCACCTTTGGAGACGAATCAAAGGCACCAGTGAAAGGAAAAGGTAAGATACTTATCCGAGCTAAAGATGGAAGTCACCAATATATTTCGAACGTATACAATGTGCCCAATCTTAAAAGTAATATTTTAAGCGTGGGACAACTTTTAGAGAAAAATTACGATATTCATTTCAAGGATCGTAGTGCTACAATAAGGAATCCCGAAGGAAAGCTCATAGCAAAAGTGCCTATGACCAAAAACCGAATGTTCCTTCTAAACATTCAACATGATGAAGCTAAGTGCTTAAAGAGTTGTTTGAAGGATCATTCGTGGCTTTGGCACATGAGATACGGGCACTTAAACTTTGGTGACTTAAAGTTATTATCCTCAAAGGGAATGGTAAAAGGGTTAGATCAAATTGATCATCCCAATCAACTGTGTGAAGGATGCCTTCTTGGGAAGCATGCTAGGAGTTCGTTCCCGAAAGAAGCGACATCAAGAGCTAAGGAACCTTTACATCAAATTCACATGGATTTGTGTGGTCCCATTACTCCACCCTCTTATAGTAAGAATCTTTACTTTATGCTCTTTATTGATGACTTTTCAAGAAAAACTTGGGTATATTTTCTAAAAGAAAAATCCCAAGCTTTTGAAACTTTTAAAACATTTAAAACTATGGTTGAAAAAGAGAAAGGTTTAAAAATTAAATCAATGAGATCCGATAGAGGTGGAGAATTTTTATCAAAAGAATTTAACAAATTTTGTGAGGATAATGGGATCCGAGATTTCTAACGGGTCCTTACTCCCCACAACAAAATGGAGTGGTTGAGAGAAAGAATAGAACCATTCTTAATATGGTCCGAAGCATGTTGAAAAGTAAGAAGATGCCAAAGGAGTTTTGGGATGAGGCGGTTGATTGTGCAGTATATCTATTAAACCGGTGTCCGTCAAAGAGTTTAGATAACAAGACTCCACAAGAAGCATGGAATGGGATGAAGCCTACCGTCTCTCACCTAAGGGTATTCGGAAGCATAGCATATGTCCACGTTCCCAGCCAAAGGCGATTAAAGCTTGATGATAGAAGTGAGAAGCATGTGTTTGTTGGCTACGACAAGCAGTCGAAAGGTTATAAGCTCTATAATCCAATCACAAGGAAGGTGGTAGTGAGTAGAGACGTGGATTTCGATGAAGAAGAGACATGGGATTGGAGCATCAAGGAAAATGAAAGGTATGACTTTCTTCCTATGACTGATGAAGAAGAGACGGGTGAATCAAGTGAAGAAGTCCAACAACCTCAAAGTCCAACTCCAACCCAAGAATCACCTTCAAGTTCAAGTGAAGGAGAACCGAAGACAAGAAGTTTGCAGGAGCTCTACGAGGTAACTGACGAAATACCCCTTACTTGTTTATACGTTGATTGTGAACCTTTAGTTTTTGAGGAGGCTATGAAAAGCAAGAAATGGAGACAAGCCATGGACGAGGAGATAAAGTCAATAGTGAAGAATGATACGTGGGAGATAAAGACTTGTGGCAAAAGGTTACAAGCAGAAGCATGGTATCGACTACGAAGAGGTATTTGCTCCTGTTGCTCGCTTCGAAACTATTAGAATGATTATTGCTATTGCTGCTCAATATAGGTGGAAAATCCACCAAATGGATGTAAAGTCTGCATTTATAAATGGACTTCTTGAAGAAGAAGTTTATGTGGAGCAACCAGAGGGATATGTTGCCAAAGGGCAAGAAGGTAAAGTGTTAAGGTTGAAGAAGGCCTTATATGGTCTAAAGCAGGCACCACGTGCCTGGAATACTAGAATTGACAAGTATTTCCAAGAACATGGTTTTACTAAATGCCTAAGTGAATATGCACTTTACGTGAAATTTGCAAATGGAAGTATCTTGCTCGTTGCTATGCGTGGATGATTTGATCTTTACAAGAAACTCTCAGAGTATGATTGATGAGCTCAAGAAGTCAATGACGAAAGAGTTCGAGATGATAGACATAGGACTTATGTCTTATTATCTTGGCATTGAGGTGAAGCAAACGGATGATGGAATTTTCATAAGTCAAGAAGGATATGCCAAGGAGATATTAAAGAAGTTTGGCATGGATAAGTGCAATCCCATTGGCACCCCCATAGAACATAAGGCAAAGCCTTCTAAGCATGACGGAAGAGAAGCGGTAGACTCAACTCAATTCAAGACTCTCGTTGGAAGTTTGCGCTATTTGACATGTACAAGACCTGACATACTCTTTGCGGTTGGTTTAATTAGTCGTTTCATGGAAGATCCTACGACAAAGCATTTGGAGATTGCAAAGAGGATCCTTCGTTATATCAAAGGTACCGTAGACTACGGAATGTTTTATTCAACAAGTGAAGACTTCAAGCTGGTTGGATATAGCGACAGTGATCTGGGCGGAGACAAAGACGATGGAAGAAGTACAACAAGATTCATATTCTTCCTAGGTAACAATGCTTTTACATGGTCTTCAAAGAAGCAACCTATTGTTACTTTGTCTAGTTGTGAAGCGGAGTACGTAGCTGCAACATCATGTGTATGTCACGCAATTTGGCATAGAAGTATGCTAAATGAGCTACACATGGAACAAGAAGATGCGACTGAGATCTATGTGGATAACAAGTCGGCCATTGACTTAGCTAAAAATCCAGTATACCATGATCGAAGT
Source organism: Chrysanthemum makinoi (assembly GCA_910596185.1). NCBI lineage: Eukaryota > Viridiplantae > Streptophyta > Magnoliopsida > Asterales > Asteraceae > Chrysanthemum > Chrysanthemum makinoi. Next base: position 23,716,222 of record OU343225.1, on the reverse strand, counting down.
AAGCATATCAACACTCGTTATCACTTCATTCGAGAGTGCATTGCAAGGAAAGATGTCCAAGTGATACATACGAGGTCCGAAAACCAAGTTGCAGATATCCTCACCAAGCCGCACAACGAGAAAGATTTTTGATCTGGTCCGAACCGTCAAGTCTTTACAGACTCAGAACAGCTTAAGCCCAAATGCAAATGAAGATCTGAGGAGTATAGGGTCTCCCCGGGTCGTTATGTCCCAGCGAGCTATGCAATGATTTATCAAACGTTTAGTGATCGAGGTGTTTGAACGAAAAAGGGATTCTGAATGATATTATAACTACGAGAAAAGCCAACAAATTAAAACGGCTTAAATGCAAATTAAAGAAAATTAAAAAGATAAAATCTATTAAATAAACGCTATCACTATATTTAAAGTGATGAACGTTTAAAACCTAAAACGTACGTTTAAATTGAAAACTACGTAACGTACAAAATAAAAAGTGAAACTAAATCAATATTAACCCTAAAAATATGAAAATGAAGTTTTTACAAACCTAATGATAAAATAAACTTTTTAGAAAAAGAAAACTATTTTTACAACTAAATAATTAATTATTATTAATTAAAAACTATTTTTAACTATTAAATAATTACCTAAAATACAAGAAAATGTGAAATAAAGCTAGAAAAATAAAATTAAGACTTAGAAAAATCTAAAATATCAAAATAGAATTTTCAAAACTATTTTTGTATTTTTCTGATTATTTTTCTATTTTCTAGGAATTTTAAACTATTAAAAACTAATTAAATTACTAAATATTACAAAATGAACTATGAAAAATATGGAAAATTACTTTTTCTACTTTTTATATTTATATAAGCCTAAGAAAAATGAAAACTTATTTTTTTGAACCTTTTTTTAATTTTTTGTATTAAATGCTATTTAAAAGTGCTTAAAAACTAATAAAAATCAAGAAAAATAGCAAAATGACTTAGAAAAATATGAAAAATTCAGGAAAACTCTAAAATAATATTAGGAAGCTATGAAAATTAGAAAAACAGGTACTTGTGTGCAAGATTATGGAGCTGATGTGAGAGTGCTTATTGAAATAAGCACTAAATAAGCCAAATGATTAAAACAGGCAACCACACTAGAACAGAAGCTATGATTAACTAAAAGTGACCAAATGAAACTCAAATCAACAAGTTATAACCACTGATTACCCAACTAACACAGATTTGATGATTTTGATTTAAAGCTAAAAACAGTTTATGGTGCCTACTTGCAGACCAGAAATAAGCAACCAAATAAGCTCTAAACTAAAAACCAATTATTGGTATCTCAACTAGACCTAAGCAGCTATCTATGACCAAAAGACTAGACCTTGAAACGCTTATACAAGCTCAGTGCAAGCTTGTTAAAAATCTGAGAAACCACTCACAAGATAGCTGAGTGGTGCAGGCGAAAGTGCCAAGTTTGAGCTTATGCAGAAGCTAATTCAGAGAGCAAAAGCTAAAACCAGATGTGAGGTCTTATAGACCTCCTAATAGACTGCTTATAACCAAAAATTCAGACCCTAAAACACTTTAATGAACCCTGTGTCTCAGCTGCAATTTCTGCATAAAACCAACTTTTCACCGTTTTGACTTTTGAAACAAAGACACAGTTGACTTTCTTGAGATTTGATCCAATTTTATGACTGATCTAGGTGTAATATGATGTAATGAAGCTACAACAACCTTTGTTAATTACTTTTAAACACAATATGAATGATTTTCTCTTTTAAAATCCAACAAGCCTGTTGGATTCAAATGACAATTTTTGACTTTTATGATGTTGCAGACCAAACTAAGACTCAAATGAGTCTATTATGGCTAAACAAACTTGCACAAACCAAAGTTATACACTGAATACATCTTTAACACCTTTTAAACTATAAATCCAAACACCCTTATAACTTACTGTTTTGAGTACAAACAGACCCAAACTCTTAACCAACTTGTAATTGTGATCAATCTAAGTTAACTTAACCTAAACACTACTGAAAAGACAGATTTGAAACAGTTTTAACCACAAAATCAAACAATGCAAAGAAACTTAAAATTTGACTTACAAATGTCCAAGCCACAATGGCTAGCCAAATGTGAAACAAGAACCACTAACCTATCAAACCCCTAACCTAGCTCAATATCAACCCATATCCATAGCTGCTTCACCCAATTACCAACTCCATTTCCATTTTGAGCACCTGTTTGACTTTAGTTGACCAAGAACCAAAATGGTTTGAAACTAGATTTCAAGCTTATAAAAAGCTATGAAAAGTTTATATAAGCTTGTTAACACTGATAAACAAACTGAATGAAGCTTATTTTTATGAAATAGAAACTTGAATTTTCCACAGTGAGCACATAAACATGAAACTAAAGGAAACTTTGAATTAATGATTGAAACTTGAATAATCTGAAAATGTAACTTGAAATTAATACTTAAGAACAAAATATTACAACTTTTGAGTTTAACTAAGACTTAACTAAAAAAAAACGACATAACAAGAATTAAAACTAAAACTTCTCCCCTCTTTTGCTTCCCTTTGCTTTCTTTATATATCCCAGTGTCTTCTCTCTCCTTCTGAATATATCCCACCATCTCCCAGCCATTGGATTGCTTTTAAATTCATCTTGGCCATTTAAGCAGATTTTGGCGCCAATTTTGGCCTTTGACAACTGGGGTTGAGTGAGGAGGGGGGAGGTGCATTAAATGCATCTTGGAGGCTTGTTGTAGGTGGGGGAACAGGTTTGAGTGGATTGGAGGAGGGGGGATGGGAGACTGGTGAAGTTGCAGAAGCAGGTGAGATGGTGAAGACTTTGGCGCCAAGTGGTGGATTATTAAAAAGGGGGGGGGGTCCAAAATTGGTTAGTGACAGGGGTCACAATGGTTTAAACAAGGGTCCAAAATTGGTTTGACAAGGCCAAGGTTTGCAAAGGTTTAAAACATAAGGACTTAAAGTGCCAAATCTGAAATTTAAGGGACCTATGCTGCCATTTATGCAAAGTTACTCCAAGGACCAAAAGTGACAATCTCACAAAGTATAAGGACCAAACTTGCCATTCTCCAATTTTCCAGGGGCCATTTTTGCCAATTTTCAAACTTGAAGAACCATTTTTGTAATTTTCTCAAACTTTTTATATTTTTCACCAAAGGACTAAATTTGACAACTTATGATTTAAAAGGGCCTTTGGTGATTTTTCTTTTGAAATTTTGACTCAAGGACTATTTTTGACAATTTTAAAAACTTGGGGGACTGAAACTGCCAATTTTGCAAACTTTGCTCATTTTTCATCAGATTTTGATAGTTTTGCATTTAAAACACATAAAACACTGATTTGTGATATTTTGATCATTTTGATGTGTTTCTGAGCATTTTTAGATGATTTTGCAGTTTATTTTGTACAAAAATGATGAGTATTTAGATACTCATCAATTTTTCAAGACAACGAATGATGCTTGGAGTCGGTAAATCAAGTTTAAAGGGGGGTGTTGGATCGTAAACTTGATTTAGTCCGAGCCCATATAGTGGAAGCTTCTAGAAAGTCGTAGAATGGTATGGAAGCTTCTAGAACGACAAAGAATAATCCTAGAAAATATCCATAGATATGTCTAGAATATTGTAGCTAAATGTAATAGAAATATCTAGAATTAGGATAAGGATGATGATGTATTAGGAATGATCAAGATAATGTAGGAAGTATCTAGATCGTAGTAGAATATCCATGGAAATATCTCATCTCTAGAACATTCCATGGAGTAGTATAAATAGGTGTTGTGGTGATGCATATGCAAGGATGAAGCAAATCAAGCAAAACATAAGCAATCGATAATATTCCTCTCTTCCTAAATTTCACTTACAACCTCTTCATCAAATATAAGACTAAAAGGACTTCGAGTTTCTAACATCTGCCACGTCACCATCCCTCACTCTAACAACCTCCTCACAACAATGACGTCATCATCCGGTACTGAACGCTATTTTGCTGATGCAGCCTCGTGTATTCCGGCCAGGTAGGGATATTGACAGATAGGTTGAGTGATGATGAGGTCATCATTTGAAGTTGAGTCTGGGAGGTAGGTTGTACATGTAAACTTTGAGTTGTGACGTGGCATTGTTGAATGAGGCTTGTCATGAAGTACATTAATGAAGAAGGAAAAAAAAAAGAAAAGAAAAAGATAGTGAGATAAAGAATGTTTTGGGATAACGTTTTTCAAGCATAAGTTGAAAATATCAAATGTTCAACATATTTTGTGGTATTGTTGTACTTGTACTTGTAGATGAGATTATTAGACATAGTATTATGCACGACCTTCACACGACAATCCTCTTAGGCCGAGTGTAATGGTCACTCGACCATCACCTATATGACAGTTTTTCAACACATCATCTTAATAACACCTTTAAAAGCGTAATGATCACCACCTATTCAAACAAATAAAATGCCTCGCTTTATACCCTACAATGTACCCACACACACTTTTAAAAAATATTAATAATAAATTAAAAAAATAATAATAATAAAAAGTTAAATGGTTTGAACTGCCAAACCAACATAAAAAAAGTGCTCTTGGCGTTTGGTGGTGTTCGGCCATTATGGTTTTAGGGTTTGGTGGTGTTCGTTAATTAGGTGGTCTGCACTACCCATCATGACACCCGGTCTAAGTTGAAAATATCAAATCTCTTACACATTTGGACATACGATGATATGAAACAAGAAATAAGTTGATCACGTAAATCATTTTACTAACATGACGATAACAGAAATGTTATTAAGTTGATAATAGTTGTTTAAAATATGCATTCTTGTGTTAGTGATTGTGAGGTATTAACGTCTTAAAGGGTCTTTGAGAATTTGTTTTGGGATTTAAGCCATAACCTTCATACGCGATGTGGTATTGCAAATATAAAAATAAATTCTTTGCCTTCTGACAAAGAAAACAAAAATTCAAATGTTGAGGTGACTCAAGTCGGAGTCCAAAAACCACACTTAAACAAATTTGTTCTGAGTCGTCATGTGTAATTTGATCAGAAACCTTTATGAGGGACGGCGTCGCCCTTTGGTTGGGACGCCGTCAGGCTTGAAAATCAGCTTGGATCTTGACTTTGCCTTTTTCTTCATGTTTTCGCTCTTTTTCGTCCAAATATGCTTCTTTCCATCATTTTGCTTCCAAAAGACCTAAAATGTGGACATACGATCAACCAAGAGATCCGAGTCCAGAAGTAGTAACAAAGATGAAAAGCATAAATCTAAGTAGATGAACCAAAATGTCGACATGGTCGTCATCAAAATTATGGTGGATGAAAGTCTTTGATCTATATGAAACGAACTAACGACCGATTTCGTAGGCCATGATTGTTAGAAATTCTAAAAGTTCATATGTATGAGCTTCTGGAGATGAAGAAAATAACTAACGGTGGAACCGGCCGAGAGGCCCTATGTGTGTCCTCTAAGCCCAAACATGCTTCCATTGCGGGATAAGAAAAAATAGATAGATATAACAAATGACGAAGCTCTGACGTCGAACGTAATAGTTACAACTTGTCCGGAGGTCACCAATGGGAACGCCTAACGGGGGTTGGGTTATTGCCTAAGACCCAAAAAGTATACTAGGTTTCATATTACGACTTAATCATAGACTTATTAAGTAGAAAATCTTAGTTAATAACTTGACATCAAGTCAAGTGTATACCCAATGTGATGTAACATTTTTGCTATACTTTAACAAGTAAAAATTATCAACATGGCCGATATCTTTCATGAGTAAAGTGTTCAGCTCTTTCCAAGAAAGGTATGGTGTAAGTTTGGACTTTCAAAAAACAAGGTTTTGTGTCCTTTTCTTTTTATAAAATTTAGACAAAGGCAGGTAACCACATAAATATACATGACACAATTTAAAGTCTAACGCAAGGTTATAATTTTGACCAAGCTGTGGAAAAGATTACTCCTTAGTTTCGAGAAAGAACACCTTGAGCTCAAAGTTAACGAGTATTTACTTACTAAAAGCGTAACACAACCGTTGGTTTTTCAGTAATAGTGAACCTTTACACTTATCTCATGTATAGACATAGGCTTAATGTAATATGCTTTTCCTTTATTTTATGACTATTACTCTTTGATATATAGAATTCTTCAAAAAATGTATCCTCATTTGCATTTATGAATATATTTCTTTTTTAGAGTGAACGGGTGTTTATTTGTAGATTTGCTACTTGTCACTCCAATCTCTTAACGCATATACATTCGTAAATCATAAATAGATCAAGCAATTTTATCGAAAAAGGAAACCATGATATCTGGTCAAAAATTAGAAATAGCTATAACACGTTCACTTGGCATCATAGTTTGTAAATCGTATAGATACTTTAGGCTAACAAGAATTTCTAGAGATAAAAAGATAAATCATCTACATGCTTATGTCTTGCATTTCTTTTCCTTTTGCAAAATATTGTAGATCGTAGGTTACAGATATAGACATCTTTTTAAACCAAGTATTTTGGCCGGATCATTCATTGGTATTCTCAAATCTCAACAAATATAAATTTTGACAAGATATAACCTTTTACGTGAAGATTGATAAAGTCATAAATTTTGCTCTATTCAAAAAAGTCTTAAACTTTGACAAAAGGTGTATACTCCTATCTATTTAGTCTATATGGGTTATTATTAATTTTTAAAAACTTTTCGTTTATCTCTAACCTATACGTGCAAGCGAATTCAACTTTTGAATACGTCCAGCAATTTTTGGCTTACGAATTATAAAAGTCAAATCCATGCAGCTACTAACATTATTCAAGTTGGAGCACAAAACAATAATAAAAATTGGCTGTCATACAAATTTTTATGCATATTGATGTCTTTTTTTTATTCAACTCTATATATATATATATATACACTGTTGTTGTGCCATCACTATCACCTCACATGATTTCTTGAGATACATGATGCTTTTATATGAAGCTTTTATATATTTGGCAAACTGTTGAAACAAGGACGAAAAGTTCAGATAGATGCTATGCCTATTTTTTTTTATATATTTTTAATTTTTGGTGAATATAAAAGTAATGTCCTTTAATACCCTGTTGACTAGGTAGTACAGTAGCTAGGCACCTTTGAAAAAACTTACATGAAACGCAACACCCTTTTTTTTTTTTTTTAATTCATACATTTTCACTTGCACATCATGCATTGTGGGATTAAACCGTATGCATTATGATATGTTCACATGCAAGAATGCTATAAGATTACGTTGTTTTTCTATGACCACATATTTAGTATTATTTTCAAGCAAATCCCCGTACTATTGTATTCACATTACAACTCATAAGACTAAATGCACCTCTAACTAGTACAAAAAAGAGACTGATAGAAGTAGTTGACTTATTTTAAGAGAATATCACACATTTATTCTTGTAGGTCTCCTTTGCAACTAGTGATAAGTTTACTCCAACATGTGCTACATGTGTATACCGAAAACATAAACTGTTTATTTATTTATTCTTACTCTAATCAAGAGGATGGAGCTATGAGAAACATAACGAATGAGAAAGCATGAAGGTGAAATTCGAGCACTTACAGAGTTGTAGATGTGAAATGTGGTAGCAAACTAACGAACATATATCGGAAATCATACAGGATGTCCCTTTGTTTTGTTTGGGATCCCACGAATGAAACCCGTCACAAGTATAACCGGACGAAGGAGTACCTCTGAATAACACAACGTCTCCTGCGGCAGTGTTTTCATATGATTTGACCAGAGGAAACCGTATCGGAAGGCCCTTAGTCGGTCCTTACATGCGTCTATACTCGACGTCCATACCGGACGTTTATACGAAGTTCCATCCGGAGGTTTGAAACCAAACGCGTCCATAAGCGGATGAAAATGTGACCCATCATTATTGACTCTTGGTAGAGTGAATAACGAACCACCTCCGGATGAAGTCATACCGAAGGGAGGATGGCGGACGAACCACCTCCGGATGAAGTCATACCGAAGGGAGGATGGCGGACGAACCACCTTCGAAGCAGTGAGTTTTGAAGCGAGACCTATCATTCTGAGCTCCGGTAGAGTGAATGACGGGTCCCCACGGATGGCCAATGTCGAAGCATTTTTCTGTCGGGCTGGTCTTGACGGCTCCCTCGTGCCACTCATCCATGTCCCGAGCTTTGAAGTATGCTGCAAACAGGAGAGAACCCGTTAGAAGGAGCCCCGAGGCGAAGCCGGGAACCACCCTCCGACGGTCAAGTCAGCACCTCGTAGGTAGAGGATTTATGTATATGCATGTTATGTATGCATTTGTGTAGTATGATGTACTGTGATATGTTGTATGTGTGAGATGTAGAGATATATCTTACCTGCTATGTGAAGAGAGTGGCATATATATATAGACATAGATAGTGACATATTTAGGAGGGAGATATTTAGACGGGAAATAGTTTAGGCGGGAAATGTTTAGGCGGGAACATTTAGGCGGGAAATATCCGGCCATATACGTCGACAGTCATTACAAGATAAAAGATCTAACAAAAAACCCATAATTCGATCTGGGAAAGAAACCAAAGAACAAATCTTACCCGAGATCTTTTATCAAAGATCCTTAACGTCGAAACCCACAAAAAAAAAAGAAACTAAGTTTGTGTTTCGGTTTGGGTAAGGATTCGTGGTAGCCGAGCAAAAAAGATTCGTTTGTGTTTGTGGTATAAAAGTCAGATGCACGAATCTAAACAAACCTGGTAGTGGCGGCAACGACGTGACGGTTGTACATGGTGATGGTGGCGACGACAGTTATAGAGAGGAGCTGACGTGGGTTTTGATTTGTTTATTGATGTTTTTGTGATTTGATTGAATGATGTTTGTGGTATATATATAATGGAAGCTTAATTCTCGTATCAAATCTGATGAGGGTTTATATAATGGAAGCTTTGATTTGTTTATATATTGTACTCGTATCAAATCTTTTTTTTTTTGGGGGGTTTATTTTTAAACATTTGTTAAATTTTGAAAAGTGTTTGTGGTTTTGTTATTGATTTGTGTGTGGAAGTGAGAGTGATTTTGGTTTAAAAGTAAACTGCATTTTATCAATCTTTGTTTTTGTTCATGTTCTTGTGTATGTGATGAATAAATAGAAAGAGAAAACTATCTGATAATTAAAGAGGAAAAAGTTAAAGGGTGTTTTAGTCATTTAACTTTAATCGGGGACCAAATATGCAGTCAAAATTTTAAAATGAGTATCATCATTGTATTTTTAAAACGATGGAGACTTAATTTGCAATTTGGCTGTACCACAATAATCAAAAATGCAATTTACTCAATACCTAATATAGGGAATTGATACTCACACTACTTTTTTTTTATATATACACCACATTTTGTGCATTATAGTTTTTACCGTACAATACTGTAATGCGCAGAATGTGATACATGCATAAAAAAAAATGGTGCGAGTATCACCTCCTTTTAATATACAAAAAATTCATTAACTTCCAACTTGCTCATGACACATCCAACAGCAATACAAAAATAAAATAAAAACACTCAGTTCGCATTCAACCACTAGCTACCAAACAAAAAATCTTCAACAACTACAACATTATAGAGTTAAACAATTATTCATCATAGACCATAACAATAAGGGAGGGAGGAGTGGAAATTTCATACCCTAATACCCTGAGGGTGTCACATCACCTCTATTCAATAAAAACCTTTCAACTCAAAACTACCCCAATACTACCCTAACACTACCCTAAGTGGACGGAGTGGTACCCGATACTACCCTAACACTAATATTCACAAAAGACAAAAAAAAATATAGAAGAAACGAGCGGCTTCGGAGCTCGATTTTATACCCGATTTATGATACCCGAAGTGGTGGGAATGGTGTAGCCCACTACCCGATTGCTACTCGATTGAAGCTAGAGCTCCACTCCGTCATGCCTAAGAAAAAGGAAAAATAAAATAGAAAATGAAATGTAAAAAGAATATATCTTCCGCTCTAGTTTTCTCCACAGCCGCCATGTAAAACACTTAAAAAAGAACTGAAATCCAGAATAAACAAAAAACCAGAGGGTGGGAATAGACTGCTCAACTATTTGTTGATGATGATGTGTTTTTTTCTTGGCTATATACATCCACAGCCAAAAAATGCCTCTTTTTATAAATAAAGTAGGTATATAGAAATTATACATAAGATTCTTCGGTATTAGGCTGGTTCAGTAATGCAAGGAGATCGACTTAGTGTCACTCAATCTTGTGGAGGATTCAATCGCCAGTCATTTTTACACAACTTGGTCGTGGGAGAGATCGAGTAAAACACATGCATATGGACAAAAACTTACACTTTTCAGTCTTAAAGAAAAAGAAAAAAAATTTGATCATGGTCACCTTTACTGGGGCACCCAATCACCAGAAGGTCGCTGGAGAGAGAAAGCTGGCGTGACAGTGAAAATGAAGAGGATTGAATCCCCTTACTAGAACCAGCCCTACTTATCTTGTTTCTTCATCTTATACTTCCACCAGAACCCAACGTTGACTTTGTTGCAAATTAAGTAAAACTAGATCTAACACAAAACCGATTTCTCTTTTAACTATCACTTCTAGTTTCTTCTATTTTTTTCAGATCTAAAGTTAAAGAAATTTGTAATGGCAGAACAAGTTGTTACTTCCTTGGTTGGAAAGGTAGTCAACTCATTGATTGGGAAAGCTATTGACGAGATTAGGGGTATTAATGGGGCCGGGTTGGTTGGGGTCAGGTCAAAGTCGAGTCAAGTAAATGCTAAAAATAACATATCCGATTCAGGTTAGTCCGGTTCGGATTAATTCGGATCAGGTCTGCTCAGATCGGATTAAATCTGTATCAAAGGATGTTACAATAATTTTTGTGTTGTTCACCACATCACAAGAAAACTGCATAAAAAATCATCTTGAAGTGTATGCATTCACTCTTATGCTTGTTAGATATTAAGCACCATAGGCGCTTTTAGTTTGCCTTCTTTGGGATGAGGTGTGGGATTCACCTACATCCGTTGTACTTAATTGGTTTTTTTTGGAGCAATAATATTTTACCGGGGTTACCCTTTTACTCCAAAAAAAAAATATATTTGTATTAAAGATGAATATTGAAACTGAAAATTTGTAATTGTACTAACACCGAGTTTTAATGCATGGTCATATAGGAGAAGAAAACAAGTATCGTGAAATTGTCAAGACCCATACTAAAGTAGCCTCTGTTGGAATTATATAACATGACTAATCATAAATATAAACAATAAACATCAAAGTAAGTGCGAAAGCGTATAGGAACATATAATGAATAATTAATTAACTAAAGAATAAAGTATGCGTACCTTACTTGATTCTAGCCGAACAAGAATCAAATCCACAAACTAGCAAATAGGATGAACCCTAATTAGGGTTTGAGTGCTAGTCGACTTAATAAGTCGAATAGTGTAAATCACCAAAATCCAAAGTAGGATTTCTCTACGATCATGTACGCGCGTATTGATAGCGATTTAATTAGAATGCTAGTTCAAATCACAATTAAATATATCGTCGAACCTTTTTACTTACATCTGTCAAACACATATATGTAAGTAAAAGAATATATAAATATATGCATGTAAAGTAATCATGAAACCAATATTATACATTGTCAAACATGTATACATGCGTTTGACTATTCAACAAAATCATACATATTAAATCATGCATATTAAATCGATTTTATCACATGTATGATACACTGACGATCATGCATACATGCATATGACTAATGGATTAAATCATTCAATAGAGTTGCTTTTCATGTCTCTGTCGATTGTCTATCACCCCTCGAATGAGACTAAAGGGTGTCTTTATAAATCATTAAAACTTGTCCAACAAGTCTTTGCTAGCACCTCCTTAAGTTTCAAAACTCGACACTCAACCCCTTTTATTTTTCTTAGTTCAACCATATAAATATTTCGTGACTTAATTAAATCTCATACGCAACGCGTGCAATCCCATAGGTCTCGAGTTCGATCCTAACACACATCTATTAATATTTTGTCCATTAAACCAACAGCTCCCACTTGGACATATCTTAATAGTGTGATCACATCGGTTAGCGTCTAGCAACACTTCGATGTCTCTAGCACAACTCAAGTAAGGTTTCCTGGAAAAACCTTTTAATGATTTCTCATTATTATTATCCTTTTGTTTCTAATACCATGTTAAATAAAGATATGGAATTAAGTCATTCTTTATTCAACCATTCTGTTTCTCGTTATAAGTAATTGAGCAAGATTACCAAATCTTCTGAACATATTCAGGGGAGATCTTGGGCATGGCCATGCAAACATCTTGTCAACCCTACGAGGGGCCCAGCAGTATTAAACTCCAAAATTAAATTTGAAGGAACAAATTCTATCTTGACTACGAGAATAACCCACGAACTTTGCAACACTTCAGAAAACAACCCTTATGACTACCAGTTATTATAGCGTTAAGTTGCTCCACAGAAGTGCACTACATTCATGACACTTATCCGGTATCTCAAGTCTGAGGATAACTATTTATGATTTACTTAATAACAATATCCATAAAGTAAAATCATGTAGTTGAGATAAGTCCTGTATTCAATTCATTGAATATCATCTGAAATTGGTATGCATTCTCATCAATATACTTTCAAGTATATTCTACCATATCTCATATTTGTCTTAGTTTAATGATACTCCCATATCATTAATTGACAACGGACGATTTAGAATAAATAAATTTATTCACGGATTAAACATGCAAATATAGGATACAATATATTATAAAATCAAACATACCAAGTATTTGATTTATTATAACAATTGTTTAACATCCCTTATCCAAATACCAAATAGATCAATGCATGAAAATTCCTGTTGATGAATTATGCCTCAAGTAATGACAATCATACTTGTTGACAAAGCATAAATCAACCAACTTGATCTATCATAATTTTGAGAATACTTATTTCAAGAATTCAATTAATGAAGTCCTTGTATATGTGCATTCACCAATCCACATAATAATTCATAAAGTATGTGACATCCTCTATCACCAATTTATGACAATTTAAACTTTCAAACATTTTAAAGTTTAAAGTATTCTTATTCTTTTAATGTATAATGCAACTGTGCTCTTATTAGCACAACTAGTTCACATGGCCATTAACAAGGATGAAATCCTACCATGACTAGTATTGAGTGTCATCTCAATTAAACCAGCATCATTGTATACAAACAACAATATGCTCATTAAAACTCCGTAAACTTTAATATCTTATTATGTAATGTTTGATGCTTTCCTAACTTTCAAGTTTAAAGCTGATGACAATTTGCACAACATTTGACATATTGTTCATCCATAGAATCTAGGAGCAATTCCTGTGAGGATGTAATTTTATTAGTATAATATTCATTACACAAGTTATCTAATAACTTTTAGTTAGATATCAATGTTGTCAAATCACTTCTTATTTAAGAATGATACAACAATTTTAATACACAACATGATGTACATGATGAATCTACAGGTCAACCTTAGACTTCATTCACGTTCTATCTTGTCAAAAGATATTTATCCATTTCCCAAATGATATATCATGTTTAATTAGAATCATTTATTTTACTGCACATGTTTATTAATAATAAATATATATTCCAAGGTTATATGTTTTAATTCTTAAATCTTACAAGTGAAGTTTCATTCCAATCTAAGACTTAACATTTAGCTTACAAGGAATGTTACTTCCTATATGTTATATAACATATAAGATTTAAGAAACTTAACATAATACTCCCACTAGCTTTCAGGAATACTTAAAATTTATCTTATTTTAATTATAAATCGAAAATGGGATTTAATAATTAAACATAAGAATAATTTCATAGATGCATGCATTTATCCATTCATGAATTATTGCACTTCATACACTTCCAAAGATTATATGAATTCAAAAAACCTTTCAATTACTTACCGTCCTCGCTCAAGTAATTTCTCAAGAAAGAGTTTTGATATTTCATTGTCATATTTCATATTAATGAAAACAAGTATGACCATTATTATCTTTATATATTTAATGTGTCTTGAAAAGAATATTCAATCATAATCAATTGCTTAAGTATGATTAATAATCTTGTCATAAAACATGCATTAAATATGTGTACAATTTTTGTCCATATGATTTCTACATAGAAATTCAAACCACTAGGGTTTTCCATCTCTTTGAAGAAACTCATTTATATTCTCTAGTCTAACTATTAAGATAAACCAAATTTCCAAAATTGATTATCTTTATGGACAGCATCTTTAACATTCATAGTATGAGTAATTTACCCAATTCAATATTTGGTAATCCATCATAATGATTATCAGGTTTACTATAATCCTGTAACTCATATCTCTTCTCACATATAAGTCAAATATCTGAGATATCCTTGCAGATATATGAATGAAAATCCCATCATCTTGAGGTCTATCATTTACATGTCTAACCTTATCATGATATTTACTAGTGTGTTTTAGAAGATTATGTATTTTGTAATTTTATCTTTCAAGATAAAAAAAAAAAAAACTCCCACTTGCATTTTGTAATATATAGACTATCTATATATACTTAGCAATTTAGAGCAAAACTACATTGTTCTCTTTTTGGGACATTACAAATACACATTGATAATTCCTGACTTAAGTTTGTTAACAACCTATTCATAAGTAGTTTAACAAATGTAATCTTCAATTTTAAAAGTTAATGTGATTCATCACATTCCATAATGAAATGGTGTTTTATTAATCTTCTAGGTTGGAGTCATATTGAGTATATTCAATCCATACTCAATTTTCTAACCTTGTTACTTTTAAGAAAGAAGTTATGGTTATCTTGAATCAAACAAATCAAATATACTTTGATTCTCCTAAGCTAACATACCATCAACTTGTAGTATTCATTAGAATTAATATTGTAAGACAATCTAACAATATATAAGATAAACATATTCCTTTTGGCTTACCTATTTACCAACTAAGTCAACTTAATGGTATAATAGACTTTCCAAGCCAATTACATGCTTTATAACACAAGTACTTTTAGACCAAGTCACTTCATATCTATGTCTCATCAAGGAACATAAACTGTTATAATCCCATTATAATGCTATAAATCATTGATCAAATCAATGACTTCTTGTATATGTCTTAATTAAAAAAACATAACAAGTTAACGTCTTACTTTATTATATGTCTTAAAAGACTTTATGTTTATGTCTTTACCATGAATCATAAACATGTTTAACTAAAGTAATTATGAACACAACTCTTGGTTTCAATAGTAATTTCAAGTTAATTTATTTTACTTCATAATAATGTAGGACTACATTATTTTTCATTTATGTCATTCCAAAATACATAAATAAACAAATTGAAGTAGGATTAGATTACTTCATTTAATTTTATGTCATTCTAATAATACATAAATATCTAATTTGAAGTAGTCTTATATATCATTTTGACACATGTTCTATATACTAGTCTAATTTAGAAACTGCAAATATGTCCATGCAAGGTCTGACTTCACATAGAGATTTACTTTGTTGTTGCAATCTCGCCAAGTTCTCACATGACGTAAATTGCAACACCAAGTGTTTCTTAAATTAGATATGTACAAGTTATAATAGAATATTAGTCTCTTACCTTGCAGTCAAGAGAATCCGTTAAATCATATACTTATATGTTGTACCTTGCACACAATATAGATTTCTCCCACTTGTGCATGGAACAACATCATGTAGCAGATAAACAACACGACATATATTTGTTTATGTGACTAATATTATTGTGTCATTGATATTAGCATAACTAGTAGATGTAGAACCACTTCCTTGTCTAATAAGGAAACGCACATGACTATCCTTGAAAACATAAGTGTCTACAAGTGGAAAGTAATTATCTTAAGACATTCTAGAGATAACTGGGTTACTACCAAGATGACAAAGCTTGTAACTCCCACTGAATAAGAGATCATTATAGTAATTCCTTATTCAGTAATAAGAACAAAATACTCCCACTGGATTTGACAACATTGCAAGTGTTTCATTAACCAATGAAAGAAAATAGTGTTCTATTTACTTCCCTACACTTTTGATAAAGTCCATACATAACAATTACTTATGTACTAAAAGAGTGTATTCTACTACGTAGATGATGAATTATTCATCAATGCTATTAACTTGAAAAATTGGGCATGCAATTTCTTTCTTAATAGTTCTACTATTCCAACAATTGTAAGTAGTACTTTTAAATGGTCAAAACAAAACAACTAGATAAAATATGCTAGTTTGTCTTTTACCAATTATGCAGTAATTAGTTTAGCTTCTAATTTAATAACTCAGAACATATGCAATTTTCTTAACTATTAAAATTTGCTTACGAGTTACGTATTTAGAATTTAGACAATTCTAATTGTCCTATCATACCTTTCTTCATTCATGAAAAGGAATATGATTGAATCTCACTCTTTCTTATGAAAAGAGGACTAGGTTTATCCTTTTAGCAAAGTTGACTCTACCAAAAACCCTTACAGGTGTAGATCAATTTACCAATACAGGAATACCCTTCGTTTACGGTTTAATGTTGCATTAATACATTTAAAGAATTAGCAAAATTCAATTTTAGTATTTTCGATAATTAAACTTTTCAAGAAAATAAAATACCCAAGGTAATATTCATATAACCATAGAATTTACTCGAAAACTAGGATCCAAATTATCGTAGTTCCATTACATCAGTTGATCTGCTAGTAACGAAAGCACATAATAAGGTAATATGTCGAACAATAATTGGCAAACAATTTCCAATTCCTAGATCATTATGGGATTTATATTTTCCAACGCTATTGCAAATATAAACATGTTTCATCCCATCTTATACCTTGAGTCTAGGTCTCACTTCCTACTCAACTTAAGTGTCTAACTTAAAGAACTGCAAATATGTCCATGTAAGGTCTGACTTCACATAGAGATTTACCTCTCCATTACAATCTCGCCAAGTACTGTCATGACGTAAATTGCAACTTCAAGTGTCCCTTTAATTAGATGGCATATAACTTAATTTAAAAGGGTACTAGTTTTGATTTTATGTGGTCAAATCAAATATGTACAAAGATGTCATGCATTCATCTTGTAGAATAATTTTAATAAAAAACTTTTTATTACCAATTCATAAAGATCAAATTATCAATGTCTTGACTGAGGTATTGGGTTCACCAATCAAGGAATTTAGTGTTAATTATCGTCCATTATACCGTACTTTTGCATAAGTGTAAACACTTAGTGTTTCGGATAATTACCACCGAAGTGGCACATGGAATTAAAACTAATTCGCCCTTAAGATGAGCTTGTACTTTCATGGCTTACTAAGTAGCTCCATTCGAACTTACAGGGGGCAAAGGACCAGGTAATCGCAAAAGCATAACCTTAGACATCCTTTCAGTGTGACTGTGCGCACTTCTTTATTAACCCCTTTATAGTTCGTTCTAATGGGTGAGCCGTTCAACCATAGTACCAAAATCATCAATCAATTAAACTATTGAAAACTTAACTCTTCCAAAACAAATCAAATTTCACCATTGTTTAGTCCGTATTATTTTTCTATTCAAAATTACCCTTTGCTTAAAACTGTCGCACATAATAAACAAACAAGTAATACCAATAAAAATAAACTACTAAAAACAATGCACATAATAAACAATTTAATACATGTAAACAAGTAGCCACATGCAACTTATTTGATAAAACCCTATTAATAATCAATATCTAGGTTAAATTAATGTATATATTAATTAGGGCTTTCACACTCTCAATTGAAAGTGAGCCACATACATCGACGAATCGATTGCGTAAACCCATAATTAATGATATACCAAATTGCACATAATTGATTCATTAATGTATATAATTGGAGTTTTCCCCAATTCAAGATTTATCATAAATATACATGTGTATAAAACTTAACAATTAATTTTCGCATAACCAATCTTAACAATTAAATATTCAAGCAACCATCCATGACGAACATGCATGTATCATCATGGATATAACATAACAATTATTCACGTTGTCACAAGATCGCATACAATTCCATGTCACATAACACTTTATTCATGAATATATCACGTAACAAATATATTAAATCTAGGTTTCGATATAGATAACATAACAATTAATATAAACCCTAAAAAAAAATTTAAGGAAATCGATCAAAAAAATTTTAGGGTTTCCACCCATAAACAAAATTTTCGATCCATAATAGATTTTTAAAACCAAATTAGGGCAAAAGCCCTAACCCTAAAATTAGGGTTTATATAATCATAACCAAAACCCTAGAATAATCATATCTAACAACATACAATATTTGTTATTTACGCGTTTAGTAATTAATTACTCATTAAAACCAATGACTCGTGATGCCACTGTTGGAATTATATAACATGACTAATCATAAATATAAACAATAAACATCAAAGTAAGTGCGGAAGCGTATAGGAACATATAATGAATAATTAATTAACTAAAGAATAAAGTATGCGTACCTTACTTGATTCTAGCCGAACAAGAATCAAATCCACAAACTAGCAAATAGGATGAACCCTAATTAGGGTTTGAGTGCTAGTCGACTTAATAAGTCGAATAGTGTAAATCACCAAAATCCAAAGTAGGATTTCTCTACGATCATGTACACGCGTATTGATAGCGATTTAATTAGAATGCTAGTTCAAATCACAATTAAATATATCGTCGAACCTTTTTACTTACATCTGTCAAACACATATATGTAAGTAAAAGAATATATAAATATATGCATGTAAAGTAATCATGAAACCAATATTATACACTGTCAAACATGTATACATTCGTTTGACTATTCAACAAAATCATGCATATTAAATCATGCATATTAAATCGATTTTATCACATGTATGATACACTGACGATCATGCATACATGCATATGACTAATGGATTAAATCATTCAATAGAGTTGCTTTTCATGTCTCTGTCGATTGTCTATCACCCCTCGAATGAGACTAAAGAGTGTCTTTATAAATCATTAAAACTTGTCCAACAAGTCTTTGCTAGCACCTCCTTAAGTTTCAAAACTCGACACTCAACCCCTTTTATTTTTCTTAGTTCAACCATATAAATATTTCGTGACTTAATTAAATCTCATACGCAACGCGTGCAATCCCATAGGTCTCGAGTTCGATCCTAACACACATCTATTAATATTTTGTCCATTAAACCAACAGCCTCATCATTACAAAAGAGTTCAAGAAAACTGAAGGAAGTGGATCTCTAATTGTCAAGAGGTCAAGTATATTCAAGCAATATTAATTTAAGGTTTGAGCTTGGATTTTCATCTTTCAACTCATTGCATGTATTGTTTTTTATGTGAATGACTGTGAATCCACGTCTGAAAAGGTTTGCATTGTTTCCAGATGACCATAAAACCAAATAAGATGTTCTTAATGTTAAATTATTAGGTTAGTCAGCCCAAATCTAATTGTGCGTTTGGGTCTATTAGGTTTAGCATTTGATATGCTTGTTCAATAAGCTATGTATTTATTATAAATACACATGCAATCCTTATTATGTAATCACAAAAACACAATCAACAACAAAAATCATTTACTATTTTACACTTAAATGTGCATCCAAACAGTTATTTGATACAAGGGTTTGTTGGGACTTAAGTTGATATTCCCAAGTTGGCCAGTTAGCACAAAATACCATCACTTGGAGCTGCAATTAATTAATTGCACATATTATATAGCTTAGGTACAAGTGAGAGTTGGACTGACAATTTACCGTATTTGGTGGTATACTGGCATGTTACAACTTCGTTGCAGTGGATTGATAATTTATGATACTACATCTTAACTAGTTCTCAATGAGCCAACATTTGTAATGAGTCAACATTTACTACTTTCTTAGTTGGGAAACTATTATGATGCTCAATAATTTACGAAAGTTTGAAACGATAGATGGCTGATTTGGCTAATTAACTTTAGGGACTTATTAACAACTTTATTAATTTTTTTTAACCATTTCATATATACATAACTAGACTATAGACCCGTGGGTTCGCAGGTGGCAATAAAAAATTGCATTGTAAGTAAAACAAAATCATATAAAATATCGAACCCATATAAACCAAAACAGAAAACATTATATGAATGATCAAGTAAAACCTACAAAGGTTCACCAACTAAAAAAAATAACAAATGCCATGATAAAAAAAAGAAAGAAAAAAATAAAAAGACAAACTGAAACATACTAATATAGGTAAAATCATGATAAACAAAAACTATAGTAATATGGCTTATTTGAACATGCTTATAGTTTCTCACACTTTTTGAAGAACTTTGGGATAAACAACATTCATAGTATCGTTGCAAACCTTTCCATCTTTATCGTATATCTGCATCTTTAGCCTTTTACGACTTGTGCTCTTGATACTGCAACATACAACTGGTTACACGAGCGGACATATAAAAATTATAAATAGAAAGAACTTGTAAATTACGACACATTTTTTTATTTATTAAAAATAAAACATTCACAAAATATAGAATGTAAACCTATACACGAATAAAGCATCTATATGTATATCAATAATATAACGACTATCGTTAACCTATCATAAATTCTCAGAAAACAGAATATGTCTAAACAAATTAGTAGCGTCAAAAGTCTCAACCACACCTAATGATCCCAATTCTAGGGACGACATTTCCTTTACATAACACTGCTTGCATAATTTTCACCACTTGAATTCGACCAGGATTAATCTTAGCCATTCAACTCTCTTTTTCCATTAATCTAACACTGCTTGCGTCTCTTTATTACCGGCAGTCTAAAACAAATGACCCGTAAAAGAATGCTTCAATTTAGTTTGGTTGACGTAGAGCAATACTTACTAATCATTGGTTGTATTCATATAGCCATGAACAAACTTACAACTTTAAGACATATCATAGAGCATAAGATTAATTCTTAAACAACTTTAAGACATATAGCATATGATTAAGTTGTGAACATTTAAAGCTAAATTAATAAAAAGAAAAAAAAACAACGACCCAATCAAGTATTTAGGATGAATCATCATAATTCATTCAATCAAGTCATTAGAATGATTATTTAAGGGAGAATTGTATATATACCCTTCCAAAGCCACAAAATTATATATATGTTCAACCAGAACTTATAATTACATATATATTTTTTCATAGCTTTAAAATTGTCAAATATATTCAAATTCTTAAATATATTTAATAGAAAAAAAATTCTACTGTAATAATTATAATTGATATATAAAATAACGATTATACCTTTATAATTATTAATTTTATTGTTGCAATTACAAGTTATACTTCTATTAGTTTGAATTTTATTATGTCATTTGATCTTTATATACAAGTAGCCCAATGTATAGTGGGCCTTACTCGCCCAAGAAGGTACCTAGAGTACTAGCTTACACACTAGTACTTGGGTACTACTTGAAAAGTACAAAGGTAGGGACTTGTAACTTATTTATGATAGTTGTCTAAGATTTCAAAGACGACCTTCGCCCATGAGGCATTTAGAGAAATTGAATTATTTTGGGACACAGGGAAAATATCCCAAGGTAGGTGGCTTAAAATGTGGAAGCGGCTCAGATTTCTTTAATCATATCTAACACTTAAATTTGAAAATGTTTTGTTGCCCAGTCCTTCTGAACCGGCACTAATTTGATTATTAAAAGTTAAAACACAAATCACATGGGCCACTTGACTATTACCACGTATTCAAAGACAATAATATGATTAATTAATTGTACTTCCACCAGAAACCCAAGTTGACTTTGTTGCAAATGAAAGAAAACTAGATCTAACACAAAATAAATTTCTCTTTTTACCATCACTTTAAACACATCAACAACCCAGTAGAAAGTTAAAGAAATTTGTAATGGCAGAAGAGGCTGTTACTTCCTTGGTTGGAAAGGTAGTCAACTCATTGATTGAGAAAGCTAAAGAGGAGATTGTTGCACAGGTTTATCAATGGCCTTCGATTAAATGACTTACAGATTATACAACTTCTGGTTTCGGTCTGGATGAAACCAGGATGTTTGGGACAGAAGTGTTGCGACAGAAAACAAAAGGGAAAAGTACAGATATGTAATGTAACATGAATTGATCGATTGTATAGAATTACAACTTACAACTGATATTTGTTTTACATAAACTAACCTATTTCTACTTATTGAATCGCTGCCTTCATGTCTATTGAAGGGATACAACATTTCAATAAAAGTAAACGACATACCTATTCTAAATAACCGTTTATACCGTTTCTCCTAACCCAGCCCAATTACATATTATGGTTTTACAGACTTTACATTAAGTGCATATAATATATACACTAAACTACCCTTAACATTGCTTTTATAACATTAAGGTCCAACATTCACCCCCTAATGTTATAGACTGCAATCGAGTCTTCTTTACATGACTTCATAGCAGGGTTGGATCTTCATAGGAGCAATAAACGAGGTGTGATACTTCATTCTTGTTTTCTTTCTTCCATTTGGTACATTCACGTGCTTCTCGTTCTTTTGTACTCCTTCTCGTCCTCTTTCTCCTTATCTTCATGCTTTGTTGCTTTCTTACAATCAGAACTGAGATCGTTTCTGGTTTTCTTGCTCTTGTGATTGATCAAAAGATCAAAACTCTTACTTGCTATCTAGGCTACTTGCTACCTAGTGAACTTTCTATCTAGGCTACTTGCTACCTAGTTTCTTGCTGTTTGGGCTACTTGCTACCCAATGAACTTGCTTTCTGGGCTACTTGATACCCAGTACAAATGTTGACAAACTTGCTAATCAACCTTTGCGCTCCTAACCAAGTCGCTAATTAGGGCTTAACTTGCATGCTTTGACCAAAGTAATTGATCCTTTCTTTCTCATAATGAACCACAATGATCCTACTTGTTTGCTGGTTTGAATCAAGGGTTCTACTTGCTATTTGAATCCTTAAGGTTCGGAACTTGCTATGAACCTAAGAATTCGATTTAACTTGCTATGAACCACAAAGGGTTCGGTTTCTAACTTTCTAACTTTACACCACCCCCCTCTTAAATATAAATTAAATATAAAACTTATATATAAAAGGTATGTAAAGTTTTGATATAAAAACTTACGGGTGTTTCTTTGCTCTTATGCCTACTGCCTATCTTTTCTGTTCTCTGGTGGTTGTCGACACAAAGAAACAACACAAATGATAGACCCCTTTTCTTACTTCTGCAATTAGGGAAAAAAACACGAAGCTTTCTTCTTTCCCCTTCCTTCAATCGATCAAAAACATCCCAAATCCGCCTATGACTTCTTTCTTCTTTCTCTTTCTGATTAGATGACGGTTTTTTGGTGGTTTTGTAACTGCTTTCTTCTTCTAGTCGCTATACACAAAGATTGTGTAACAACCCTTCGCCTTTTATTCTTGCTTTTCAATCGATGGCCGCTTGCTTACGTTCTTCCCTGGATCGATTAAACTTTGCTCGATGCCATTTGTTGCACGTGTGTTTATCAATGGCCTTCGATTAAACGACTTACATATTATACAACTTCTGGTTTCGGTCTGGATGAAACCAGGATGTTTGGGACAGAAGTGTTGTACCAGAAAACAAAAGGGAAAAGTACAGATATGTAATGTAACATGAATTAATCGATTGTATAGAATTACAACCTACAACTGATATTTGTTTTACAGAAACTAACCTATTTATACTTATTGAATCACTGCCTTCATGTCTATTGAAGGGATACAACATTTCAATAAAAGTAAACGACATACCTATTTTAAATAACCGTTTATACCGTTTCTCCTAACCCAGCCCAATTACATATTGTGGTTTTACAGACTTTACATTAAGTGCATATAATATATACACTAAACTACCCTTAACATTGCTTTTATAACATTAAGGTCCAACAAAGATTAGTTATATGTCGAACTGTTCTGAAAATGTTGACGATCTGAACAAAGAAAATGAGAAACTAACGCATATGAAGGGAAGGGTTCAACAGCAGATAACAACAACACAAGTTAAAGGAGATAGGCTCTTAGATGGTGCGGAAGAGTGGGTGGTCAACGCCAATCTCACATGTCCAAGCAAAAGAAGTTATTGATGGGTTTGAAGCTGATGCCAACAAGACATGCTTCAACTTAGGAATGTGTACCAATCTGGGCACCCTTTATCGTCCACGGTAAGAAGCGGCAAACACGGCTCCTTCACTTTTACAAGTCCAAAAAGATGGCGAGAGGTTTGAAAGTTGTGTTTCTGTTCCTACTCTTGCACCTGGAGTCCTAGATGTCTACGAAAGGCATAATATTGATGATCTTGATACACACAAGTTCTGTTTCAAAAAGATTATTGATTCTGTTTCAAAAAGATTATTGATTCTGTTAAAGATGACAACATACAAATCATAGGAATCTTTGGTACAGGAGGTGTAGGAAAGACCACACTAGCTAAGGAAGTTGTTGTCACGGTGAAAAGTTTAAATTTATTTGCTGCTGTTGAATTTATAACGGTCTCACAACCCGTAGATGCTGAAAAGATCAAAAAGGAGGTTGAAACGGAGGCAAAACGAATTTACAACGGTGAGAAGATTCTAGTCATCTTAGATGACTTGTGGGGGGAACTCAAGCTGGATGAAGTGGGTATTCCCTATGGGGCTAACTACAAGAATTGCAAGATTTTGTTGACGTCTAGAAGCAAAGATGTCTGTGAAACAATGAATGCTACCTGTTTAATTAGTGTAGACTCTTTGTCATCAAAAGAGGCATGGATTCTTTTCAAATGCGTGGTTGGGGATACTGTGGAGACCGATGAAAATTTGAAAAAAATTGCAGAGAAGGTTGTAGAAGGATGCAGCGGGTTGCCACTCATCATACAAGCTGTAGGTGCAGCTTTGAAAAATGAAAGCATCGAGTCATGGAAAAGAGCTCTCACACAACTACAGAAACATACAACGTCATATATAGATCTAAAGATAAGTTTAGCATACTCTCATTTGCAGCTAAGCTATAATTTCCTTGAAAGCGAAGAGGCGAAATTATGCTTCCTACTGTGTAGTTTGTTCCCTGAAGATTTTGACATTCCATTGGAATGTTTGGCACATTACAGGGTTGGTCTAGAACGTTTGGCACATTACGGGGTTGGTCTAGAAATTTTTGAGGACATTCCATTGGATGAAGTGGGTATTCCCTATGGGGCTAACTACAAGAATTGCAAGATTTTGTTGACGTCTAGAAGCAAAGATGTCTGTGAAACAATGAATGCTACCTGCTTAATTAGTGTAGACTCTTTGCCATCAAAAGAGGCATGGATTCTTTTCAAATGTGTGTTGGGGATAATGTGGAGACCGATGAAAATTTGAAAAAAAATTGCAGAGAAGGTTCTTGAAGGATGTGGTGGGTTGCCGCTCATCATACAAGTTGTAGGTGCATCGAGTCATGGAAAAGAGCTCTTACACAACTACAGAAACGTACAACGTCATATATAGATCGAAAGATAAGATTAGCATACTCTCATTTGCAGCTAAACTATGATTTCCTTGAAAGCGAAGAGGCGAAATTATGCTTCCTGCTATGCAGATGTTCCTGAAGATTTTGACATTCCATTAGAAGATTTGGCATATTATGGGTCTATTTGGGCTTGTGTGATTTGAATAGAGGCGCATAAACCGGTTTGGTTTCAAATTCGGATCGGATCGAGACAAAATTTCAACAAACCGGTTTGACCCAAAACCAGATCGATTTGAAACCGGTTTTGGGAGAGAAAGGCCGGTTTAAAATCCGGTTTTGGATCTGTTTAAACCGGTAGTATGAAAAATCTGCAAAGAAGTTTAAAATTCGGCGTTTGGTTATATCGAAATTGGTTTTCCCTAAACCGGGTTTTAGTGAAACCGTTTTCGATTTTTAGGCGGATCGACGGTTTTCCTTTTTTGTTCTAGTCTAGTCGAATTAACCAGTTGAGTTGAAAAAACCCAGACAGCTGAAAAACAAGTTTATGTCTGGTTTAGGTTTGAAAACCATGCTTTTGAAGTATGTTTTATAAGAATGGAAAAACAAATGTTTTTCAATAGAGTAAAAAGATCAAGACAGATGACGGAATTAAGGATGTACATGAAGATCGAGAAAGATGAAAGTGGTGACACGTGAATTAGGCATGTCAATTACCATGTTCATGTAAAAGCATTGTTTTGTGTCCGTGTGATTTCTTTCATGCTAAACGAGTTTAAGTAAAAAAGACAATGTTAAATATGGTAGTCAATACTTTGTATATCCCTCATTAATTTCTACAGGGTTACATTTAATATTCTAAAACTTGAGCTAGAGCCTAATACAAAGTATCGACTAACAAAATAATACTGAAAATGAAAAATGTCAAGTAGGAGTGGCAATCGAGTCATGTTCGAGTTGATGGATTGTCGGCGCGTTACCTCAAGTCCTCAACCCAATCACAACTCATTTATTATTCGTGTCAAGGATGTCAACCCTAACCCGCACTTGTATAACAAGTGTAACCCGTTTGACCAAATATTCCAACACCCAAATGAACGAGGATTCATAGCAAGTATGGCGTGTATGAAAACGAGTTAACATTAAGGTGCTAGCAAATATAGCTTGTGTAAAGTGATTTAAGTGTCTTTTAGATTGATTGTAATAATTAGGCTTGACATAAACAAGAATGATATAAGTGAGAAGCCTACTTTGCGAGGTACACATGGCATATTATATGGAAGACCGAGTATCGGTCAATCGATCGTGCCGCATGCAAGGGTCTTGAAGATATCCTAGTGGTTAATTGTGTTTCATATCGTATACCGATCATGTGTGTGGTTGGCGTAGGCAGATAAGGGGGTCACAAGGGCCACGTGTCCCTCAACGAAAAAAAATGTAATGTAAATTTTTAAAAATGTTTGACTTTTTTGTAATTTGCCCCTTTTACGAACCAATTTATAATGTAGTTTATAAAAAAAAAATGTGTCATCTCGAGCAAAATTTTATGGCTCTGCCTCTGGTAGTTGGGTGGTATTTTCTCATTATCGTCAATGTGTGCCTTGTTATTGTCCTTACGACGTCGCGGTATGAGATCGACATGCCTTTTGCTAGAGTGTTGTCCGTTCATTGATCTTTTAAAAGTCATGGAGCTTTGTTTGAGAGATTGGGTTCAATGTTCTCTTCGCATTTCAAAAAGTGGATCATATCAATGCAACTCTTTTTTATTCAACCCAACAAATATAACTCATTTGTGAACTATTGAAATATTTACATTTACATTCCAATGGTTTTCAAGTATTTGCTTTCAAGTTAAAATATTTATGGTTTTGATTTACCAATTAAAACAACAAATATATGAACCGAACAATTTAAAAAATTTCTGCTTAGATCGAACAATATAATTATAAAGTGGTCATGCCAACCTTTCTAAAACAAAGAGGACTTTACTTGAAGCTTAATTTCTTGTATGACCGAATCTATGCATACTACAGAAATGTCACAGCCAAAACATAGCAAAGGATTACTAAATGGTTATATAGTATCCATAAACGTGAGCGGTCGGTAGAAGCTTTCATGGTTGGTTTCGAGTTTCTTTATAGCCAACAAAACTAATAGGAACCACATAATGTTTTATTGAATTGGACATTTACCAAATATTTGTTGCTCCATTTTAGTGGTCCAACTTGTACAACCACTGTGACAAGTAACGAATCTAAATGATCTTCTGGTATAACCATAGTGTAATTCACTACTAGAAACCGGAGTAACACTGACGGAACAATATCCGTCGCTAATTACCGACGAAGTTCTTTCTTTATTCCGACTGATATTGTGATCGATTTTTTGCGAAGAATTTCTGACGGAATTCTGAGGGATCTATTTTTGACGGAAAATCATCGGTATTTTACATAACATTACGTCCACTTTCCGACAATAAACGGACAATTATATATATCAGTCGCTAATATGTCGGATCTGTTATTAACTTATTATTAATAGGCTAAATACCAAACGCTTCCCTCTAAACCATAAACACACAAACGCCTCTCAAATATCAAAACCCACCCGCACAATCGAAACTCCTATAACAGTTCATCAAACATCAATCTGAGCTCATTTTCCCCCAATTTTTGCTTCTGTTCATCACCCGCACTACTTCTACGATGTGGTATATCTATTTTCCCCAATTTAATTTTCGTTTTTTGACCTAACTTGTTGAGTTTTGACCTAATTTTACTTGATTGTAATACTATTACGATATGTTAGTTAGCTTAGTTTTGACCTAATTTTTGTTGGCTAATTTGCTGGATTTGAAACTAATGTGTTTAGATGATGATTTTGACCAATTATTATTGTTGGCTAATTTGTTAGATTATGCCTTTGCTTGATTAACTTTGACTTTTACAGAAGGAAGAGGGTCGCAGAAGGATAATTGATTTGGAATGGAGCACATTCATGGTAATCATAGTCATTATGTTTTGTTTTTTTAGAGCATCTATCAGTACATTTTGATCTAGCATAATTGGTGTTTAAATAGTGCGTTTTGAAACTGATTATTGAACTCCCGCAATTCTTATATGATACCGTATTCTATGTTCACCAAATCTGGTCTAAAGGTTGTTGATAGTATACAAAGAACATACTTGCGCATCATTTAGTTCAGTATATACGCTAACGTTGAACACCAAGTTCAGTACACCAATTAAGTATCTTTACTTAGGAATTATTGCAGCTAGATCATTTTATTGTTTAATCAAACAGTTATGTACCTACAGTTTTAAATCTACTTAATGACTTCAAAAAGTAAGTAGCTATAAATTTATAATGCTTATCAGTAGCGCACTAGCACTACAAGTAAATAATAGACATAAGTAATTAGCTACAATTTTTAAATATTTGATGAGGTTTTAGCAATTATGCGACTGAATCAACATATGATAAGGGTATAAAAAGGCATTAATCATAAAGGTTAAATAAAAAAATGAAGATTTCATGTGATGAAGAGTGTCGCCACATTTGTTCTCTTGGTTGGTGTTAATGTTTGTTTTATCTTCTTTCTTTTTCTGCACTTCTTTAGGTTGCCACAGAAGCTTTATAAAAAACTTATTTTACGGACGCAAGTTCAGGTAGTAAACTTGGAAGAACCACAGAATCAGGCCCCCTTATTGGTGGTGCACAACCAGGGATCACAGGTATAATAGTGGACAAGTCAGTTGAGTTCACGTACAATGAGCTTGCTAAGGCTACCGGTGACTTTAGCTTGGCTAATAAGATTGGTCAGGGCGGTTTTGGTGTCGTTTACTATGGAGAGCTCAGGGGCAAGGTTCTTTTCATTGATGCTCATACTTCATAGAATTTTATATTTTAATCAAAATAATCTTAACAATCTGCTTAGTCACTTGGATAAGTCATTTTATACGCAGTATGCCAAGATTTTGGTCACTTATAAGACTTTATGCATGAATCTGAATGACTCTAAATATTTTTTTGGTGTTGAACACGTGTAGAAGGCTGCAATAAAGAAGATGGATATGCAAGCATCAAAAGAATTTTTGGCTGAACTGAAGGTGTTAACACATTTTCATCACTTGATCCTGGTAATTTCTCGAGATTTATGCAATTTATTAGTTTCTTCTTTTTGTAGGTACGTTTGAATTGGGTTGGGTATTGGTCCTCCTGTTGCTTCTCTCTATATCACAGAGGTCAAGTGGCACTACTTCTAGTTCAGATATGGGTGTGCATAAGGGTCTGATGGGTCGGAAGATGGGTCAAAATGGGTGGATCTTGGAATGAATTTATCCTGAAACACTTCGCCAAAAAAATTGTTTTTGTCTTGCATATAAATTTAAATACAGAGTTCTTATTGTTTTAGTAATAATGGATTTATTCAAACATGTTTTCTTAACAAAAAAAAGGATTTAGGAGTTCTTGTGCTGTAAAAATACATTTTGACGATTCAAATTTGACACATTGACCCGTTTCCTATTTAGCTAACCTTTTGAACTCTGCCCGTTTGACCCTTTAGATATGATATTCTATAAGGATAGTCCAAATTGGAAGATGACATCATTAGGTAATTATAAGCTAGTGGTGGTATTGCTCGCCACATTTTGCAACAGTTACATAGCATGAACATTGTTGACTTTGAATCCAAGGGGCACGTATTATAAATTGTTTGGTGTGTAATTGCTTGATCAAGTTAACTTATGCTAAAATGTATGATTAATTTCTGATACATTGCAACAGTGGAAGGAAGATCACATCCATTAGGCGAAGAGATCTTGATCAAGTTGCAGGAAGAGTAGTCGTTGTTACCCCTTGAGCGAGCTATCAAAATTACAGCTTCTAATGGACACATCAAGACAGAAGGTTTTAGTTACGTCTATCATATATCTAACCGTTGCATATGTGTATACAGAGTCAGCAGAATCATCTCAAGAGGCCAGTAATCTCGAGTACAATTTAAAGTGAAACAGAGTTTGAAATTTAGACCAAAGCTATCAAACCAAAAAGAAAAGAACGGTACGTGTCTTCAAATATTATATCTACTAACACTTTATAAGCATCTAATAACTGCATTAACTAGCTTAAAAATAAGAATGCATAAACAAAAAGCCATTTGATTATCACTCCATCGTAACGTCTGACGATACCTCTGACATCTAATTATCACTCCTTTAATAAGCTTATTACCAATCCTTATAGACATCTGGGATCACTCCGATGTTTCAGGTGCTAAATAATTTGTGAATTTTGTAAAGTACAAGTTATTTGTTTCAAAGCAACCTGCTTGTTCATGAGGATCACCCTTAATTTTTTTTTATTTTTTATTTATTTATTTGGATTTAATCTTAGGTTGCTAGAGTTATACTAGAGAGGCCAAAGGATACCACCCGGGTACATCTCACCTATGCTAATGTCACTTATGATGACATCCTTCTTAAGGTAACTACTTATCTCCATCTATTTTCGCACCACATAAGTTTTAATTTTGAAGTAAGTGCCGACACTTTGTAGCTTTGGTCGAGTCAATAAATGGTGATAAAGCGAGTAGTGACTTCATTTCTGAAAACAAAGAAGCCTTGTCAAGCAATTCTGAGGTATTGTTATTGTTTGCTTTTTAGTGATTTTGTTAATCTCCTTGGCTCAAGTTTTTTGTGATATACAAAGTGTTCTATTACTTATATACATAATCTATTGTTTTTTAATGATTTTCAGGTAGAGATGGCAGGCGAAGAGACTGTAATAGACTCCACTCCACTGAGACAGTAAGAAATAATGATGCAAGGCAGCTTAAACTATTAGACATCGTGAAAGCAATCCTCGCTCTAATCATTCCAATTATAGGGTACTATTTCTACCAATATCAGGTAGTTTAGTCTAGCTAGTTCACGTGGATGGTTATATGGGCATCTGGTTCATCCAAATCCTCAGGTCAACATATTTTGTATTACTAGTTAAAGACATATCATAATGTTACAGAATACCTGGTCTGGGTGGAAATTTTGTTGTATGTTTTTTATCCAGCCGAAAGATTGGGTTCTATCTTTTCATAGCTGAATTCTACAAGTCATCAATAGCATATCGCTACAAATTTGTTGATTTAATGCTTTGGAAAAAGTATCAGCTTGGTTTCACTGGCTGTTCTTGTATACATTTTGATTTGACTACAATTTTTGTAATTTGAATGCTAAATTTCCGTGATAGATCTATTTAATTTTGAATTATCCATCTTATTTATTAGCTCTTTTTAGTTATTTTAGATGCGGGATTAAATACATTCGAGCTTTAGTGAGTGAAACTATTAGTATTTTCTGACGGATTTCCGACTGAATTATTTCCGACGACTTTCCGACAGAAAGTTAACCGACCGACTTCTGACGAGAAATTCACCAACAGATTTCTGACACGTTTTTTCGGTCGGTGTTTCCAACAGATTTCCGACAGATAGTAATTACAGACCATGAATCACCGACAGCCCCTTTCCGTCACTAATCTGTTGGAAACAGCTGTTACCGAGGGATTTCCGACAGAAAAAGCTGTGGCTAATGACCTATTATGTAGTAGTGATTTACTCTTAGAATATTTGTATTTTAACAGTTTAACATTACAAGTAACGAACCGGAATAATTTCTTGCTCAGTTTAACGTTACAAGTAACGAATCGGAATAATTTCTTGCTCAGTTTAACGTTACAAGTAACGAATCCAGATAATAAAGAATCTTAAGTTTGGTATCGAATTCCATATCTTAAGGAACAAAGCATTGAATAATGTCCCAAAAGTTAAGCAATTGAAGCATATTTCCCCAATATCAAGTTTTCCAGCTAGGGTTTATATTCAATCCCTAAAATAACTGTATTTCTATAATGTCATTTTAATGAAAATATAATCTATTAGTTCTTTCACTCTTGTCTTGAGCTACCTATTTTAAACACATCAACAACGCAACAGAAAAGTTAAAGAAATTTGCAATGGCACAGGAGGTTGTTGTTACCTTGGTTGGAAATGTAGTCAAGTCATTGTTTGGGATTGCTAAAAAGGAGATTAGTTACATGTTGAAATGCTCCGAAAATGTCGAAGATCTTAAGAGAGAAAATGAGAAACTAATGCAGATGAGGGGCAGGGTTGTACAACAGATAACAGCAGCAAAAGATAAAGGAGATAGGCTCTTAGATGGTGTGGAAGAGTGGGTGGCCAAAGCTGAATCTTACATTTCTGAAGCAAAAGAAGTTATTGATGGGTTCGAAGCTAATGCCAAGAAGAAATGCTTCAACTTAGGAATGTGTATCAATCTGGGCACCCTTTATCGTTACGGTAAAAAGGCGGAAAACAAGGCTCTTTCACTTTTACAACACCAAAAAGATGGTGAGACTTTTGAAAGTTGTGTTTCTGTTCCTACTACTGCACCTGGAGTCCTAGATGTCTATGAAAGGCATAACATTGATGATCTTGATACACATAAGTCGTGTTTCAAAAAGATTATTGATTCTGTCAAAGATGACAACATACAAATCATAGGAATCTATGGTACAGGAGGTGTAGGAAAGACCACACTAGCCAAGGAAGTTGCTGTCAAGGTCAAAAGTTTAAATTTATTTGATGCTGTTGAATTTATAACGGTCTCACAACCCGTAGATGCTGAAAGGATCAAAAAGGAGGTTGAAACGGCAGCAAAACGAATTAACAACCGCGAGAAGATTCTAGTCATTTTAGATGACTTGTGGGGGAAACTCAAGCTGGATGAAGTGGGTATTCCCTGTGGGGCTGAGTACAAGAATTGCAAGATTTTGTTGACGTCTAGAAGCAAAGATGTCTGTGAAACAATGAATGCTACCGGTTTAATTAGTGTAGACTCTTTGCCAACGAAAGAAGCATGGATTCTTTTCAAACGTGTGGTTGGGGATAGTGTGGAGACCGATGAAAAATTGAAAGAAATTGCAGAGAAGGTTGTTGAAGAATGCGGCGGGTTGCCGCTCATCATACAAGCTGTAGGTGCAGCTTTGAAAAATGAAAGCATTGAGTCATGGAAAAGAGCTCTCACACAACTACAGAAACGTACAACGTCATATATAGATCCAAAGATAAGATTAGCATACTCTCATTTGCAGCTAAGCTATGATTTCCTTGAAAGCGAAGAGGCGAAATTATGCTTCCTGCTGAGCAGTATGTTCCCTGAAGATTTCAACATTCCTTGAACGTTTGGCACATTATGGGGTTGGTCTAGAAATTTTTAAGAACCTTGATAGCATGGAGGATGCAAGAAATCGAGTTCGACATGCAGTGAAGATCCTCAAATCCACTTGCTTGTTATTGGACGGGAAGAATGAATCAACAGTAAAAATGCATGACGTGGTTCGTGAAGTATCATTGTTAATCGCTTCTAAAGGTAGCGATAATTTTTTTGTAAAGGCTGGGATAGGTTTGACAGAATGGCAACCAAGAACTAAAAGGGTGAAAAGTTGCACAGGCATCTCACTCATGGAGAATCGTATTAGGAAGCTTCCTGATTATGAGCTTGAAATTCCACACCTTGATATTTTCCTTATACAAGAAAATATATTTCTGTCAACGATTCCTGATAACTTTATTCTAGGCGTGAAAGAAGCTAAAGTTTTAGATTTTGAGAATAATTCGATTGTGTCCCTGCCACCATCACTGAAGCAGCTTACAAAATTGTGCATGCTCAATCTTGGTAGAAACAGATCTCTCTGTGATATTTCTATACTTGGGGTCCTAAGATCACTTGAAATTTTAATTCTCACTTACACTGCGATTGAAGAAATTCCTGAAGAGATCGGATATTTGGTCAATTTAAGGCGGCTAGAAGTTATAGGCTGTGGCAATCTATCTCATATAGCACCAGGTGTGATGTCAAAGCTCCGTTGGTTGGAAGAATTGCATATTGGATACTATCCGGTCGAAGACGGGAATAACGAGGGTCTTATGGAGATAGGCGAACTGTCGATGCTAACATTTCTAGATTTATTTGTGCCACATGTGCATCTTATTCCTACTAAAGGTGTGTGTTTTACAAAATTGAAAGGGTTTGTACATAAAAAGACTCTGATTCTGGGAATGAAAGATCTTGATAAGCCATCCATGTTGCAGGTTAAA
Source organism: Chrysanthemum makinoi (assembly GCA_910596185.1). NCBI lineage: Eukaryota > Viridiplantae > Streptophyta > Magnoliopsida > Asterales > Asteraceae > Chrysanthemum > Chrysanthemum makinoi. The sequence goes on along the minus strand of OU343225.1, from coordinate 23,681,478 downwards.
GAATTGATTGAGTTAAGTGATGGTATAATTTTTGATTCGGTAGAGAATCTAACAAATATCGTGCCTACAATGTATTGTGAAAGTTTGGATGACTTGACTACAATCATGTTATCTAAATGTCACAATCTTTTGAGTTTAATGGACTCAAACTTTCATGTTATCTAAAACATTTTTTACATACAAAAGAATTAATCTTCAACTTTCATTTTTCTTTCATCTTTATTTGATCTAATGGATAGAGATTAATCTCAATAATTAAAAAAAACTCACTTTTATCATTTCTTTTCAAAAATTAATATCTTTCAAATCGTTAAGCGGAAAAAAATATATCATTACGACAAACATTTAATTATCTTTCTATATATAAACACTTTGATATACTTTCGATACAAAAAAAATCGTGTTTTTCATTTTTTTTTACATTTTTTCGTTACTGAAATTTGCATGAAAAAATCACACGTGGTTAAACACTAATGTGAATATCACATGTGATATTACATATCACATATAAATTCCGTCTGTGATTTAACACTAAGAGCATGCCCAACCATAACACTATAACACCAATAACACCGTCCACTTCAGCGCCACATCAGCTTTAACATTTAACATTAACATCCCCAAAAAACACCCACAACCATAACATCCCAATAACATCAATAACATTCCTAACAGTTTACAAAAACAACCCCTCATTTAGGGACATAAATGAAAAAAGAAAAGAAAAAAAAAAAACAAAAAAATAAAATAAAATAACGGGCGTTAGCCCCCCACGCCCAGGAACTAACGCCGTTATAACGCCGGAGGTCCAAGGGTTTAACGCCAAAAACGGCGTTATTTCGCCCCATAACGGCGTTACCCCGTTATGGTTGTGAATGCTCTAATATCACATATGATATTTAAATTAGTGTTTAATCACATGTAATTTTTTTAATGCAAATCTCAAATTCTAAAAAAAGACGAAAAAGCGTGAAAAAAATGATTTTTTTTTTCTTTTTTCAAAAGTATATTAGAAAAATATAATTAAGTGCTCGTCGCGATAGTGTAATTATTTTCGCTTAACGATTAATGATTTAAGAGATATTTAAATTATAAAAATAAGTGAAATAATAAAATGTTTTTAATCTCAACTATTGATTTCTTTTTAAATGAAATGTAAGGATGAATCACTTAGTATGTGATAAAAGTTGTTATGTTTTTTTAGAAACTACACTATTTTTTTCGAAAGTTACACTATAATTTTTTTCGCCAGAGAGTCACTTGACCCTTGTGACCATCCTTTATCTATGCCCCTGTCTATAACTATAACTAAAATCTGTATCAAATGATGTTACAATAATTTTTTGTGTTAATTGTTTACCACATCACAAGAAATCTGCATAAGAAATAATCTTGAAGTGTAAAATTGGTGCCTACTTTTTGATTATTCATATTAAAGGATAAATTTGTATCAAAGATGATTGAAGCTAAAATTTGTAATTATACTAACGTGAAGATTTTATGCGTGGTCATACTGTAGATGGGTATTATGAACAAGTCAAGAAAGTTGTTGGACTCAAAGAATGGCCCACATTGAAGTAGTCTGATCGAACCCTCAATACAAAAGAGTTCAAGAAAACCGAAGGAAGTGGAACTCTAATTGTCAAGAAGTCTAGTATATTCAAGCAATATTAGTTTAAGGTTTGAGCTTGGATTTTCATCTTTCAACTAATTGCATGTTTTATTTTTGATGTTTAATTCCAGAATATTTACGACAAAACCAAATTAAATAAGATGTGTTTGAATATTTGTCCTTTATGATAAAATCTCCTTAGCGGTTGTAACTGTTAAATTTAAAACAAAAATGACCTTGTTAAATACATCAAAGCAGGTGATTAGCTCAGCTGAAAAATAACCATTCAAAGTTGATCTAAAACTACTCACTATCATGTGTTCTATTACATGTTACAGCTACAATGTTAATTTATAGAGAAACAAACAATCTACTTCTTAGGGCGTAAACGAGTCGAATTTTGGCAAGGGTCGACTCGACTCGACAATGTTATGTACGGCTCAATTTCGGCGAGCCTTAATGAGGGAAGCTTAATTATCGGTTCGATAAATGTTGAATTCAACTCAAGCTCGGCTCAAAGAGCTCGATTTATTAGTAATTATGTGCTTTTGTAACCAACTAAAACTGAAATATAAGATTTAATTTGAGTTAATTCTTCATGTGCGTTAGATTCTCTTTTTCTATCTTCGACGTTTTCGGAGCAGTTCGACATGTAACTAATCTCCTCTTTAGCTTTCCCAATCAATGAGTTGACTACCTTTTCAACCAAGGAAGTAACAACCTGTTCTGCCGTTATAAATTTCTTTAACTTTAGATCTAAAAAAAAAGAAGACGCTAAAAGTGATAGTTAAAAGAGAAATTGATTTTTGTGTTAGATCTAGTTGTTTTTCATTTGCAACAAAGTCAATATTTTCTAATATTAGTGTTAAATACGATTTAAGAAATTTGAGCCTCTTCCACATTTTAAGCTAATCTATCTTGGGGTATTTTCCTGAGGTGTTCAACCATATAGGCGGTACGGTCATGCTCTGTTAACAGTCAATCAATGAAATTGCAATTAGCTCTCGTTTATTTGCGAAAAATTACACTCTTGCTTCGTGATACTGTCATCAGACCTATGTCACAAACTCACGATCACGCATCTTTATACATTGAAAAACAGAAAACTTTATTAAATCATACTCAATCGGTGCCATGTAGATATTATATCCATCAACATCAAATTGTTATGACCAATTTGTCATTTTAATTACCACCCATCAGGTATATTTAATCTTTAATTTCTAGTAACGGCAAGTATTTCAGCAGGAGCTTTAGTCCTAACCTGTCTCCATATCATATTAACCACGTCATCTTTCTATGGAGGGTTCTGATATTCAAAACGATGTCTGATTTTTTGAGCCGATTCCACATTCTAGGCCACCTATAAATCATTTTGCTAACATGACAAAAGAAATGCTATTATGTTGATAATAATAGCATTCTTGTGTTAGTGATAGTGATGAATCAACGCCTTGAAGAGTTTTTTTTAGAATGTGTTGTGGGATTAAGCCATAACCTTGATACGCGACGTGGTATATAAAAAATAATAACAACATAAACAAAAATAAAAAATAAAATTATTGCGTTCGAAAAAGAAAACAAAACTAAAATGTTGAGGTGACTCAAGTCGGAGTCCAAAACTTAAACGAATTATCAGTGTGAACAGTGAAAGGCGAAACATGCTCCATGGGAGGCTGGACATGCTAGTTGTCGCACAACTTATTTATAAACACCATTAAATGGCTCATATAACATATGATATTTCGTAGTACAACGAGTGTCGAGTGTGCTCTTTGTTCTTTTTTCAATGCCCCCAAACTAGTGTCCTTCGTCGATGTGTTGTCCCATCTTTTTTGTCGGTGTATCAAACTACATGCTTTGAACTATTACAATCCAAACCTTCGGTACCTGGCCTCTCCTTGATAGATGGTTGTAGGTCTTTTCAGTCAATACAATTAGTGTTAGAGCATCCTTAAAGTAGATGTATATATAATAGGAAAGGTTGTAGTTAATACACATGAACTTGTGAGAGAGAAGTTCATATGTGTGATAACTAACTAAAAAACGAGAGCGGTTTATAAACGTTTATAGGAATAAATAAGTAAACAATGAAAGGAAAATTTGATGAAAAGTGTTTTTAAACTTACTCACACAAGTGACTAAAAAATGCACTATTTTAATTTCTTTACTTTAGTGTAAAAAACCGCACACACTTCTGGAAAATCTCTTTGAATGTAATTTTTTTTTAACTCTATTTCTTAATTTTCACACCCGATAGCCGATTAAAACTTCGAAATCTCTAACTATGTTACGTTTTAGAAATGTTTATCTTGTGAATCAGCTATAGCCTGCCAAGTAGAAATACGTTTAAGACTAAAAATTTAAGAAATTATAAAACCACATTACCTCACGAGCTTTTATAAGAATTTCATCTAGACATTTTGTCTAACATATAGTGCGTATATACCGAAAAATGGAGACATTTAATCAAACAAAATCGCTTTGTAACATACACAACATAGTAACATTGATCACTGCAAATCGGTTTGCGGAATTAAATAAACACAAAGTATTCAACACTATTGATCTTTATTATCAGTTTTACGAGTAATATGTAACGCCCATATATGAGACAATAATTGGAATTAACAAGTAACCTCAAGTTAGAATATTGTAAAGTAAAGTAAAGTAACTCCTAATATCGTCTTCCACGGTGTGTGGGGGAGGTTGAAATGTAGACAGTCTTACCCCTAACTAAGATAGAGAGGCTGCTTCCGGTTATACTTGAGGTAGAAAAGGACCTCCAGCCTTTTTGTAAAATCTTGAAATAAAAAATTAAAATTTAAACGAGTCGATTTGAGTCATGATCTAACTATTTATTCTATACAGTTCGATCGTAATTCGGATGATCGATCCATTTAATTGGATCATGAGTCGTTTATAAGTTGAATCAATAATGGGACGAATCATGATTTGATCCAAACGTGCCTCATTGACACCCTACTACACACTAAAATGTACTTAAAGAGATGAGTAACCGAAAATTTTATACGTGCAATGAGTTGAAAGATCAAAATCCAAGCTCAAACCTTAAACTAATACTGCTTGAATATACTTGACTTCCTGACAACTAGAGTTCCATTTCCTTCGGTTCTCTTGAACTCTTTTGTACTCACAGCTCGAACATACTACATTAAGATGGGTCATTCTTTGAGTCCAATAGCTTGCATGACTTGGTCACGATACGGATCTTCGTTATGACCACGCATAAAACTTCAAGTTAGTATAATTACAAATTTTCAGCTTCAATCATCTTTGCTACAAATTTATACTTAATATGAATAATCAAAAAGTAGGCACCAAGTTTGGATGCATACACTTCAAGATGATTTCTTATGCAGTTTTCTTGTGATGGGGTAAATAACACAAAAATTATTGTAACTTTATTTGATACCAGTTATAGTTGTAAGCATTTATTAGTGGGAATTTCATAAACGAAATACATATGTGATAAATATGTAAAATAAATACATACCATTACGAGACAATTGTGCAATCTGCAAAATAAATACATCTATTAGATAAAAGAATTTCCATCATAATAATGTAACCTTTTTTCTTTTTTATATGGGTTAAGTTCATATAATAGCAAGATATTTTTTTAAATGTACAAATATCATACATGAACTTCAAAAAATACTAATATTACATACGTACTTTCAAAATTCGTCTCGATATCATACCTTAGTTGACGTGGTATGACTAGTCGCCGGTTAAATTATTTACATGACATTATTAATGATTTTTTTTGGTGATGTGAAAATTTCTCTAAGTGTTTATTATTTCGATGTGATCAATAAATGAATCCGAATATGCATATTTATGATAAAGAAAAAAAGGCATAATTTCATGTATATCCTTGTAAATTTCAAAAATTACATATATATCCTTTTTACCAGTTTTTGATGCATAAAGTACAATGCTTTTAATGCATCAAAAGGATATATATGTAATTTTTGAATTTTGCAAGGATATATATGTAAATGCCCCAAGAAAAAAAGATCTTTGAGATACTCCACAGTCCACACATGTGCATACAGTGGCGGAACCAGAAATTTTGATCACGAGGGGTGATAACATCAAATAATCCTGAATATTAAGTGTCAATTTCCCCCGATAATGCTCGTATTTTATATCATTTATATGGATTTACGCTTGTTTTTCTCTATATTTCACTTTCAGGTAAATTATGAGCATTGGAGCTATGAGACACGGATTTGGAGAGTTTGTTGATGGTATATGATAGTATGCCCATTTTGAAGATGTTACGGCGTAACTCTCCTCTCACATTACGCCGTAACAGAAGCGTGGCTCAGAAAACCAACTAAACTGAAGATTACAGCATAACTCCTCCCTAGGATTACGTCGTAACTAATTAGGTCAAATGATGTTCCGTGCCGCTACAAGCTATGCTGTAACTCATTCCACAATTACGGCGTAACCACCATTTATTGAAGATACGGCGTAACTCATTCCTGATGTTACGCCGTAACCAGCTTTTCCAGAGCAAAATATGAAGAAATGGATGTTACGGCGTAACTCTCAACTTAAGTTACGCCGTAACCAGATCTGGCCTATAAATACCACCCAAATTCCAGCATTTCTATTCATTTACTTCACACACCAAATCAGAGAATGTGGGTAGAAGGTTGAAGGCAGATCTTGAGGAGCATACGAAGCCATCTCCAAAGGAGAAATCACTCCCCTATGATAAGCATTAGCAATTTATCATTTCTTTACTTTCAATCCCTGAAATCACACTACCGACAAGCATAATTCTAAAAAAGAAAAATGAAAAATGAAAAATAAACCTAACTCACTTTCGTAGAAATCACGGTTGCATTTAGCGCATGCAACAAGCCTTTTAAACCACTTGATGTCCCAAGTGGACGAGTGTACTCTCGTGAGGGCTTGCAGGGAACATACCCACAAAGTTAATTTAAAAGACTAATACAGGGTTATTGTGTTTAAAATGAAAGAAGTAATGCAGAGGATAGTTACGTCGTAACTCCAGGAGGAGTTACACCATAACTAGGCAAAACCTGGCATACGCTGCAAAAGTGTAGCTACGGCGTAACCACTGAATGAGATTAGGCCGTAATTGGTAATGCTTCAGAAGTTATGCTGCAAAAGGGTCTGTTACGGCGTAACCATGAGAATGAATTACGCCATAAATCTAGTCGGATCAGCATGCTGCAGCAGCAACTTTTATTTGTTTCCTGCAAAAATAGTTAAAAACACAAAACCAAACAGAAATGGAAATAAAACAAATGAAAGGGATAATTCAGGTTGTCTCCTGAAAGAGCATTTTTCTTTATTTACGAGTCTTTAAGTTAGACTCAGAGCCTCGGGGCTATAAGTGCTTGTTGGTCATTTCGTGGATATGGTAATCTCCACGTTGGATCCAACTGATCAGATTCTCATCCCGTTTGTAGTCCGTCCCTAGCTCTAAACATCCCAAGTAAAAATTCTTAATCTTCTGGTAAGGGTGGTCAATACCTTTGGCCTTATCTTCGTCGCTAATGTCGAGTAGTGGCTGAGCATAGCTCAACTGCCTCTTTGTCCATTTTTTAAAATTTGTAACTGTTTGTGGCATTTTTAAAACCGTTTTATCTTCGCCAATATTTAACCATACCAGCCCTTCTTTATCATCTTTGTCTAGCCCAGATAGTTCTTTAAAGGGTTTCCCGAAAATTACCCCGGTTAGCCCATCTTCTATGAACTCGCTAACGTCATCCAAAACCACAAAGTCAACCAGAAATGAGTGAGTTCCAACAAAGACACTGATGTTTGTTTCAATACCTAGAAAATTGTTTCCTCTATATTCAAGTTCTTTTTTTATAACCTGGTTGTAGCATTCCTTATAAATGATCTTAACTGGAGAATTTGTGTCGATGAATGGATGGAAATCGATGAACCCAATTTTGCATGAAATTTTCAGATAATGAGGGTTCCTATGATGGATTCGAGCTCCCATATCATAAAACTTGGGTTTGTCAGATTGTGAAAAAGTTTTTTCAGAGTTGTTGTTCCAATTGACCATTTCGATGTCGCTAGAGAAATCATCGGTACTGACTCCTAAGTCTTCTTCTTTAAAATTTACGAACACATCTAAATCCTTCCCTGTAGCTATCTCGCCAAGATTTGTAGGAGTTTTTGGGGAGTCACTAAGAAAATCCTCTAATGCATCACTAAAATCACCAATAGGGTCAATTGCACAAACTTTTTGAGGGGTGGATAGAAGTTCATTAGGTCTAATGTGTCAATTTCCCCGTTAGCTTCGAGAGTAAATTTTCGAGCGAAGACATCCACTTTTGCATGGGCAGTATCAAGCATTGGCCTTCCTAAAATAATAGGTATTCTTTTGTCTTCAGGAATATCCAGAATCACAAAATCAACTGGGAAGAAAAATTTCTTTATTTTAACCAACACGTTCTCAACGATTCCCAAGGGAGACTGCATGGATTGATCGGCCATTTCAATCTTGATTTTGGCTGGCTTAAGGTCTCCAATACCCATACGTAGGAACATTGAACGAGGAATTATGCTTATGCTCGCTCCAAGATCAGCTAAGGCGTTACACATATTGAGACTCCCGATCAAGCAAGGGAGAGTGAAACAACCGGGATCTTTTTCCTTTTGTGGCAGTTAATTTCTTAAAACTGCTGAACATCTCTCGTTAAAACGAACTGTCTCATCGGAATCATTGCTTAACTACTGCAAAATATTGTTAGGATCAGTCTTAATGGAATTAACAAGAGGAACATTTACCGGGAGGGCTCCAATGTCCCGAAGCAAGAGTTTCTCCTTGTCGATTCTTCGTTTAACCTTCTCCGAAAAGGTAGTGGGCTCCTCAAAAATTGTTTCACCTGTATTGAAAACTTCTTCTTCTCGTGCAGCGAGGTAATCCGCTATGGCTTTTGAACATGAATTCACACTCTTCTCCAAACCCTTTTTGCGAGCTTCATGAGTCTTGAGAGAAGAAACTGTGTTTTCCAAGAATATTTTCATCATTTTTTCAATTCTCTCATCACGTTCCTTAGATTCCTTAATATGGTCAAGGATCCTTTTTTCTAAGTTGTTTCTGGTCTTGGTCCCAAATACATTATGAACCTTCTCTACCCTACAGACTTCAATTTCATTAGCCCTTTCCAGCCTTCACTTTTCGAAAATTTCACCATAATTATATTCTTGCTTCGTCAATGTTTTCATTACCTTATGATCAAAATTGTCCCTTGGTCCATACCATGTCTCCATATGCCATTTATAGCAATGTTCATAAATCCGTTGAATACACTCCAAAGCTTGGTCAATGGTCATGCTAGGAATAGGTCTAGGAGAATCGAGTAATTCACGTGTCAGTGCATTAATTCCCCTGTACAAGACATAGACGATTTGATGTTTGTTCAAGTCATGAGTGGGACATCGATAATGTAGCTCATTGAATCTTTCCCATGCCTGGTAAAGCGTCTCTTCACCTTCTTGAACAAATTGATGGATCTTACTGAGAAGTTTAGCCATCTTCGAAGGAGGGCAAATTGTTGAACGAATTCTCTTCTTAATTTATCCCACGCTTCTTTGCATTCATTAGGGAGTTTATTGTGCCATCTTTTCGCAGTTCCTGTAAGAGTCATAGGAAAAAATTTCGCTCTAACCGAATAGCTAGGGATACTCCGGACGTTGAAAAGAGATGATAGGTAGAGTACTTCTTCCACATGATTATGAACATCCTCATTTTCATCTCCTGAGACTTAAGCTCGTGTAACTCTCGAATAAACTTGTCCGGAATAGAGAATTTTTCCACACTAGAGTCTTGTGTAAAGGCTCGTTTACAGTTCACATTTGGTCGTTCCAAATACTGCTCAATGGTTATTTCTTCGATATTTTTTTCATCAATGACTTCCGGTTCTGTATCAGATTGGTCAGATTCGTAAAACGAAAAAAATGTTATGAATAGGAACCGGAGAGTAAACTTTTTTCGTCCGAAATTGTTTTTCCGGATCATCGAACGGGGTGGCCAAAAATGGCCTTGAGCTTCTAGTCTTGAATCCTGACATTAAGAGAAGAAAGAAAACTAAAAATAGACTTAATAAAAAAATCCTAAAATAACTCTCCGACAGCGACGCCAAAAACTTGATGCAGGTTCTACTGACCAGGTTTTAATATTTATAATTACTCGTTATACCTATGGTCTACCCTAATGCACTAACGGGCAGTGTACCTGGTCGTGTGTAGCGTAGTAATCGGTAAAACCGAGGTCGTCCCAAGAGCTATGTGTGCGGATTTAAACTAAGTCTAGGTGTCACAGATTTAATATAATTTCGATATGGAATTAACTAATTAACTGCTAAAGCAGATAAAGGCAAAGGTTGTGATCAATAGAGGAGAGGTGCTAACCTAGTTACTCATCATAATTAGTATTGTTTACGTCTAATTACTTCCAATTACTTCAGGTGGGGTCAAAGTCGCTAGGACAGCATTTGGTCAGTTCGTCCTAACCTATCAGCAAAGGGTACCACTGGAGAAGTCAGGTGTCCCCTCATAAGTCCAGTTGTTCCTGGTCCCCTAAGCCAAGTCACTAAGTACCGCCACATGCTAGATTTATAATAGTGAGTGCCCGGGCGCTAGCATCTTAAACACGCACCCCTTACTTCTTAAGTTCATCCAAACGGTAGGTGATCAGTTGGTCAAATCGCACAAGTAGAAAGGATCGCCAGTTGGTCATATCTTACCCTTCCCGTCTCAGTCTACTCACTTAGGGTCAGTTGGTCATATCTCCTAAGCAACTAGCCTCTACCGCCTTTCAAAACAACCGAAACAAGGGTAGCTACCAATAAACTATGCATGCATACACTTAGAAATAATTATACGGAAGCAATGTAACGCAAACAAAACAATTAAGAAATCATAACTAGGCCAGCACCAAGAGGTTCTTAGCCGCTCATATTAACTATAACAATCAATTCAATGTTTAATGTTACGAAATACATGAATTGAAAGTAAAGAAAGATAAAAAGCTAATGCTTATCGTAGGGGAGTGATTTCTCCCTTTGAGATAGCTCTGTATGCTCCTCTAGATCTGCCTTTGACTTCTTCTCACGTTCTCAGATTGTTGTTTGTGAAACGGGATGATTTTAAATGCTGGATATCGTGAGGTATTTATAGGCCAGATCTGGTTACGGCGTAACTAATTATAAGAGTTACGCCGTAACATACAATTCTTCGTATTTTTCACTAAAATGCTGGTTACGGCATAACCTCTGGAAGGAGTTACGCCATATCTTCAATAAATCTTGGTTACGCCGTAGTTTTTGCATGAGTTACGGCGTAATTACTAGCGGTGCGGAACCTCATTTGACCTAATATAGTTACGTCGTAATCTTGGATAGAGTTACGCCATAATCTTCTATTAAGTTGGTTTTCTGAGCCACGCTTTAGTTACGGCGTAATGTGAGAGAGGAGTTACGCCGTAACTTCTTCAAAGTGAGCATATTATGATAAATCTTCAATAAACTCTCCAAATCCGCGTCTCATTAGCTTCAATGCTCGTAATTGACCTGAAAGTGAAATATAATGGAAAACAAGCTTAAATCCATATAAATGATATAAATTACAAGCATTATCGGGGGAAATTGACGCTTAATATTCAGGATAATTTGATGTTATCATAACACTTCTGACGAGTTATGGCGTAACCATGGGTTAGAAAACGATCGTGGCATTAGGAAGAAGAAAGATACCGATGCTGATGGCAGGAGTGAGTTACGCCATAACCAAACATCAGAGTTACGACATAATTGTGATACGTGGTCCAACAAATTTCTCGAGTTAGGTGAATCAGGGATGCTGGTTATTAACGGATAGTCCAATGATATTAATTTATGCCCTCAATCTCCATCTAAAAGGAAGTATCACTGGTGCAAGAAAATACCCGTAGCTAATGGTGAATGGTATGATCCATGGGCTTCATGCGACCCTCGGAACGAAATTTACGATAGAGGGATCGATAAAGATAGGGTCAAGGATAACAAATTCATGTGGCCTGCATATACTGATGAAGAAAGGTCGGAAAAGCTATCATTCAAAGAAGAGGAGGAACCACCTATTAGGCACTCTTGCACTCTGATAATTATCGCTGATGAAAAGTCCACACGAGCATGGCCTACATGCAATCCTTTCCGCGAGTATTGCAACGGGGGTGGTAATATGAAAGACGAGGAATGGACATGCCCTCATGAGCTCGAAAGACATGTGTGAAGTTCGGGGATTTATCCTTCGAAGATTGGTATGCGGTACAATTCGGGGATGCTAAAATTAACCCAAATCTGCTAAAAAGACTCAAGATTGATTATGAGGAGCATTTTCTACAGAGAGAGTCCGTAAATAATGATGTCTCCTGCATAGAGGATCCTTCAAGCAACACCGATGACGAAGTAGCTCGAAGCCATTGGTGTGAGAAAATAAAAACACCTAGCGAAGTTTTTTGGGCATCTTGCAACCCTTATGATGATAAATGTAACGGGGGAAGCAATATAGAGAGAGTTAGGAAGGATGAATTCTTTTGGGCCTCAACCAATGATGTGGAAATAACTGAATTACCTTGGCTAGACAATTTGGGATTTGACAGTTGGATCAAAATTAAATATGGGAAGGTAGATGCGTTGACTAAGGAAAAAATCTGGAAAGGGTGTATGAGTAAGGAAGACCCGAGTGAAGAAGTTCCAAATGACATAAGTGAAGTATTAGATGAAGGTACCAAAGACTCGACGAGAAATGAGAAAGAGGAATGCAAGCGGGTACTAGTGGAAGATTTACTCGATGATGAATGGTTTAAAGGTATCGAGTCCGACGATGATGATATAGAAGGGATTTTGGATTACCATGAGCTACAAGGTAAAGATGGATTCACTGACCCCGACGATGAAGCATATGAGCAAAGAAGATGCAAACTTCTTAGCATTCCATATAAGAGGTCGCCACCGATTGTAGCTGAAAAGTATGAGTTTACTAGATACCACTTGGGGCCGGACAAAAAGTTTTGCAAAATTCAGAAGATCGAGACTATAGAATATCTCCGAACCACTACAAATGTTGCATGGGTCAGACATAATTTGATGAAGGATATGGAGGAAGTTGGCCAAGTCCAAAGGCCACCATAAATCCCCGAGGCTTTGAGTCTAACTTAAAGACTCGTAAATAAGGAAAAATGCTCTTTTGGGAGACAACCCGAATTATCCATTTCATTTATTTTATTTCCATTTCTGTTGGGTTTTGTGTTTTTAACCATTTTTGCAGGAAAACGGGGACCTGATCTGTCCACAGTTATGGCGTAACTTTTCTTATGGTTACGTCATAACATAATTTTTGTAGTAGTTCTTCTCGGAGCATTACCAATTACGGCGTAATTCCATGCAATGGTTACGCCGTAGCTACACTCCTCTAGCGTCTGCCAGGTTTTGCTTTAATTATGGCGTAACTCCTTATAAGAGTTACTACGTAACTATCCTCTGTAACACTTCTTTCTTTTTAAAACACAATAACCTTGTATTAGTTTTTAAATTAACTTTGTGGGTATTGTGGGAAAACTAGAAGGGGGGGTTGAATAGTTTAACCAATTTAAAACTTCCTTTTAAATATTTAGATCTACTTATGTCAATCTATTTGGTTGTTTATGTTGGACGTTAATAGAAAAATATATAAACGTGCAATGAAAGATAAAGAGTAAGAAGCACATCACCACGACACAAGTATTTATAGTGGTTCGGCTACAAGGACACCTTCCTTGCCTTATTCCACTCCCCTAGTCACCTACTCGAGAGTTCGTAAACACTACACCGACTCCTTATGGCGGAGAAGCCTTCACAACGTCGCTTACACCTTTTTCCGGTACAAAGCTAAATACCGAGTTCTTTCACACCAAGGCGAACCACACCTAACACAACGTTGCCTATCCTTTATACGGTGCTAGGCTAACCACCGAGTTCTTTCACACCAAGGAGAACTAATCCTATCACAACGTCGCCTACCCTTTATTAGGTACTAGGCTAAGCACGTAGCTCCATTACTATGGAGGAACTACTACCCTTCACAACATAATACCTAATCTCAAGGAGATCCACTCCTTGTTACAACACCATCAAGGATATCACCATACTTGGAAATAAACAAATACTTATATGTATAACGATGCACCTCATCGATTATACGACCTAGGCATTCTTCCCAAATGCCACTTGATTTGATTCTTAGGCATCCTTCACTAATTCCTTTGACACAACGCTTGGCACCCTTCACTAATGCCTTCGTCTTGACACCATTAGCATTCTTCACTAATGCTTTTGATATGAACGATAAGAACCTTTCACTAATGCTTTTGTCTTGACACTTTCGGCATCCTTCACTAATGCCTTCAACCCAACATCTACGGAGGAAGAAAGAACTATCAACAAGAGAACCTCAGTTGTCTTGATGATGACGAAGCATTACAACTCATGGACTTGAGCTTGCTTGACTTCAAGAAGTGAGGATCTCGCCTTTAAGAGGAACCTAGAGAATCACACAAAAACAAAAGACAAACTACATAGATCTCTTGGATCTGAGGTTAGAGAGATATAAAACTTGAGGGAATTATGTGTGTAAAGTTGTGAGTAGAAAGGAAGAAATGGTTCTCTATTTATAGAGAAATTTTCTACTGTTCCCCGGATCCCTCCCACAAGGGATCCGGCAAGCACATAGCTAGGGATCCGTGGAAAGCTCCTCTTTGCATATGGGTATTTTTTGTTATGGGTCATGGGTCATGGGTCATGGGTTATGGGTTGATCCATGGGTTTCTTTCTAGATACAATGTATCTCTAGAATACATTGTACTTGGCTAAGTAGTTTGGACAAAACCATGGGTTATGGGTCAATACCATTTGCTAGTTTTTACCCATTTAGTATATACTTGTTTTTACCCATTTTAGTATATACTTGTTTTTACCCATTTTAGTATATACTTAGTTAAGCATATGTTAGCCCAATATGTAAACACTAGTTGTTGTACATATGTATCTAAATAATAAAATCACTTATACTTGTTTTAGTGTTTTATGTGAAAACATTAGTGTGTTAGAAAAACTATTGAATCAAACTATTTACGTATTTATTGTTTCGTTAAAATGATTTTACGTTTGTTATCGACAAAACATTAGAAGATCGTAAAATATAAATAAAGGTTTTTACGGCTTATTTGTATTAACAATCTCCCCCTTTTTGTTGATGACAAAACATAAAATTATTTTAAGAAAAACTAAAATTCGTGGCAAATTTGAATTAGTAGTTTTTACTTTCTTCTCCCCCTTTTTGTCGAAACAAAAAGTGTTAAAAGAAACTAACACAAAAAAATATGTAAAAGAGAATGTAAAGAGAGCAAGTGACGGGAATGGTACTCGTCTTAACTCCCCCTTGACGAGTCCATCCCTTTCAGAGGGCGTCAAGTACATAACGTAAATAAACTAGTGTGTTTGCAAATATATTTGCAAATGGTTCGTCTAAGTGACGAAAACGTGCTCCCCCTTGAAGATTGCAAAGATGCAATGGGGTGTCATGAAGTATAGTCCAAACGCGGATTAAGTTGCAAATGTTTTTGCAATATCGTTTGACACAAAGCTCCCCCTAGCTTTATGGTGTCAAAATCTTCATGTGTATTTTGAAAATCTACAAAGTAAAGGTTAGAAAACAAGAGTATATTGCATAACTTCCTGCAAATAAAACTCAAGTTATTAGAAATTTGTGCTTCTGTACCACAAATCCCTATACGGATCCCACGGTTCCCTTCTTGTAGGGATCCGTCTAGGTATTTTGGAGGGATCCAGTTGTCTGTTGATAGTTTCTTCAGCAATGAGAATGTTCCAATCAATGCTAAGGAATATGTGAAGTAGTATATGATAAAGCAAGCACAAAGCACAAAACAATTATGGCATATAGATATTCATTCAATAAAAACAAGAGATGATCAAACAAATCTCTAAAACTAAGAGAATGAACTAGCCATACAAGTGCAACTAATGCTAATGAGTTACCCAAACTCAAGATTCAACTAAAAGCTTAATGATGATCAAGGATGAGATAAGTTTCCTAAACATTCTAAGTTTGAGCTTGTGACTATGATGCTCATTGTAATTTAGGCTTGTTGACCTCTTCGAAACGTTCGAGGAGGTGATAAAACATGAAACGTTGCTCTTCACGTAGTTCATGTATCAACCTTTCAACCTCTTTACAATGATAACAATCCTTGTCATGGCTTTGAATTTCTTGAAGTGGAGGTTCAAGTGAAGTGGGTTGGGGATCTTCAAATGAAGGAGGAATTGGTGGAGGCTCATTAAGTGATGGCTCTACAATGTTTGAGGGTGAAGGTAAAGAAGCATCAACTTCCATGTGGTCGGGTGGTTGACTTTGATGTCTTCTCATAATCCAAAATGGACTATTGGGGGGAATGAGAGAGTTTGATATTGGAGTAAGTGTTGATTCAACACTTTGATTTTGTTTCCCAACCTTTTCAAGTGAATTTGTTGGTAGTGGTGGAAGGTGAGATGGCCATGGAGGTAAGTTTTCTACATTGTGAGAATGTGGAGATGATTGTGAGGTGGCTCTAGGCACTAATGATGTTGGTTGAGTTGTGGAGGGTATGTTTGGTTTAGTAGAGTTTGGTGATGAAATCCTAGTGGGAACAATCTTCTTGGGGATTAGTTTGATTGGTTTCTTTGGTGTAGGGGAAATCCTAGCATTAGTGGACTTAACCGGAGATGATTCGGTTGAGGAAACTTCGTGTATGATCCTAGCAAGTTTCTTGGGTGGTTCTTGAGTGGATGAGTTATCACTAGGAGCCTTTCTCATGATGAAATGACTAAGAAAGATGGTTGTAATTGCTGGTAATTGTGTTTGTGTTTGATGACTAAAGTGTTCTTAGCAATATGGCTTATAAAGGGAAGAACTTGGCAAGTGAATTTAAGACTTAAACCACTAAGATTCTTAGAGATGTGATGATTAACATGCACAAGGTTGAAGTTCAGAGTTTCACTGATTTAGGAACTCATTTAAGATGAGATGGAGTGTTTGAGTTAGAAAGATAAGTTGAAATGATTGTTTTAGCAAGGTTTGACATAATCTGTCACCCGGATCCCACGGTTCCCTCACTTGAGGGATCCGTCTAGGCTAATCTTAGGGATCCGGCTCTCAGCAATTATGACAGGATAGAAATCAAGTTTCTAAAAGCTAGATCCTATATTATTTTGAGTGTTTCAGTCCTCCTAAGTTCCTAAGATGAGGGTACACTTGAATGATCAAGAGTAATGAGTGTTATAGCAAATGATTGCTTCTTATGAAAGAAAGATGGGACAAGATGACTACCAATGGATGTTCAAGGATAACACTAAGAGTTTTGGTGGTGTCAAGTCATAATAAATTATCATAGAGATTAGATTTTAGCTTGAGGTGAAATTTAAAAAATCCTTAAAAATCAAAAGAATTTAAAAACTAATTTTTTGACCCACTTTGAGATAAAGATGACTAGAAATAATTTTCTAAAATTGTTCAATATGTCCACTTGTGTTTTGAAAGATGAGAAACGATTTGTGAGTATTGAAGCGGAAATATGGTGAGTTTTGATGTGTTGATAAATCAAGAGGCATTTTGACTAAGATCTCAAGTAAGCCATAAGTGAGTCTAAGCCTTTCTCATCCTTGAAGTGGACTTAGTTGGGTTCTAATATCATATGTTTAGCTAATGTGATGTTATCTAGAGAGCAATCTTGATGTAAAGGATGTTGTATCGCTGATCTGATGTCACGGATCCCACGGTTCCCTGAAAGGAGGGATCTGTCTAGGCTAATCCTAGGGATCCAGCATCTGCACATCAGAATCATCACAGAATGATATGCAGATTTTGCACACTAATAAATCGTTAAACTAAACACCAAGAACAAGCATGTCATCACAAAGTAACAGTCAATAATAATGAAATGAGTAACAACATTTAAATTACCACAAACCAAAGTGCTAAAACATACGTTAAGTTGAAAATAATCAAATTCCTATTGTCACTTTCGTCAATTCTTTCTTTTCTTTTTTGACGACTTTGTGAGGTTGTAAGCAAGATTTTGAATCATGCCCCTCAGTTGTTTGAATTCCGCGGTTTTGTTTAGAATGGTTGGAAGTTGTTTGTAGTAATCGAAGGGTTCCAATTCAATGTTTGCTATGGGGTCGACGTCTTCCTCTTCTTCACCTTCTTCTTCTTCACCAGCCGAGGAGTCCGAGAGAGCTTCAAGTTTCTTTCCATTGACCATGAACCGTTTAGGGGGTTGTTTGGTAAGAGGTACCATGACGTGATCGGAAAGGTAATGATCATCGTTGATAGGAGATGGTTGCAGTGCCCCAACATACTTACAAAGTCGTGTTAGGAGCATACCATACAGAAGTACCATGTTGGAAGCTTTGAATACCCCAGTCATTCTCTTTACCATGTAATAGGTAAAATTAAATGGCCTTTGGTGGATAAGACAATAGATCATTTACACAAGACATGCGTTTGGATGATCTTTGTTTCCAACTAGGCTAATGACGTTTTCCCTAAGGATTTCTTCCCATTTTCTAAACATGGGATGCATTTTGAAAAGTTCCATTTGAAAGGGATCACGGTGAATGAGCTTTTTGTTACGGTTGTAACGGGATTGGTCGGTCCTAACCTTGAAGATAGTATCTCGAATGGTTTCGGGATTGTCGAGAGGAGTGTTGTAGAGAGGCTTAGGATCAAGTGCAAGGTATTGAGCGTTAATTTCCCAATCTTGATAGTACATACAAATTCCTTCACAAAGAATGCGAAGAATTTGAGCAAATGTGTTGAGAGGAAGAGTAAAGTTTTGTTTGTTGATGATGAAGGCGATTGAGATGCTATTGTCGGTGTTTCTAATGATCCTAATGCTTTTGTAAAATTCAAAAATGAAAACCGGAAAAATTTGTTCATCTATGTCAAGGAGACAATCAAAGTTGATTGTCGAGAAGACTTGACGAATGTCGGTATCTTCAAGGAAACATTCCTTGACTACAAGACCTTCGTGGATAAGTCGATTTACAAGGCTTTTGAATATTTTACGGTCGGTTTTTGTCAATCCCTTTTTACGATAGTAATGAGTAAGGTAATGGACGGTGTCATGATGATCTTGTTGAGTGGCTTTGGGCATGGTTGGTCCTAAAAATACAAATTTTCTAATTAGGTAAAATTAGTTGAGATGAGTTTATGGTTTTGATTTGTATTATGATAAGGTTTTAAAAGGTACCATTTTGAGGGGTCGTTTTAGTCCTTATTTGATCACTTTTGTATCCGTTATTGCTTAATATCGTTCCTTTTCACTTTTTAGGTCTCTTGAAGGCAAAATGCTGGAATGGCACTTATTTGGACGAAAAGGCGCGAATATATGAAGAAAATGGCCAAAGTCAGAATCGAGACACTCACAGTTGCTGAAAACAGAAGGCGACGGCGTCAGGTGCTAATGATGACGCCGTCCCAAAAATGTTGTGACGGTCCAGAACCCAAAACTCGTATTTTCAAGCGATGACGTCTAGTTGTGAAAGAGTAGGCCGTCGCTACTCAGACGGCCTAGATGCAATCCGACGACGCAGAAGCTGAAGAGGACGGCGTCACGGACACAAGGTGACGCCGTCGCAAGGTTAACGTGGCCAAGACGAAACCCTAATGACGGCGACACGACGGCGTCACTAAACATAAGGTGACGCCGTCACAAATGTAATCTTATATATAGAATCCGAATTTTTCAGTTTTGGGGAGAGTCTTTTGGAGTGAAAACCTAAAACCGAACCTAAGGTGTCTTGTACAGTATTTTAGGGTTTTAAACCCTATCTTACATCAAGATAAGTCTTTACTTCATTAATTCAATTATGTCTTTGATTATTTGTGTGTATGCTTGCATGTTCTCCATGTCCGGCTAATTTATTTGTGTGTTTGCTTAGGAAGTATGAAACTTAATTATTGAATATTGATTGGTTGTTTCTTATCTTAGTTGATATATGATCTAGTAATGCGATAGGTCATTCGTTGTGTACTTAATGCTTGATTCATCTTTGTGAACCTTAGAATATAATTACCTGAGTAGTTGTAGGCTAAACCATCCAAAGAGCACCTTAGAGTAGGAGTTTATCATCCCTAGTGGGTTTGTAGACGAGACCCTTTGGTAAGTTCAAAGAGTTAGGGAGAAACGCATACCCTACAACTTTAGACACACAACGCAACTAAGAATAAGACGTGACAACTCAACCATCAATAGGAGATAATTAAGGAGTAGTACAACCTAAGTAAACACATCTTTAAACTATCATACGAGCACACATTAATTAGACATAGACTCCCACAACCTTAGTTTAGATAATTAGATAATAGTAGAGTAATCGGTAGAAATACCAACCCCCCAAATCCAATACCCGAGATTCGTACCTTTCCATTTCATAAAACATAAAAAGATAAAAAATAATCTTCCTCAACCTTAACCTTAGCGTAGTAACTCCTTACTAGCATTCCTATTCCCCTAGAGAACGATATCAATACCCGTGGCTTACCCTAATTACTACACTACAACGATTAGGTTCAGTGCCTAGGGTGTTATAAAACTTGCTCGAAGAAAAGGAAGTTTCCTTGACCCCGAACGACGCGTGTAGCGTTATCATATTAACAATGTTGTAAACACTATGTGATCTTAATTATGTTAAAATCCCCTTTTCATGATAAATTTGAAAACCCTAATTAAATTAATGGATTAGAAATTAAGAAACCATAAACCCTAGGATGAGGATAATGAAAATTAGAACAAGTTAATGTAATTACTTACAATGGTGTTTTAGGAAGGAACACTTGAGAGTATGGAATCCAATGAGGATGAAATCAGTAGTTTAGTCGTTTTTGTGTTATGTGAATAGAGGGAAAAAGATCAGTGGTGATTTTGAAAGCGTATAGTTGAGTTCTGTTCCACGGTTCCCCCAGATCCCTTGTATTTGGGATCCGGCTAGTACAACTAGGGGGATCCGGCTACTGTGGACAGAAAAAAGGGTTGTTTGGCATTATTTTTGCAGTAGGCTTTTAAACTAGCGTACACAAAAAAAATAGTTTGGAGGTATCAGATGAAGATTGTTTTTGGATGACGGGTTTAGATGAGTCACATATCGAGGGTTCATAGGTGATGACGGCGTTAGTTTGACGAATCAAAAGGAATACTATTCCCGATGATGAGTAAGACGGAAAAATGATGAAAGAGACTTTTAAAGATGCTAGCAATTATTAAACAAAGAGAACTATGAAATAAATAAACTCATGTAACCTATCTAATGAAAAGTAAAACATACCTCTATGCTTCTTGGTTTGGTATAATACCAAAAATACTTCATGAACTTTTAAAGTAATCCTTTGTACTTGGTGTACGTAAGTTGTGATTACTTTTAGATCCTTCCTTGAATGTTGACTTCATTATTCTTTGTATAGAGATGAAGGTTTTGGAGAGATTCTAGCATGAAGATTTCTTGAAACAAAAATTGTTAGAATGATCTATCAATGTCGAACAAAATGATTTAAAAGAAAATATGACTTAAAAAAATCCTTCTTTGTAGTTTTCAAACATATACGGATCGTATCAAGTCTTTAAAGTACAACATAATTTAAGAACTTTGGTAACGAAGCTCTGATGCCAATTGTGGAAAACTAGAAGGGGGGTTGAATAGTTTTACCAATTTAAAACTTCCTTTTAAATTTTTAGATCGAATTATGTCAATCTATTTGGTTGTTTATGTTGGACGTTGATAGATAGATATATAAACGTGTAATGAAAGATAAAGAGTAAGAAGCACATCACCACGACACAAGTATTTATAGTGGTTCGGCTAAAAGGACACCTTCCTTGCCCTACTCCACTCCCCGAGTCACCTAGTCGAGAGTTCGTAAACACTACACCAACTCCTTATGGCGGAGAAGCCTTCACAACGTCGCTTACACCTTTTTCTGGTACAAAGCTAAATACCCAGTTCTTTCACACCAAGGTGAACCACACCTAACACAACGTCGCCTACCCTTTATACGGTGCTAGGCTAACCACCGAGTTCTTTCACACCAAGGAGAACTAATCCTATCACAACGTCGCCTACCCTTTATTAGGTACTAGGCTAAGCACCTAGTTCCATTACTATGGAGGAACTACTACCCTTCACAAGACAACACCAAATCTCAAGGAGAGCCACTCCTTGTTACAACACCATCAAGGATATCACCATCCTTGGAAATAAACAAATACTTATATGTATAACGATGCACCTCATCGATTATACGACCTAGTCATTCTTCCCAAATGCCACTTGATTTGATTCTTAGGCATCCTTCACTAATGCCTTTGACACAACGCTTGGCACCCTTCACTAATGCCTTCGTCTTGACACCTTTAGCATTCTTCACTAATGCTTTTGATACGGACGATAAGCACCTTTCACTAATGCTTTCATCTTGACACTTTCGGCATCCTTCACTAATGCCTTCAACCCAACATCTACGAAGGAAAAAAGAACTATCAAGAAGAGAACCTCAGTTGTCTTGATGATGACGAAGCATGGCAACTCATGGACTTGAGCTTGCTTGACTTCAAGAAGTGGTGATCTCGCCTTTAAGAGGAACTTAGAGAATCACACAAAAACAAAAGACAAACTACATAGATATCTTGGATATGAGGTTAGAGAGATATAAAACTTGGGGAAAGTATGTGTGTAAAGTTGTGAGTAGAAAGGAAGAAATGATTCTCTATTTATAGAGGAAATTTTCTACTGTTCCCCGGATCTCGCGGATCCCTCCCCCAAGGGATCCGGCTAGCACAAAGCTAGGGATCTGTGGAACGCTCCTCTTTGCCCATGGGTATTTTTGGTTATGGGTAATGGGTCATGGGTTATGGGTTGGTCCATGGGTTTCTTTCTGGATACAATGTATCTCTAGAATACATTGAACTTGGCTAAGTGGTTTGGACAAAACCATGGGTTATGGGTCAATACCATTTGCTAGTTTTTACCCATTTAGTATATACTTGTTTTTACCCATTTTAGTATATACTTGTTTTTACCCATTTTAGTATATACTTAGTTAATCATATGTTAGCCCAATATGTGAACACTAGTTGTTGTACATATGTATCTAAATCATAAAATCACTTATACTTGTTTTAGTGTTTTATGTGAAAACATTAGTGTGTTAGAAAAACTATTGAATCAAACTATTTACTTATTTATTGTTTCGTTAAAATGATTTTACGTTTGTTATCGACAAAACATTAGAAGATCGTGGGGGATGGTTTCTCTCTAGCCTTCTTGGGCGATTTCTTGAGGCATGGTCCCTAGGGCCTATTTCTTCCTAGGGTTTCAATTCTTTCAATCCAATTCATGTTTTTCCAAGAATCTATCTTAATCCGGTTAGGGTTTTGATATAGAGAGAACCCAATTTTAATTCATTCCGATTTAGGTCTGAGTTGAGATTGTTGCACGGCTTGATTTCCTTTCATTCCGTTCAGGTTTGTATTGTAATCATTGCACGACTTGTTCCCTATTATTGGCTGTCAAAACCAATTGGTTTTGTGGGTTGGATCGTGCTAGGGTTTCCTGGCCGATTAGGGGAGTTTTCGGGGGTGCGTTTGTGGTGATTTATCATCTCTTTGCAGGGGTGATCATCCTCCCTCGATGGGTTGTTGCAGCTAGGGTTAGGGTTTTGTTGGCCTTGGTTGTTTGGTGGTGCGGCTCTAGGGTTAGGGCCGGTTGATGTAACTAGGGTTTTTGTTGAGCGATTCAACATTACCTTGGTTGTGGTTCCTGCGCATGGTGGCTGATGATATTCCAATGGTACAGCTAGGGTTTAGTAAACCTAATTAGGGTTTCATAAGGTTTTGGTCGTGGTGGTTAGAGCCGTGAGCATGTTGTGGGTGTGTGGTTCTTGGTGATGTTTTTGTTACCAAGAGCTGGAAGTTGCTGGTGGTCCTTGGGTGGTTGCGGTGCTAATTGGGATCGTATGGCTGCAAGGTACTCGCTAGAGTTTGTAACGGCTAGGGTTTAGGTGGATTGTGGGATCCATGCAAAGTATGCCGTTGGTTGTGGCTGGTTTCCAGTTGGTTGGGGTGTATGTTTGCTGCTATTGCAGCTGGGAAGTTGGTGGTGCACTCGAGGTCAAGCAATGAAGAACATTGAAGACATAGTCACTCACCATGGAAGTGGTTCTATGAACCTGGTCGTCTTACATTTAGATTGTTTGTTTAAATGTAATCGGTTTCTATTCTGTTGTTAGCAGTTTAGTGTTTGTTGCTGCGTTTAGCAGATGTATGTTGCTTTGTTACATTTGTAGAGTCAAATCGCCTATGTAACGGGCTGAGGACATGGGAGTCACCTATGTCAATTGTATTTCAAAGTTTTTTGGATATATTTACCGGGGTTTTAAGGCCCTTTTACCCAAAAAAAAAAAACATTAGAAGATCGTAAAATATAAATAAACGTTTTTACGGCTTATTTGTATTAATAGGTATGTTCCCTGTAAGCCCTCACGAGACTACACTCGTCCACTTGGGACACCATACAAAGTACAACTTTCTCTCTCATATTTACACACACATACTCTTACTTCTCTGACAAGAATGTGTACTTACTCTCACGCCAGAGTCTAATCGTGGGGTCCGTCCCCACGGTAAGGCTAACACTTTATTCTTCTTGTGCAGGGAATTCAATCAAACTACTTGGATTAGTATAAGATCAGCCCACCAACCGCTTGTTAACCCAATCCAACAAGCGACACTGACACCCATTACAACCCGTCACACTTTTTGTACTAACAGTTTGGGTGTATCCTTTAACTGATAGATCTGATGTGCTATCTAAATTTGTGTTATTTCGTAACTATGTTCACACTCAGTTTAAGTGTGAAATCAGGTCTCTCCAGTGTGATCATGGAGGTGAATTCGATAACCGTAACCTTCACAAACTTTTTGCCGAAAATGGCATGCAATTTCGTTTCTCGTGCCCTAAAACCTCACAACAAAACGATAAGTATGAACGTATGATTCACCCCATCAACAACCTTATCCGCACCCTCATTTTTCAACAAACCTCCCACCCATATTTTGGGTTGAAGCTCTAAATATGGTCATTCATCTACTTAATATCCTACCATCTATAGCCATTGCAAATGAAATACTATACACTCGTCTTTTTGGCGAAAACCCGGATTATACCCTTCAACGCACCTTTGGTTGTCTCTGTTACCCACACCTCTATCCCAATCACAAACTTGAACCACGCGCCACACAATCAATTTATTTGGGTCAAGCATCCAATCACTGCGGGTACCGCTGCCTTGACTTGAACAACATCAAAATCATCATATCACGACACGTCACCTTTGATGAAACCGTCTTCCCATATGGTACATTCAAATCTACCGCTACTTGTATCTTTGTTGGTGAGCTATTACGCTTTTGTGTTATTAGTATCTTTCCAAGTTCTTAGATAAAAATACATCAATGAGTATGTATTGAAGGAAAGAAGTACGACAAAAACTAAATAATCACCAACCGTAAAACATTATGTATGTCTGATAGCTTCCAATTCATGTTAAAGTATAAAAGGTGTAACTTAATCTAAGGTCATGGAAAAGCTCATTTTGAAGTATATAAAGATTGAGTTGAGATCCATGTAGAACTCAAATTTGTCATAGAACCAATTAACCAATCACATTCATCCATTTTTTTATTTTCACCTTTTTTTTAAAACAACATATCTTGCAAACGGTAAATTTTCAAGCTACAAAAAATACACCATCGTGACGAGAATTAAATTATCTTTCTATAGATATGCATTGTTATATACTTTCGACGAACTTTTTTTTTTAAAGTTCGTCCAGAAAAATCACATGTGATTTGTAAAAATCACATGTGATTTTTAGAAATCACATGTGATTCGTAAAAATCAAATCACATATGATTTTAAGAAATCACATGTGATTCTTACAAATCACATGTGATTTTTCTAGACGAAATTAAAAAAAAATGGTCGAAAGTATATAACAATGCATATCTATAGAAAGATAATTTAATTCTCGTCGAGATGGTATAATTTTTTTGACGTAACGATTAACGGTTTGTGAGATATTTAATTTTCAAAAAAAAGGTGAATATATTTTTAATAAAAGAAATGAGTGGCTATGGTTGGTTGATTGGTTCTATGACAAATATGGGTTCTATAAAGAACTTTTCTCTATAAAGATTAAAGAACAACAACACGTAAAAAGATCTTATCTTTGAACATAACCCAAAATGATCTTTGAACAAAACCCAAAATCCAATAAAGTCTTGTACTTGTGATTCTAATTAAGGCGCATGCAAGCTAAAGCATGATATCTAAATAGTGCTACGCAATTACTTGATATAATGTAAAGTTTAGCCAAGTTCCTTGGATATTATAATGGTTGTGTGTAATGTTCGTCTACCTTTTGATATATACTTAATCCACATACACTTAAATATATATAATAGAATGAAGAAGCGTTAGTACCAGGGCCGTCCCATGAATTTTGGGGGCCCTGTGCTATGATCACAATGTACATAAGTATTTTTAGTTTTCGATATTACTATGTTAAAATTTTAATTAGGGTTTTGGATATGATTTTTTCAATACATATATGAAGGAAAAATAATTATGAAGAATTCTAAGATATACTATAAGTAACATAAAGTATTCAAAACAACATTGTCACAATTGTCGAGAACACCTTCGAAACTCTTTCAAACAACAAAAAAGATATTCTAACATCTCAAATATGTAGTACTGGATCATTTGTAATTATAACTCAATCAAGGGTTAAAATTGTTAGTTTATAAGCTCTTTTGGACTTAATAGGAAGCAAAAATAATAAGTATAGATAAAGTGTAAAATATATAAATAATAGGAGTAAAAAATGTACATAGTGTAAAGCTCTCATCTTCTTCCTCCGTATGAACATATTCCCCTGTTTCAACTTATCTTTTGAATCACAATAAAAGGATCAAATCTACCTTATATTGGGTAGGAAATAACTGTATATCACACTTTATCATCATGCTCGAACTGAAACTCAAATATATAACGTTCAACGCTTATAAATTTTGGGGCCCTTAAAAATTTGGAGGCCCTGTGCGATCGAGCAAGTTGCACATGCTCAGATCCGGCCTTGGTTAGTACCTTTTTTTAAGGGCAAGAAGCGTTAGTACTTGGTAAGCATTTGCACATTTTAGTTAGTCGATCATTATACTATACTAGTATTTTTAAAAGTACTGAGGTATGATATCGAGACGAATTTTAAAAATACGTATACGATATTAGTATTTTCTTAAAATTCACGTATAATATCCGTACATTTTAAAAAGTATCTTGCTATTATATGAACTTAACCATTTATATATATATTAGTATCAATAACTTAGCGAGTACACATGCATTGAAATATCCATACCTGATCACTGGAAGAAGAATGTTGATTCACAAGCTTGAGATTGGGTGTGTCGTAGATTCCATTATAATCCTATTTGTCCATTATATCACACCCATAAATCTCCACTTTCATTTAAATTTTCAACTTGATTGCTGAAGTGTTATTCAATGCAAATACTTAAATTTTTTTACTTTAATAACCCATCTTTTATTATTCAAAAAGTCACGAAAAATAAATCTTTTGGATCAAATTATTAAATTTATGGAACGCCACATATATGGGCCATGCCACGTTTGATTAAAGATATCTTAAGTTTAAAAAAATAATAGATAATCAAACTTTCGACCTCTAATTGAATTACCTTAATAGCCTAGACAGATATAAAAATAATTTCAAATATTTTAGTTTTATTAGGTACATATATAATTTGCCTCATAAGCATCATAGCCGCCTCATTGTCGTGTAGTTTCATTGGCTGGAACCACCCACTATCTTTTTTTATGCTTTCTCCTTAACAAAATCACTTTCGCTAAACCCACCTACTCTTTTCATAATTGAATTATAGGATGGTTTTGTCATTTTAGAGCATCTTGCAATCGGTAACACCACTTCTAATTAACTCTTTATTCCAAACATAGCACCATGTTTATGTAAGATACATAGTCTATTGGGGTTTAAGGCTGGTCGACCGTTGGTTTCCCACATTCAGCCAGGACCTCAAGGTGTGACCGAAGTCAAGAGTTGAGGTAACTCTCAATAGTTGACTTAGTTTTTTTAGTGCATGTGTATGTGTGCATGTGTTATTTGTGAGAGAATATTAGTCGTTGCCATTCCAAGGTAGATGGTTATGTATTTATAGGGATGCCTTTAGGGTTGCATGTAACCCGTAAAGACGATCCGATAGCCCAGGATGATCCACTTGTTGGTCATCAAGGGAAGAAACTTATGCATGGTTGCCGCACCGCCTCTCCGCGAATGATGTAGTGACACGTGTGGTGTCTGTTGCAACGACCATTGCTTGGCTGCCAGGCATATCCCTTGCCTAGATGTGTTCGCTAGGCAAGGTCCTCAACGTAGCATGTGGAAGTGTTTCCCGGTCTCACTGAATCTTAGCATAGGTGGGATCGTATTAGGCTAATATAGAGTGTTTAGGCATTAGCCAGTTGGGCTGATGCTCGCATGCGCTAACAGATTTGTTTGGAGAAAATCAACGCTCCCACTTAATTTAATAACTTTTACTAAATAAATCATAATGATCATCTAATAAATACCAAATCAACTGAATTCTAAAATTAAACAATTATGAAATAATATTTATTGTTGAAAATTAATAATTTATATATTTTAATTATAAAACAATTTTATGAAAGCAATTTTCTTACCCTCAGATTTACCTAAGAGTAGCGGTATGGTCTGTTTATATTCAACCTCCTCATAATTTGCTCTTACAAGATTGAGTATCGTTATTGTTGTTGTGTTATAAAAAATGTGGTCGCAAGTACCCACATGAAGGAACATAGATAAGAGTGAGAAAAAAAACCGAAAAAACAAACCAAGACCCCTAAACAAAGAAAAACTAAAATGGATGTAACTTTAGAGGAAACGACAACAAACCTCCAGGATGCTTATCCTTTATTGAGTTGTAAATTTTAAATCTACATATGATGACCAAAAACATTTGAGTAATAATTAGTACTTTTGGAATATTAGTCTTCTTTTAATAGTTTTTTAAAATGGCAGTTGATAACCTCATTATCGTGTACTTTCATTGGCCGGCAACGGGATTACTATTTTATGCGAGCATCGGATGAATTCATAGTTTCATACACATGAAAACAACTTTGCATTTTAAAATCAATTTCTTAAAACCACCTACTTTATTTTTTATACTTTCTCCTTGACAAAATTACTTTTAGGGTTTTGGCCGAACCCACACACCACTATCTTCATGATTGAAAAATAGGTAATTTTGTCATTTTAGAGCGTAGAAACCCCACACGTTTAGAAAATGAAACTCCACATGATCTTCGAGATCTACAATTAACTAGTAATATGTTGTTATTTACCAAGATGCATGCTCTAAAATTTATTAATTAATCCAAAAAACAATTAAGTACTTAATTAAGTATCAATGTTAAGTACAACGAATGCGGAGAAATCCTTTACCCAAGAAAACGATGCTGCTCAAGGGAAGGTTTGGGGGTATAATGTCAATACTGTTGTTTAGGCTCTATGCAACTCATATTGCAACCACCAAAAAATGTTTTTGTCAGTTAGGCAACGGATGAAATTGTATATTTGTTTTTGCAACAAATTTGCAAACATTTTCTATATGGTTGTAAATCAGAAGGTGATCCACTGAAAGTCGTTGTGACATCGCGTCTACTCAGATCTAGGAGACTAAGTGCATCTCACAAGGGAAGGTTCAAAGGGTTACACCTACCTATCCTATGCAAGACTTAACCGTAGAAATTTCACTGAAACTTTCGTGTGTTTTCGACCGATTTCCATTCATGTGGAGGATTGTTGGAAAATGAGTTTTGCAAAATGAGTTTTTGCAAATTTTGGACACTATATAATATATATATATATGTTCTATATATTTATATTTCTTGGTAGCTTTGCGTTCTCCTCGACGAGAGCTTCGCAACGAGCTAAAGTATGTCCAAATTGGAATAGAAATGAATGAGATATCGTGTCTCAAAGTGAGGCACAAAATATGGAAAACAAAAACTATCCCACATCGCCTAGAAGAGGAAGTGGAGACTAGTTTATAAGGAAATCATAATATTGGCTATCAAATTCCTTTAGGTTGGTTATGCTCCCACTCCTACGTAAGCAGGGGGGTGCAGAAAATGGGATTTCCGAGCTAAAATGAGTTCGAAGCTTCTGAACTCATGCGAGCCCACACGAATGCAGCTCCGAAATCTCGCCTACGCGTAGATTTAGACTTTTTGCCTAAGTCTTAACAGATATATGAAAATCGTGTTATAGAAATAACAGATATGCATAATATTTATTTTTAGGTCATATATTCTGTCTTGGTGAACAAGATAGGTATTGCCTATAAAATAAAACGCAGCTCATTCAGTTTTAATGATCCAGATAAAAACGCAGCTCATTACTTGACGAGTTCCAGCAGATCCTTCGCTCAGAAACACACAAATCTTTCAGCAATTTTTTCAGGCAAGTGAGTCAGGTCCGGCTGTGCAACAGCTGCGTACGTTGTACCCTGGGAAACAGACGGCGAATCTGTTTTAAGGGAATCGTGTTAAACACGAGCCTCGTGCTTCTGTCTTTACTGCTTTCGGTTTATCTTATTGATTAGAGTCTGTCTTCTGCTTCTACTCCTTTCTGTCTGTTGATTATTTACTGTCGTTACATCTGTTAATTTATTTATTGTAATTGTAATATGATTTTCATTAATAAAAGTGTGCACCGTTTCCCACAATCTTAAAACAGATTCGGTTAAACCGAATTTATAACACTTTGTTAAAATCGGATTTTATTAACAGAATTTTATAACTGTTTTCTGTCGAAACCTTGTTGAGTTTCTTTGGAAATCAGTTTCTATTAAACAGTTTTTAACATACAGATTTGGATTAACAGATCTATTTTTTTTAAGCAGTTTTAGTATCAGTTTTAACGAAACCAAGATAGAGTTTCTATTAAACTGATTTACTCGATCCATCAAAACCAAGCTAGAGTTTTGTTGAATCAGATCTGGTACAAGTAGATACCATTTAAAACAGTTGTTTAATTGTTTGTGTTTGATCTTTCAGGATGACAAACACCACTACCCCTCCTGTGACTACTCCTGTGAACGTAACTGGTGCGCCAGTTACCAACACGGTTGCTAATCATGCTGAGAAACCAGAGAATTTAATGGGCAGAATTTCAAGAGGTGGCAACAGAAGATGTTTTTCTATCGACTACTTTGAACCTTGCGCGGTTCTTAAAAGAAAACCCACCTAACGTGGAACCTCCTGCAGAAGGTCAATCCTCTAATCAACAGGTTGTTCAAGCCTTGGAAGCATGGAAACATTCAGATTTTTGTGTCACAATTATGTTCTGAATGGTTTGGTTGATTCTTTGTACAACGTGTAATCGCAAGACCAAGACTGCCAAAGAATTATGGGAGTCATTGGAGCGCAAGTACAAAACGAGGATGCGGTACAAAGAAGTTCGTGGTAGCTCGGTTTTTGGATTACAAGATGGTTGATTCAAAGAATGTGATAAGTCAGGTTCAAGATCTGCAGGTTACGCTACACGACATTCATACTGAGGGAATGACTTTGAGTGAAACTTTTCAAGTTGCTGCTATTATTGAAAAGTTACCTCCAAGCTGGGTAGAATTCAAGAACTACCGGAAGCATAAGCGAAAGGAGATGAGTGTTGAAGACTTGGTTGTTCGTCTTCGTATTGAAGAGGACAACAAGCCGGCTCAGAAAAACACGTATACGCCTGATTCTGCAAAGGCAAATATGGTTGAGCATGTTTCGTCATCTTCAAAGTCCAATGTCAAAGCTAAAGGCAAAGGAAAAGGAAAGAATGACAAAAAGGGCAAAGGGAAGTCTGAGTACCTTGCTCCTAAAGCTACAATTGTGAAACAGAAGTTCCAAGGGGTGTGTTTCAATTGTGACCGCCAGTCACCGTGGCTGCTAATTGTAAGATGCTGAAGCGGGTGACTCCACGCGAGGCTAATATGGTGAATGAAGATGTGGACATGATTGCTATGGTGTCTGATGTCATTGCCATGATCTCTGAAGTTAACCTGGTAGGTTCCAACAACAGGGAATGGTGGGTGGATACTGGGGCTACTCGTCATGTGTGTGCTGATAAGAGTATGTTTCACTCTTTCAGAGCGGTTAACAATGGAGAGAAGCTGTACATGGGCAACTCTGCAATCTGAAATCAAGTGCGAAGGAGATGTAATGTTAAAGATGACATCCAAGAAAGAGCTCAAGTTGACTAGTGTCTTGTATGTTTCAGAGATTCACAAGAATCTTGTGTTTGGTTGGATGTTGAACAATTTTGGTTTCCGTCTTGTTTTTTAGTCTGATAAGTTTGTTCTTTCTAAGAATCAAGTGTATGTTGGTAGAGGATATACCCTGAATGGTATGTGTTAAGCTCAATGTAATGGTTGTTAAGAATGATATCAATAAAATGAATTCTTCAGCTTACTTGATTGAGTCTTCTAATATGTGGCATGGCCGTCTTGGACATGTAAATTTTAATTCGATGCGTCGTTTGATTAAATTTAATTGCATACCTAATTTCCATATTGACTCAAAATATAAATGTGAAACTTGTGTTGAAGCCAAACTTACAAGAGCATCTTTCAAATCGGTTGAACGAAAAACCGAACCACTTGATATGATACACACTGACATATGTGATTTGAAATCACTACCCACAAAAGGTGGCAATAAGTACTTTATCACGTTTATTGATGATTGTACAAAGTATTGCTATGTTTACTTACTGAAAAGTAAAGATGAAGCTATAGACAAGTTTGTTCTATACAAAATCAAGGTGGTCCGAAGTGATAGAGGAGGTGAATATGTGTCTCCATTCGCTGACCTATGTGCGAAACATGGAATTAGACACGAGTTCACTGCTCCCTATTCACCTCAGCAGAACGGTATTGCCGAAAGGAAGAACCGTACCTTGAAAGAAATGGTTAATGCCATGTTGATAAGTTCTGGTCTAAGCCAGGACATGTGGGGGGAAGCCATTTTAACGGCTACTTATCTTTTAAATAAGATACCTCGTAAGGAAAAAGAAGAGACCCCTTATGAATTATGGATGGGAAGAAAGCCATCATATCAATACTTACGAGTGTGGGGGTGTCTAGCAAAGGTAGCTATACCGACTCCCAAGGCCCAAAAGATTGGACCTAAATCTGTGGATTGTATATTCATCGGATATGCTAAGAATAGCGGCTTATCGCTTCATAGTACATGATTCGAAAAATCCGGATATACAAAAGGGTACATTAATGGAATCAAGGAATGCTTCATTCTTTGAAACTATATTTCCTTGTTTAACAAAGGAAACTGGAAGTTCATCTAGAATAGATGAAGAAGTTGTCCAAGATAAGAGACAACGAGATGATAATGATCTCCAAGATGAGAGACAAGATCAAACAGAGGAAGAAAAGGTTGAACCTAGAAGAAGCAAAAGGGCAAGAACCGAGAAATCGTTTGGACCCGATTTTGTTTCTTTTATGGTTGAACACGAACCTACTTCATACCGAGAAGCGGTTACTTCCTCAGAAGGACCTCAATGGAAAGAATCCATTAAAAGTGAAATAGATTCTATTTTACAAAACCATACTTGGGAGCTCGTGGATTTACCTCCTGGTTGTAAACCACTAGGCTGTAAATGGATCTTCAAGAAGAAGATGAAATCCGATGGCACTATTGACAAGTACAAAGCAAGATTGGTAATCAAAGGATTTAGACAACGTGAAGGTCTTGATTACTTTGATACATATTCGCCTTCTGCGAATAACCTCGATTCGGATGATACTTGCTATTGCCGCTTTAAGAAATTTGGAAGTTCACCAAATGGATGTGAAAACGGCATTTCTAAACGGAGATTTAGAAGAAGAAATCTACATGAACCAACCTGAGGGTTTCATGGCTCTTGGACAAGAGAACAAAGTTTGTAGGCTTGTTAAGTCATTATATGGCTTAAAGCAAGCTCCCAAACAATGGCATCAAAATTTGACCATGCCATGCTAGAGAGTGGATTCAAAATTAATGAATGCGATAAATGTGTTTATGTCAAAGACACAAATAGTGGATATGTAATCTTGTGTCTATATGTTGATGATATGCTTATCGTTGGCAGAACGACAAGATGATCAAATCTACTAAAGACATGTTGAAATCAAAGTTTGACATGAAGGATATGGGTTTGGTTGATGTGATCCTTGGAATAAAGATCATACGAACTCAGAATGGACTTGTGTTAAGTCAAGCACATTATGTGGACAAAATTCTTAATACTCATAATGCGGGGATTCCGGCCTAGCTAGAACTCCAATTGACACCAGTAAGCATCTATCTAAAAATAGAGGCTTAGGTGTTGCCCAATTAGAGTATTCAAGAGTTATTGGCATGTTAATGTACTTAATGACAGTACCCGACCGACTTAGCATATCTGTTAGCAGGCTAAGTAGGTATACTAGTAACCCAAGTTATGCACATTGGGCAGCTATGACTAGGGTACTTCACTATTTGAGATACTGATCGCGATTATGGATCGCATTATGATCGATATCCAGCTGTTATCGAAGGATACAGTGATGCTAATTGGATATCTGACATAAAGGATTCTAGATCGACTAGTGGATATGTGTTTACACTAGGAGGGGGCTATATCTTGGAATTCTTCCAAGCAAACTGTTATAGCTAAGTCCACGATGGAATCAGAATTTATCGCGTTAGATAAATGTGGACAAGAGGCGGAATGGCTACGTCAATTTGTAGAGGACATACCAAGGTGGCCTAAACCGGTAACGGCCATTAGTATACATTGTGATAGTCAATCGGCAATTGGCAGAGCTCATAGCATAATGTATAATGGAAAGTCCAGACATATCCGTCGTCGACATAATTCGATACGACAACTACTCTCAACAGAAGTTATCTCAATTGACTATGTGAAGTCAAAGGATAACATCGCGGATCCGCTTACGAAAGGCTTAAGCAGAGAGTTAGTAAGTAAGTCGTCTAGAGGAATGGGACTAAAGCCCTTGAAGGAATGAGTTTCTATGAAGGAAAACCTAACCCAGTTGACTGGAGATCCCAAGATCCGGGTTCAATAGGACAACCTAATCATAGAAATGTGGGGAAGTCACGTCAATGTGGGGGAGTTACTAAATATTGTAACTTTCCTAGTCCATTCCTATAACAAATGTGACTTGTTGAGAGGTTAAACATATGGCTTTAATGATTAGGATAAAATCATAAAGCATAATGATTCAAGATGAAATCACAAAACATATGTTTTTAATGATTCAAGATGAAATCACCTATGTGAGAGAGAAGTGGGGTCGCTTGATGGGAAATGTGGGGGCGAAATTCCTAAGAGCTCTTGCAGAACCAGGCTAGTGTTCATGACCATAACGAACACGACTATGAGGACTTGACAATGTCAGGGAGAGTCTTGTGTGAAGTGTAATGTCGTCTACGTAAATGGATGATGAGTTCAAGGACATCGCGTCTACTCAGATCTAGGAGACTAAGTGCATCTCACAAGGGAAGGTTCAAAGGGTTACACCTACCAATCCTATGCAAGACTTAACCGCAAAAATTTCACTGAAACTTTCGTGTGTTTTCGACCGATTTCCATTCATGTGGGGGATTGTTGGAAAATGAGTTTTGCAAAATGAGTTTTTGCAAATTTTGGACACTATATAATATATATATATATGTTATATATATTTATATTTCTTGGTAGCTTTGCGTTCTCCTCGACGAGAGCTTCGCAACGAGCTAAAGTATGTCCAAATTGGAATAGAAATGAATGAGATATCGTGTCTCAAAGTGAGGCACAAAATCTGAAAAACAAAAACTATCCCACACGCTAGAAGAGGAAGTGGAGACTAGTTTATAAGGAAATCATAATATTGGCTATCAAATTCCTTTAGGTTGGTTATGCTCCCACTCCTACGCTGCGCAGGGGGGTGCGAAAATGGGATTTCGAGCTAAAATGAGTTGAAGCTTCTGAACTCATGCGAGCCCGCACGACTGCTGGACACGAATGCAGTGAAATCTCGCCACGCGGGTATCTTTTCTTGAGAACTTTGTTTCCTTATTTGATAATTTTCCGAATTGTAATCTATTTTAGGAATAGATTTAGACTTTTTGCCTAAATCTTAACAGATATATGAAAATCGTGTTATAGAAATAACAGATATGCATAATATTTATTTTTAGGTCATATATTCTGTCTTGGTGAACAAGATAGGTATTGCCTATAAAATAAAACGCAGCTCATTCAGTTTTAATGATCCAGAAAAAAACGCAGCTCATTACTTGACGAGTTCCAGCAGATCCTTCGCTCAGAAACACACAAATCTTTCAAAGCAATTTTTCGGGCAAGTGAGTCGTCCGGTAACTTGCAGACGTCGTTGTAATGGGAAACAGACGGCGAATATGTTTTAAGGGAATCGTGTTAAACACGAGCCTCGTGCTTCTGTCTTTACTGCTTTCGGTTTATCTTATTGATTAGAGTCTGTCTTCTGCTTCTACTCCTTTCTGTCTGTTGATTATTTACTGTCGTTACATCTGTTAATTTATTTATTGTAATTGTAATATGATTTTCATTAATAAAAGTGTGCACCGTTTCCCACACTCTAAACCCCTTATTTTTAATCACAAACCATGTATTTGTAATAATTACTTATATCATTTGAAACCTCTAAATTATTGATAAAAAATAATAATAAAATAAATAAATATATAAATTATTTGATTTAAAGTGAACTCAAAATTAAAACTGTTGTTGGACATTAATTCAATACCACATACTATTTATTATAACCGAATATAAGATCAGTTGTCATGTTTTCGTGGAATTAACAAAGGGTTGAAACGAATTGTTGGCAGTTTCAAGATTAAAATATGGATTAAAATCAAAGTTGGTGCTAAATTGTGTGATATTAGATGGTGTTGTTGTATGTGGTCGCTCCACATCGGGTCAACCTGGTTGTGACTCGGAGTTGAATCGGTTTTACTTATTGGTGATGTTTTTAATGTGTTTGAAACATTTTTTTTTTTTTTTTTTTTTTTTTTTTTTTTTTTTTTTTTTTGTAAACGGTTCATGTGGTAAATCTGTTGTAAGGTGGGGTTAGTGTTCGATTTCGGTTGTCTCGGGTTGGGTTGAACCAGCTGTGCTTATCGGGTCGTGTCATACAACCCGAATAGGTTTCGGGTGATCAGACCCAGATTTGGTTTGAGATTTGACTAAGTTGTTAATGTTATGACAGTTTGTGAGCAAGTTTAAAAAGCCGAATGGAGTCACGTTTTGGATCTTTAAATTGTTTATGCCACTGTGTTACTCATGTTGGATTTAATTTTCCGGTTTTGTTAAACTGACTTTGAGCGTAGTTGGTTTGGATTCAAAATAAGCTCCATAACTCATTTAGTGTTGGGTGATTTCGGTATAAAAAGTTAAACTGCAAGGGCGTTCTTTGCGTCGGGGTTGTGTTTGGATTTGTTATTTAGCTTGGTGGTCTTAGCTTATTTAATTTGAGTCGCGGTCCGATAAGCCCTCATAGCTTATTTGTATGTGTGGTCTTGTATTGGAAATAGAAACCCTAATATGTGTGTTTGGTTATAAATTGGTCAAAGCCCATAGATTTAAAACAAAGGGTATGTTTAAAAAGAAATTATTATTTGAGAGTGTGATTCAAATGATTATAATTTAATTGGTGTTATTTTTTTTCTGAATATAAAACGTCACACTAACGTGCTTTACTTGTTTTGGCTCGGTTTATATTGGTAAGTTTCGGATACAAATTGTGATTGGGATTGAGATTTGGATTTAGATACGGATTGTGATTGGATATATATACGGATTAATATTATTGGACTTGTATTTATATACATTGAACATTGGACAAATTGGACTTGAAATGAATACTATATATTAGCACTAGTACAAAAACGGGATTTGGTCACGCATGGTCGAAATGGAACAGCCACACATTCGCATATTTGTGTAGCTGAAGGTACGAAAATTGACAACATGTACTAATTAGTCACACATGAAAATTTTGATTGTGTGACCATTAGAACTCTATCGCCACACAATTGAACGTTGTGTGGCTAAAGGTATCTGGTGATTTTGTTTCATATCATTTAGCCACATATGAATTTGGAACGCGTGACAAATACAAGTAACCTTGATGCGTTAGTCACACGATGTAATTTTTTGTGTGTCTAAATCATAGAGTCAAGTTTTGTCACACATTATTTAAGGGTGATTGATATGTTTTGCCAACTCTTTAGCCACATCCGAAATTGGAACAAGTGACAAATGAAAAGTAAGGTTGAAGCATTAGTCACGATATACATATAAACATTGACAAATATATGTCACACACTTGAACACTGTGACCAAAAGCCATATATGGTCACACTAAATGTTTTGTCACACATTCGTTAAGTGTAGCCAAAATCCAGTACATATGTTCACGTAAGTTAATATGTGTGTTTAAAGTTTAGTTTGTGTTAGCTTGCCGAAAGCTAATCTATAAAGTCACATTTGCTACTAACACCGTGACCAAATGCCATATATGGTCACGCTAAACGTTTTGTCACACATATTATTTAAGTGTAGCCAAAATCCAGTACATATGGTCACGTAACTTAATATGTGGCCATTGGATGATGAATAGTCACTCAAAATACACGTTTCGTCACTTTAAACACCATATGGTCACACTTATTAACACTTTTAACCACTTTATGGTTAATTGTATGTGACTAAATACCCAAAACAAACATGCTTTGTGTGACTAAATGTTAGAAAATGCCACACAAACATAAAATTCAAGTGGCCATTGGATGATCAATAGTCACACAAAAGACATATTTCTTCACCTTAAACAACATATGGTCACACTTATTAACACTTTTTGCCACTTTATGCTTAATTGTATGTGACTAAATAACCAAAAGAAACATGCTTTGTGTGACTAAATGTTAGAAATGGCCACACAAAAAGAAATTTGATGTGGTCATTGGATTATCAATAGTCACACAAAAAACTATTATGTTTTTCATAAACAGAACTAACTACTGAATACTAAACGGACTTATCTTATGTCTGCGGACTTAACCTTCTTGGCAGCCTTAACCACTAAAACTAGCCTACCGGACTTAACTTTGTACTGGCAACTTTAACCACTAAAGTTTTCTGTTTATAAGTAGACCACAACACAAAATATATATATATTTTTTGGTGCAAATATGAACTTGTATTAATCAAGGAAACTTTGTAAAATGAAAAAATCAACACACTGATATGGACAAGTCCCATATCAAGTTGCATACTAGGCAACTCTATTCAATATCTGATATAACTGTTCTTATAAGTCTGATAACAAAAACAAACCCCATATCATACAACCATGGACAGATGACAACCAGCACAAAACCATCACAAAGAACACCTTTTAATGCAACAGTATGAACCATACACTTCCAGATAGGGGCTATACCAAGTAGTTTGCATTCCATCTCATGAATGGCTTCAACTACTTGGGAACACACACCCTAAATGAAGCCAACCAAATCCTACACAATCCTAAAATCTGTTTATAAACATGTCTACCAATAACAACTGATAACGCCTGGAATTACGTTTTAGCACATGCTAAATACTAGAATTATAACTGGATTACGGGAAGACACCGAAGCTTGGTCGTCGATGACAAAGTCAACAAGATTGAATCTGGCCATTTTGTTTCGTTCCCACTGACACTCCTCAACAATCTCTCTCCATATGGCGTTTATGGTAACGTGGTTCTTGCTTCTAGGCCTATCGCCGTGGTGTTGCAGATTCACGTTCACATAAAACTCCATGTCTTCCGGCATCTCAAGCAATGCGTTATGGTACTTCCACATGTGATTTCGTTCCGTAAACTTATGTGGTATGTTCTGCATTAAAAAGAACAATGTAGTATGCTAATCAAAAGTATGTCCATGTGTTGAAGCATATATTAGTTTTTTGGCGAATAATGACTGAAATGGTCCGATTTGTATCATTACTTACCAAACGACTACTGTCCGTGACATATGCAAGGATGGGCGCGTAAAAACAATCCCTTTCACTTTCATGCCATGTACATTCGTTCCATGCACATATGTGTTTCATACGCTCATCTGCAATTGGAATTTAATAATAATGGTAATTAATAATTTAAAAGCTATTATATGGAAAGGTTTATTTTTAAAATAAAATCATAGATTATGTCTACACTTTGATTAACATACCTTCATCTACGAGGTTTCTCATGAACGGTCTTGTACGATTCAGCTCCATACGTTGCACAAGTTCAGAACGCATCATCAATCCATTTTCAAACAAATGGCATCGGGAAAGAGTATTGTTTAGGAGATTTGTGAAAACAACTCTTGTGCCAAAAAACAGGTTTTCATCGTGAACCAATACATTCCATCCGTGCCCACCAAACTCATGCACGTGTCTGTTTTCCTCCAGCATTTCAATTTGACGGTGAGTGATAGCTGCTACGCACGCCAAACAACAAGAACGTCAAATTGGTTATTGTCAGTATTGTCCCGGAAATTGCAAGGAATGACCTACGTAACAATTTAGTTTAAAGAAAACATTAGCGGGTCAAACAATTAAAATAATACCCATTTTCAACAAACTTATACAATGTATTGATTAACATTTTTTCTTACCGGAGGTTGTGCAGGATATTCATCCAACGTAACCAGGCACCTACGTTGTCTGTAACCTAGAAGAGCGAGATCGTATCCGGGCATTCGTGGCACGCATCGTTGTACCTGTTACATAATAACAGTCTTCTTTCTGACGAATGAAATGGAATGTGGCCACATTGATGTATTGGCTTTGATCAATAAAAGCTTGCCACTCGGACCCTTGCAAATTAATGCGACCACGAACCAATTTCCAAGAAACCTTATGTTTGGTTCCCTATTGTGGATTAGGTATATCCAGCTTCTTGGGGTACAGTGTTTCAAGAAAACAAAGGAGGAATCATCTTAAATTTAAAAAGTAAGCACGTATATCAATTTGATGGTTACATTGATAAATTTATAACCTTAAGTAAGCATTTTAAGTACAACTTACCTGCAATGTCCTAATGTTTGTGCGGTTTGCCTCCACCAACAATTGGATGCTCATTCTATTTTAAAACCACAATCGTCTTAATGGTCAATAAGGTTATCACATATGCATAACATTCAACTAATACCAAGGTTGCAAAAATCGCTAGGCGTTAGTGAGGCGGTTGGGTAGGGCCTAGCGATTAATCGGTTAGGCGGGGAATAATCGGGGATTAATCGGATTGGAATTTTATGCACAAAAATGTAATTTTAGATATTATATTATTATATATATATGGGATAAGCGTATTGCATCAAAGTTCAAATATTTTAAGTATTCAAATATAGACATAATACATAATTATTCAAAGTTCAAAGTCAAGCATAAATATTACCCGGTTTGTTGATCATTTTTAAGCGACCTTTGACCTATTTTGTCCGATTAATCGGTTTGTTGACTGATTTTTAAGTGATTTTGTCCGATTTTTAAGTGATTTTGTTGACCAATTTTTAAGCGCTTTTGTCCTATTAATCCGATTAGACCGATTTTCTCCGATTAATCGGTTTGTTGACCGATTTTTAAGCGATCTTTGACCAAACCGATTAAATAGGCCGATTATGATAAATCAAGGCGCTTAGTGAGCGATCAGCGATTATGCGGGGATTAATCGGCCGCCTGGGCCGATTTTTACAACAGAGACTAATACAAGTCTTAGATGATCAATACATCTTTATCATTAAGGTGTCAAACAAAAAATGATTGAAGATGTACTACTACATATTTAACTATGTTTCAAAAACCAATAATCATATAGTCCTTTTAGAGTAAAAATCTGTATTTTTTTACGTTTATTCATCTTATCCCATACGTTTGTTAAAATCTAGTAAGAAATCCATAATCTACCCAACATACCATACGCCATTGCTTCATCCAATGTTTAAACATAAGCTCAGATAATTAATTACATAAGGTGTAGTGCTTTACCAAATCATATAAAAGCTATACTAACCTAGATTAAACATATGTTTACAAGTTGTCTAATTAGCTATTTAACAAATAGCTGCTACGTTTTCCACAATCCACATATATCCATGATTTTTTTATTCAAATCATCCTATATTTACATGTCACACAATATTCTAAAGAATCAAATCGCATATAGTTCTAATAAGCATTACATTATGATCAAAGGATACTATATTCTTTAGGATATGTTAAACATTGAGAAAAATTACCAAACATGCATTTGTATCCATCAACATATCAGAAACATGCATATCAATCACTTTACATTTGCAGGTTCATGGTTAAAAAAACAAAAGAAAAAAAGAAAAAAAAAAAAAAAAAAAACCAATGTGTAACATTACCTGATGATGCGGTTGTTGTGTTGAAGAAGATAGACTTGAATATTTTGCTTTGACTATGTGATTAAGTGTAGCCGTAATATGTCACGGTTCTCAAAACTGCAATGATTACTATTAATTAAGGGAAGGATTTTTTGTTTTATTTTTTTAGCTTGTATTATGGGAGCATTGCATATATACCCACTAAAACTCAAAAAGTTGCATATTTCTCCATAATACAAGTTTTTAATGCATGATGTAGAATGCAACTTAAGCATGTTTTTGGTATATATATATGCAAATATGTAAATTTTACACAACAATTACGTACCAAAACGGTACATTTGAAAAAGTACGCAACTATTTTATGACCTAAACCCTTGATTATATACATACAAAATATTTGGTAGAATCACCTAAAAAATTAAGTACCTTAACATACAAATAAATAATATTACATTAACATACGCGATATCGTAACTTCTCGCAAATAAATACATATGTCGAATAAAATATTGGTTAATCGAATATACAATGTAGCTATTGAATCACCGCCTGCATCAACGTTTGCAATGTTTTTGTATGATGTTTCCGTCCTTGAATGTCACGTTCATGTGATGATAAAAACACTGTGAAATCAAGTAACAAAAAAATTTAAACGTTGTAATAAAGTATATAATTGTAGGTACTTTTTAAATAAGAAACATACTATTCAATAACTTAGCACTACCAAGATTAACTTAGCGACAATATTAACTTGCTTGCCAAGATTAACTTCTTCCACCCCATTCTTATTCGATGTCAAATTCCAGCCCATTCTACTACGACTATATACACAGATGCTTAACATCTTAGAGCCAATCATGATTCATTGGGACGGGTGTATGATAGGGACCAATGATTATATATAGCTTCTAACTGAAACTATATATACACGTGACGCCAACGGACGCCAGCCACAATGAAACATGATTGACCTGAAGAAATTTACCAACTTCATTAAAGTACTTGGTTGTGATAATATTATGCATATAAAATAAAACGGTCACAAACATGCGACATAATCGTCTATACATTGCTATAGACCAGGTCAAGATATGGGCAATCTCAAGTTTAAAACTACCCGTCATAATTGATCAAAGCGTTGATGGTCATGGTAAGCTTAACACAGCCTCTATCAAAGTAAGACACCTATGTTATAAGCAAGCAAGTGGAGACGACTTAGTACTTTGGCGTCAACTCGAAATCCCATTGCCATGTCTATGAAATGGCTGCAAAGATTTGCACCAAACCTATTGCTATGACAATGACATAGGAATGGGTTTTCGAGGAAACTCAAAGTACCAAAGGTGTGCTGAATAAATAATTATCGATTCTACAAAAAGTTAATTTTACAGAGATGAAAAGACAAAAAGCCTATCCAGCGATGAAAAGACTTTTAAGTGCAATGGTTAAAATTTTAATGTTGAAACTAGGGAATAAGATCTTGTATACAGGCAACCCATCTA
Organism: Chrysanthemum makinoi; assembly: GCA_910596185.1. Lineage (NCBI taxonomy): Eukaryota > Viridiplantae > Streptophyta > Magnoliopsida > Asterales > Asteraceae > Chrysanthemum > Chrysanthemum makinoi. The sequence continues at coordinate 23,637,625 of OU343225.1, read as the reverse complement.
CCATACAGTCAAAAAAAATTTACTCATTTTTGCACATAATAGTGAGGCTCGAGATCGTATAAATCAATAGTTTCAAAAATATCAGGATATAACCGCCATGGTTGCAATAGTATAAAATATAGAATTGCCACGCCAAGACACGGAGTATCACATCATTTGCATGATTTAATAAGATACTTGTCATCACGACCTCATACACTGCGACACCTCATAATTATAGTTTTGCTAGATTGTTAAAAAAAGTTAAGGAACAATATGATATAGTTGCGGATTCAAACGGAAGTTGAACATACCAATTTGGCCGCGTTACTTTGTAGATGTGTATGGAATTTCAACTTAGTGAACCCTTGAATCCCCTACATACCTTTTGTCGTTTCATCTCCCTTTGAGCAAAGGCCTGCACCAGGCGATTTGCTAGATTGTTGAAAAACAAAAGGCACTGTTTGGGAATTTAGAATGGGTAACTATGCTGAAATTCCTTACTCATCTACAAAGTAACGTGGCCACCTTGGTACGTTCAACTTCCCTTTGAATCGAACTATATCATATTGATCCTTAACCTTTTTTTTAACAATCTAGCAAAAGTCTATAACAAGTATATCAGACTCATATAAACTTCCAAACCGAGTGTGCAATGTGATATGCATTAGCAAGGCTCGACTGTAAAAGGTTGGATAAACACCGAACATCGAGATATAACCGACATGGTTGCAAAAAAATAATGTAATAAAATTGCCATGCCAACATACGGTAAATCACATCATTTGCATATCAAATAAGATAATCGTCATCACAACCTCTTGCATATCACAAATAAACACATGTGGCCCAAAATAAACCAACTCCCTTTGAGCAAAGGCACGCACCGGCCGATTTGCTAGATTGTTGAAAAACAAAAGGAACGTATAGAAGCGAGAAGGGTTAATTATGTTTTTTGAAATCATAATTATTGTTTTGCTAGATTGTTAAAAAAAGTTAAGGAACAATATGATATAGTTGCGGATTCAAAAAGAAGTTGAACATACCTCTATCACATCATCTGATTGATTTATTAAGATATATCATCACAACCTCTATCAAAGTAAGACACTTATGAACAAAATAGAGTTTATACATGCAAAGGAAATGGTCAAAAAGTTAAATGTCAATATGTTATAAGCAAGCAAGTGGAGACAACTTAGTACTTTGAGCGTCCACTAGAAATCCCATTGCCATGTCTCGAAATGGTCGCAAAGATTTGCATCAAACCTTGCTATGACAAAGGACATAGGAATGGGTTTTCGAGGGAAGCTCAAAGTACCAAGTGTAAATAATTATCGATTCTCTAAAGTGTATGTGTTGAATAGGATAATGAAGGAGTGTGGCCTGCCATGAACAATACACACTATATCATTATCGCAATCAACACACCTCATAAAAAAGAAACACAATCAAACCCTTTACGAGATCCCCTACGGTCCTTTTGTCGTTTCAACTCCCTTTGTGCAATTGCTTGCACCGGGCAAATGCTAGATTGTTGAAAAACAAAAGGAACGATATGGGATCTCGAAAGGGTTTGATTGTGTTTTTAAGATCATAAAGAAAGTGTTTTCCTAAAAAAGAAGCATAGTTAACCCTTCTGAGTCCCCATACATTAACATTTAACTATTCTTTTTATATTTACTAAACTGCATACCTTATTGACTATTATGCGATCACAACAACAACAACAACAAAAAACAAAAGGCAATAGCGTAGTGCGAAAGGATAGAGAAAGCATACGACAAAAACAAAAGGCAATAGCGTAGTAAAAGGAAAGCAAGCAAACAAGAAAATCAGGGAAAAGAAAAGACGCACAAGCACGCCATAAATACGCCAATAGCAAAGCGCAAATGGACATAAAACCAAAAAGCCGGCACACCAAAAGCGGCCAACAAAGGGGGCAACAGAGCAAATCAAAGTAGCACACGAGGCATAAAGCTAAGGCAAAAATACACGAAGCACCAAAAGACCGAACGCAAGGAGCAAGACAAAGCAGGCAAACCTAAGGGCAACAACGAGCAACGCAAACCATGCACGGGGCCTAAGACTACGGCAAAGTAAAAAAGAGGCTACAAAACAAAACACGCAAGGAGGCAAAAGGGGACACCTAAAAGCCAACCTAGCACCACTACCTGCAAATCTCATTCTTCGCGTCTACTAATCTCATTCTTCGCGTCTCATTCTTCACGCACCCATACTGCATGTATAACACGTAATCGTTATTACCTCAACTAATGATCCATAAATCATCAAACATCTACTTTTCCTATGCAAATGACTAATACCCTGACTAACATCCTAAACTAACATAACACAAACTAGCAGTAAATTATAAACATCCTAAACTAACAAACTAGCAGTAAATTATAACAGTTTCCCTCAGAATGCTGCTCTCTTCGCCCATCCGCTCGATCAACATTTTCTCCTCTGCTATGTCTTGCAATATCAACAACCTGAAAGCATCGCTGAGCTTGCCGGATTCAATGGCGGCTTTCATTTCATCGATATTAGGTGTGGAAGACATTTTGTGTGTTTAGGGGTAAAATTATTGATAGTTGTGTGTTTAGGGTTAAAATGATTGATACTTGTGTGTTTTTTATGGTTAGGTAAGTATACATAATTACAATGTACCTCACAATTTGCACAAATAATCACAAAAAAACACTTAAGAGGCATCGGAAAATTTATTTTGGGTGTTACTGTAGCCCTTTCATATTCTTCCATGCATAAATGTGATATGCAATAGTTCAAAAAAAAAAAAAAAAAAAAAAAAAAAAAAAAAAAAAGTGATATGCAGGAGGAGTATTTAGGAAGATATCTAATATTGCATTTTAAACCCTTCATTTTTTCATTGGATCTAAACCAGACCCTATATACTAGGGGTCTTCACGGGCGGTTCGCTCGGTTCGGTTAGAGATTTTAACTATCCATCACGGGGCGGGTAGTTCATTCTACTATACAAAACCGAACCGTACTAGGCGGGTAACGACATGCGGGTATCGAAATGAGCGGTTACCCCGGTTAAATCACGGTTAACCATTCAAAAAATTAATCAATCAATCGGGCGAACAATAACATAAATTAGAACGTAATATGTCATTTTAGTAAAATTAAATAACACTAAAGATATTAGAATAATAGTAATGTTGTTGTGTCGTAATAGCAACATTCAAATTACCATATCTAACAAAATAACTAATACTAATTATTTGACGTTTATAGATTACGATCACATTAATCATATGTAATCCATGGACGTTAGTAAATGATCAAATTAGATAAGTAAAATGCATTATGAACCGTGATAAGCGGGTTTTTCGGTTTCGGGTTTTCTCGGTTTCAGTTTCTTCGGTTATCGGTTTTTAGCGGTTATCGGATTTGCTCAACTTCTTAAAATTTATGTCAACTGCAATACATCGACCAAAATCAAAGTTAGTCATCTTTACAATGTAGCATATTGACCAAAATCAAAGTTAGTCATCATTACTATGTATGATGAGTGTCTAAATACTCATCATTTTTGTATAATCTAAACTGCAAATTCATCTGAAAACACTCAGAAACACATCAAAATGATCAAATTATCACAAATCAGTGTTTTATGTGTTTTAAATGCAAAAATATCAAAATCAGATGAAAAACGTTCCAAATTTGCAAAATTGGCAGTTTTAGTCCCCCAAGTTTTAAAAGTTGTCAAATCTAGTCCCGAATTCAAAATGTGGAATTTTATCATTCAAGGTCCCTGAAGTATTCTAAGTTGTTTAAAATGATCCTTGAATGATTCTTTGGTCAATTGGCAAGAAAGGTCCTCAAACTTTGGAAATTTACAAAATTAGTCCTTGGACCTTTAAAAATGGATTTTATGCAAAAAGGGCCCTTGTTCTATCAAAGTTTGTCATGATTGGTCCTTATGGGAGCATTGGAAAAATATCACTTTCAGTCCCTCAAGTTTGGTCGAATTACAATTTTAGTCCTTATTGTTACTACTTATACCAAACGGACACCTTATATCACTAAAGCCCAAATCCAATCCAATATACTAGCCCAACCCAACGCTTTGACCCTTGAACCTTGACCCCCAGGTCACAACTCTTTGACCCGACCATATCTATTTTGACCCCTTTTATTATTTATCTACGGTCAATGAAAGTCAAAAACAGAGAATACGCTACCATATACCACTTGTAGCGGTGTCTCTCCCAAGTCTGTATACCCAAAACCATGACCGGTTTTCACCACATTTTCAACCCCTCCCATTCCTTGTCCCTCCACACCTTCTAAACAACAAAAGCTTTAATTAAAACAACCAAACTCATTAAAGCTAAAACACCTTTGAAGAATTTTTGGCCAAAAGCTAGGTGGACGGTTCTGATTATTTGGAGTGATCCAAGGGCTTAGGTTTGGTGGGAAAGAGTCAGAGGTCAAAAAGGATTGCTGAAAAGTCTATAAAGAGAAGAAGGATGCAATGTATCTATGTATGTAGAGTAATTTTAATGTTTTAATGTCGTTTTTAGTGTTTTTCAAGTAAAAGTGTAATTTAAATCCTTCAAGCACTCTGTTTAAGTCTTTTAATGTATTGTAAAGCTTTTCCAAGTAGCAATTTAAAGTTTTAATCACTTCTCAAGTTTATGCAATTTCTCATTTTTATGCAAAATCTCATGTTGGATTAAAGGTTGTTGTTTGTTGTTTGTATGGATTAGAATAGGTCACATAAGCTCCCAAATAGCTTATAAAAGCTATTAGAAACAATAAAAATTAGTTTAGACTAAAAAATCAAAAATTACCAAAAATCCAAATTAAATACTTCAAAAATCAAAAATCACTTGAAAATGGTGATCACAGCTGGAGCAAGGTACATAGTGGATGGCCTTGGGTTAGTAGCTTATTGGTAAGCTTATAGGGGTGCTCATTGATCTTGGTTCTCAGTTTTAAGCATTGGAAGCATTTGTAAGCTTTTTGATAAATTTGGCATTTTACTGTTGTAGTGATTAATTAGCTTATCTTTTTGTTTCTTTGTGTTCACTAGTTATAATATAGTGTGTTTAAGCTTTTAAATCAGTAGTTTGTTAATTTAAATTTGTGTTTTGAGAAAATCTTATTTAGGCAGTCATAATAGTTCAAGTCTCATTTCTTAGTTTTAAGTTGATATTACTGTGGATTCAAGCTTGTTTAGTCTTGGTTAATGATTATATAGAGTCTGCAATTAAGCTCATGGTTTAAATTTGAGAGTTGCTTTGTAAAAAGTCCATAACAGTCAAGAGAAAGGGTGTTTGGTTTATTGTGTTCAAAGGTTCTTTGGTCATTTGCTTTGTTGGAAATCTGTCTAAATAAGTCTAAACAACTGATCTCAGTCACTAGAACCATTTCTCAATAGCAAAAAGTCAAAAATTCTTCAAATCAATAGTAGTGCAGTCACTGTTGGATATTTAGGATATAGAATCTTGATTTTGTGTTTGAAAGTTGATAATCTTGCTCTATTCAGTCTTAACATACCTTAATACAACATCATCAGTGTTTAAGAACAGATCAAAAGTCACTTTGGTCAACTTTTTGGTTTTTATCAAAAAGTCAAATTTCACCCTAGGTCGTTTTTGATTAAAATAGATCTTTTCATTGTAAGTTTAATACTGAGTTTGAGCTTATAAGCTCTTGGGATATTAAAGTCTAGTTGGTAAAGAAAAATAGAAAAATGATAGTTCTTTGTTTCTCAGCTGTTTGAGTGCTTTTTAGTTAGCTTTTTGTGGACACCTTGACTGCAAATCTGCCCTGTGCACAGAAATTGAGTCCAAATTGATAAGCTCATAGAGAGCTTATTAGTGCTTCAAATCTCTTGTTCTCTGGTTCTTTGGAAAGCCAACCTGGTCTTCTTAGTGTATCAAGTCTTGTGTTTCATTTTTAAGCTTATTAGCTAGGGCTGCTAAGGGCTTGGAGATTGTCCCATTTCTGTCTCAATAGCCAAGTGCTTATTGCTTATCATTAACTTATCAGTGTGCTTCTTTGCATATTTTAACCTCATTTCAGTCTCTCTAACTTGTTTGCATTTGTTTTGAGCCCTTGTTTCTTCTGTCAAGCTTGTTTGAGCTTATTTCCATCAAATAAGCTCATATAAGCACTGTTGGATCATAAGCTCATCAAAACTGCTTATTTGAAGTTTGTAAAATTTTTGTGTTCATTAAAGTTTCATAATATCATTAGTAAAGTAGTTTTCAAAAAGAAAATACAGAAAAAGTCCAAATAAAAATCAGTGATAGTGTTTATTTAAGGTTTTTTAGCTTTTTGATTTTTCTTTTCATCTTTTTAATAAGCAAATCTTGTTTTTATAGTTTTCTTAGGTTTCTGTCATCATATAGGATTTTTAGAAAAAGTTTCAGATTTTTCTCTATCTTTTTAGTATTTATTATAATTATAAATAGTTAATAAATAATAAATAATTAGTAATAAATAATTAAAAAGCATAAAAAATATATTTTCTGTTTTAAAATTAGTTTTATCATATTTTAGATTTTTCAAAGTTAAAATTTTATTTTTCCAAGTTTATTTTCTATTTTCTAGTAATTAAGTGTATTTTAAATAATAATTAATTAGTAATAATTAGATAAAAAGTGTGAAAAATATATTTTTAATTTTAAAATTAGTTTTATAGTATTTTAGATTTTTCAGAATCATAAGTTTATTTTTCTAGCCTTATTTTGTATTTTCTTATATTTTAGAGTATTTATTAATTAGTTAAAATAGTTTTTAATTAATTATAATTAATTAAATAGTGTTAAAAATAATTTTCTTTTTCTAATAATTTTCTTTTATTTTTAGGATTCCAAAAATGTCATTTTTATATTTTTAGGCCTTTTATCTCTTAGTTTTCACTTTTTATTTTGTGCGTATACGTAGTTTTTAAACTTACGTTTACGTTTCTTTGATCTGGTTGTTGTGCTTTCCAATTCTGTGTCCAATTCTATTCCAGTCAATCAGTAGTGTAATATTTCTAATCAAAACCTTTACAGATCACTATCCTTAGTGATCATTCTATCTTCTGAGTTTGTTTAACACACCATTGAGTCTCCTTGGGACTAAACGACCCGGGAATTCACTATATTCTCTGATCTTCATTGTATTTGTGTAGCATGTTTTAAGTCTGTTTGACTTGGCGGTTCCGCGAGATCAAATTTTACGCCACAGCGGAGGCTTTAGCGTGTGTTTAGTCATTTTCAGATCCATTGTTGCACATACCCACCATTTGTAAAAAGTTTTTGTAAAGTTATAAGAAAGTCAAAAAAGTCATTAACACTTTTCCTAAAGTGTTAAAACACCAAAAAAAATATAAAACAACAAAACAATCGGAACGTTTTCTATTTTGTATTCTCTTTTAAGGTGATTCTTGAAGAGATACGATTTGGTTAAACGGGACGATAACAAAAATATTGTCCAAAAGTTTTTGAACCCATTTGCACAAATCTTACCTACGTCTTTGATTGGTACTTAATTGAATACATAAAATCAACCACCGCAAATCAAGGCAAAGGCACTACCTAATGGGGTGCGACCATTACTAAGTTCCCGAACATCAGATTTAAAACTTGCCTTTGTGTCACTTGTGATTTGGTGTACCTTTTTCAAAGAAGCCATTTCATCTGTGATTATTGGTTAAGTTCACTTGTGTTTTGCCTCATTTGTTTTGAAAATTGGTTTTTATACATAGTGCATGCGCACTCGTTCTTCCAGTTCTACAAGTCCACTTTCCGAACTTGGAAACATTCCTCGTGAGACGTAGGGGCGTTCACTCCTTCACCGTGGATGAGAACGTCTACCACCACCACCTCGTCGAAATGGCGGAAGACAAGCCGATGAATGAGCTTCTCCAAGCACCCATCGAGGGTTACGGAGATGCCATTGTTGTTCCGACCATCGGTACGACACTTTCGAGCTCAAAACCGGGTTGCTCAATCTAGTAACCCAAAGCCAATTCTATGGTTTTGGGCGGGATGATCCTCATGCACACATTCGATGGTTTAACAAGATTGCATCTACCATCAAGTACAAGAATGTCCCAACCGAAGCTATCAAGCTTCTTCTGTTCCCATTTTCTCTAGAGGGACAAGCCCGGAATTGGCTTGAGAAACAACCCCCGTTCTATAGAGACATGGGAAGATCTTGTCACCAAGTTCGTTAACGAGTTCTATCCTCCATACCGAACCACAAGTCTTAAGAATGAGATAATGAAATTTTCTCAAAGATTTGATGAATCGTTCGGGGAGGCATGGGATCGTTACAAAGAGTTGCTTCACAAGTGTCCGCATCATGGTTTTACCGAGTTAATGCAAATGGATACTTTCTACAATGGTCTCAATCAGGCCAATCAAGATTCTTTGAATGCCTCCGGGAGGTAATTTCTGAGCAAGACCACAAAAGAGGCCTTGCGATCATTGAGAACAAATCTCGGTCCGTCCTTTCGTGAGCTAAGACATATCAGTCTAATTCTGGACCTTCTTCTTCTTCATCCCGGTGAGTACATCTAGCACCGATGCTAAGATTGATAAACTCTGAGACATTGTTCAAGCTTTGGTTCTTGCTAACCAAAAGAAAGTCTCCTTCACTGGACTCCTACACATACGAAGTGAAGAAAGTTGAAAGTTGTGTTACCTGTGGTGGTCCTCATGCTTATTATAATTGTACTGCCACCGATGGTAGTCCTTTTGAGGCCAATGCTTTAGCCGGTAGTTCACAGCAAGGAGGTAATCAATACCGTCCTCAAAATGAACTACACTACCGTGCTAACACTAATCAGGGCACCACCGGTTTTAACGAAATCACAACATGCAAAACCGAAACCAAAACCAACCTAGAATGAACCAAGGTTATCAAAACCAAGGTAATTTCTATCTTGGACCCAATCAAGGTTTCCAACATCAAGGAAACCTTCATCAAAACCATTTGAATCGAGGGAATCAATTTCATGGGAATATGAATCCTAATCAAGGAAATTTTGGCTATAATCAAAACATACGGCCTCAAATTGTCCCTCCAGCTCCTCCGTCATTACTCCTCCGGGACCATCATCGATGAGTTAAAGGCGGCATTCATGAAATCCCAAGATGAAATGAACGGGTTGTTGGTCGGCAGATTGCCGATCCGAAGAAGTCTTTAAATGATCGACCCTCGGCTCGGTACTTTACCGAGCAACACGATCGCTAACCGAGGGCGATGCCAAGGCGATCACAACCCGAAGTGGTGTTTCATACAGACCCTTTGTTCTACTACCTCTTCTTCTTCTTCTTCCAAAGGTAGTGGGCGGTGAACCGAGGACACATAATGGACCTCGACTCCAATGCCCCCCCCTCCTGTGGCAATGAGTCAAGTTACCAAGGAAACAACGGACAAAGTGCATTATTCTAGCCCACGGCACCGACACTTCCAACCTTCGGTAGTCCAACCTCAAGTGGTCCAGAAACCCAAATCAAATCAAGGAGTTGTTTTTGAACCTCCTATAGCTCTGTTGAGAATCGAATCCAAATCTTCTATTCCTTACCCATCACGCTTGAATGAGCAAAGCTCATGAGAAAGCTAGTCATCAAATGGATAATTTTTTCCAAATTTTCCAAGAGTTACACTTTGACATAAGCTTTCGGATGCTATCATCTCGATGCCCAAGTTTGCATCAACTCTCAAGCACATGTTAAGCAATAAGGAAAAGCTGTTTGAAATGGCTAAGACTCCTCTTAACGAGAACTGCCAAAGAAGTTATTCCGAAAAGCTTCCTGAAAAGCTTGGAGATCCCGGAAATTTCTCTTACCATGTGTATTCCGGAATGGTTGAATGCTTTGCCCTAGCGGATCTTGGTGCAAGCATTAATCTTATGCCATATTCGTGTGGAAGAAACTTTCTCTTCCGGAACTCACTCCTACATGCATGACTCTCGAGCTTGCAGATCGATCCATATCCCGTCCTCTTGGCATTGCCGAGGACGTATTTGTGAAAGTAGGAAAGTTCCATTTCCAGCTGACTTCGTGGTTGTTGATTTTGATGCCGATCATCGGGTTCCTCTCATTGTTGGTCGAGGATTCCCGAGCGGCCGTGCTCTCATAGATGTATTTGAGCAAGAAATCACATTGCGTGTTGGTAATGAAGCCGTCACCTTCAACCTTGACCAAACTTCGGGTACTCCATAAATTATGATTAATCGGTTAACCGAATAGATATCATTGATGTTGCCACTGAAGAGTACTCTCAAGAAGTTCTTGGTTATTCTCATAATTAGTGGGGGATTCCACCACATCTTCTCAACCTATCATAGCCAATTCTACTCCTTTTATCACTCCTTTTGAGGGAAATGACTCCATCTCAGAAGAGATTGAGGCATACTTGGCTAGTGATTATGTGCCTTGGGAAATTGATCACGCTCCAATTGATATTGAGGGGGACATACTTCTTATTGAGAAGCTGCTCAATGATGATCCATCATCCACCCCTCATCCTAATGATTCAATCAGGTTGAGATTAATCAAAATGAGATTAATCTGGAGGGAGATTTTCTTCTTGAGAAATTATTAAATCATGACATTTCTCCTCCACTCCCTCCCGTCGAACTTCATAACGAGGAAGTCAATTCAGTTGAGAAAACTGAAGAATTTCCTGAGGTTGAGCTTAAGGACTTACCTCCTCATCTTGAGTATGCATTTCTAGAAGGTGATGATAAATTACCCGTCATTATTGCTCGAGATTTGAGTAAAGATGAAAAAGCTGCTCTCATAAAAATCTTGAAGTCTCACAAGCGAGCAATTGCTTGGAAACTCTCCGACATCAAAGGTATAAACCCTGAGTTTTGTACCCATAAAATCTTGATGGAGGATGACTTTAAACAAGCGAGTTCAACATCGAGACGAGTGAATCCAACAATCCATGATGTTATCAAACAAGAGGTTATCAAACTTCTTGATGCAGGATTGATTTACCCGATCTCGCGTCCTTGGGTCAGCCCAATTCATTGTGTTCCTAAAAAGGGTGGCATTATTGTTGTCACAAATGAAAATAACGAGTTAATTCCAACTCGATTGGTTACGGGATGGCGTGTTTGCATCGACTATCGTAAGTTGAATGACGCCACCCGTAAAGACCATTTTCCTCTACCCTTCATGGACCGAATGCTTGAGAGATTAGCAGGGAACGAATACTATTGTTTCCTTGATGGTTTCTCGGGTTATTTTCGGATCCCCATTGATCCAAAGGATCAAGAGAAGACCACATTCACTTGCCCATACGGAACTTTTGCCTACAAACGTATGCCTTTTGGCTTATGTAATGCTCCCCGCACGCCAACGATGTATGATGGCCATTTTCCACGACATGATCGGGAAACAATGGAGGTGTTTATGGATGACTTCTCGGTCATTGGGGATTCGTTTCAAACATGTCTCTCCCATTTAGATAAAATGCTCAAACGGTGTGAAGACACTAATCTTTGTCTAAACTGGGAGAAAAGTCACTTTATGGTCAAAGAAGGCATAGTCCTTGGCCATAAAATTTCAAAGAACGGGATTGAGGTAGATAGAGCTAAAGTCGATGTTATTGCTAAACTGCCTCATCCTACTACCGTCAAGGGTATTAGGAGTTTTTTAGGTCATGCCGGTTTCTATCGTAGATTTATACAAGATTTTTCCAAAATCGCCCGGCCTATGACCCATCTTCTTGAAAAGGATGCTCCTTTTATCTTTTCACCCGAGTGCATCGTAGCTTTTGAAACATTGAAGAAAAAGCTTCAAGCACCCATTCTCGTTGCTCTCGACGGACTTGCCTTTTGAACTCATGTGTGATGCAAGTGATTTTGCTATCGGTGCAGTCCTAGGGCAACGAAGAAACAAGCATTTCCAAAATTTCCTATTCACTACGCAAGCAAAACTATGGTCGAGGCTCAAACTCATTACACTACCACAGAAAAAGAGCTATTAGCCATGGTGTATGCATTTGAGAAGTTTCGGCCGTATCTTATCTTGACCAAATGCGTGGTGTATACGGATCACTCGGCTCTTAAATATCTCTTTGCAAAACAAGATGCAAAGCCGAGATTGCTTCGTTGGATTCTCCTCCTCCAAGAATTTGATATCATTATACGTGATAAAAAGGAGCGAGAATCTAGCGCCGATCATCTGTCGATTAGAAAACCCTCACCAGGATGTTTTCAAGAAAAAGGAAATAAATGAAACATTTCCTCTCGAGACACTCAATCGCGTTTCTTTTCGGTAGAAATTCTACCACCCCATGGTATGCGACTTTGCAAATTACCATGCGGGTAACTTCATTGAAAGGGATGTCGACCCCACAGAAGAACAAATTCTTCAAAGATGTTAAACATTATTTCTGGGACGACCCTTTCTTGTTCAAAATCTGTGCGGATCAAGTCATCCGACGGTGTGTTTATGGACAGGAAGCTATTGATATTCTCACACTTGCCATCCGGACCCACCGGGGCCCATCATAGTCCAAACTACACCGCCAAAAAGGTGTTTGATTCCGGGTTCTATTGGCCCACAATCTATAAGGATGCCCACGATTATGTCAAAACACGCTTGTCGTCATGGTAATATATCTCAAAGGAATGAAATGCCACAAAATGCCATTCAAGTTTGTGAGATATTTGACATATGGGGTATTGATTTTATGGGGCCATTTCCTTCGTCTCGTGGTAACAAGTACATACTCGTGGCCGTTGACTATTTGTCAAAATGGGTTGAAGCAAAAGCCTTACCCACCAATGATGCCCGAGTAGTTGTGAAGTTTTTGAAATCTCTGTTTGCCAGGTTTGGAACTCCGAGAGCGATAATCAGTGATCGTGGTACACATTTTTGTAATGACCAATTTGAAAGAGTCATGCAAAAATATGGTGTTACCCATCGTCTCTCCATCGCATACCACCCCCAAACAAGTGAAGGGCGGTGTGGAAGTTTCAAACCGGGGTATTAAAAGGATTCTTGAAAGGACGATGGCGAGAATCGTGCATCCCGGTCGGATAAACCGATGGCGCACTCGGGCTTTTCGTATAAACTTACAAAACACCCATGGTGTACTCATACAAGCTAGTGTATGCGGAAAGGCATGTCATCTTCCGATCGAGTTAGAGCACAAGGCATCTTGGGCCTTAAAACATGCAAACTTCGATATACAGATAGCCGGTGATCACAGAAAAGTTCAAATGAATGAACTAAATGAACTTCGTGATCAAGCTTATGAGAACTCTTTAATCTACAAGCAAAAGACAAAGAAGATTCATGACTCCAAGATCAAGAACCGCGTTTTTAACGTTGGTGATCGAGTCCTTCTTTTCAACTCAAGATTGAAGATTTTCTCGGGAAAGCTCAAGTCCCTGGTTCAGCCCATTCACTATCGCTAAGGTTTATCCTTATGGTACCGTTGAGTTATCTCAACCCGATGGTCCTAATTTTAAAGTGAATGGTCATCGAGTGAAGCATTACTTTGGAGAGGACATTCCCCCTGTGGTTGTCCCGGATTTACAAACATTTCCCATGAACCAATGAATGCGGGGATCGAGTCAAGCTAGTGACTCGGTAATCAAAACATTAGCATGCACCATATGGGTTTTCACCCATAATTACGCTCTTCTTATCCCTTTCTACCACCCTAGTGTGGGGAGTTTTCCCCTGTTGTATATTCTCAATTTTAAAAAATCTTTCTAATTAATGGCCGTAGTATTTCCCTTTTACGTTCTTTGTTTCGGCATAACCGCGGTACTTTGAATATTGAGGGCAATATTCATTTCTAAGTGTGGGGAATTCTCGAATTTCATATATTATTTACCCAATTCCCCCGTTTTTGGCCAAAATTTTTTTTTTTGGAGTAAGTGTTTTACACTTACGACTTGGTTATCGATCCGCCATGTCGTAAGACAAAAGGATTGGCTAATCCAGGAGCAAACGGCTCTTGGTAAAGATTTCTCAAATACGTTTATATGGCTTGCAATTTGCCCAAAATTGTATGGTTCTTCGACTCCCCATCATCCTCAAAGATAATGAGGTGGCTAGCCCAAGGTTATGGCTTGTGGTAAAGCGATGGAAAATCCATAATTGGTATTCACTCACCAAAGATAATCACGATAATTTATCTAAGAGTTGGCTAGTCCAGAAGGGTACGGCTTCTAGTAAAGACACATCAAATCCGTTATATGGTTTATGATTTGCCAATAAATCATTTGGTTATCGTTGTACCAAGATTCTTACTTGAATCAAAACAATTGGCTACTCCAGAAGTGATGGCTTTTGGTAAAGAGTTTTTCAAATCCATCAAAGTTTTCTCAAATCATTGCTAGGGACTAGCAATATCTCGATAATGGGGATTGATGAGTGTCTAAATACTCATCATTTTGTATAATCTAAAGCTGCAAATTCATCGAAAACACTCGGAAACACATCAAAATGATCAAATTATCACAAATCAGTGTTTTATGTGTTTTAAATGCAAAAATATCAAAATCGATGAAAAACGTTCCAAATTTGCAAAATTGGCAGTTTTAGTCCCCCAAGTTTTAAAAGTTGTCAAATCTAGTCCCTGGAATTCAAAAATGTGGAAATTTATCATTCAAGGTCCCTGAAGTATTCTAAGTTGTTTAAAATGATCCTTGAATGATTCTTTGGTCAATTGGCAAGAAAGGTCCTCAAACTTTGGAAATTTACAAAATTAGTCCTTGGACCTTTAAAAATGGATTTTATGCAAAAAGGGCCCTTGTTCTATCAAAGTTTGTCATGATTGGTCCTTATGGGAGCATTGGAAAAATATCACTTTCAGATTCCCAAGTTTGGTGAATTACAATTTTAGTCCTTATTGTTACTACTTATACCAAACGGACACCTTATATCACTAAAGCCCAAATCCAATCCAATATACTAGCCCAACCCAACTGCCTTTGACCCTTGAACCTTGACCCCCCAGGTCACAACTCTTTTTGACCCCAGCCATATCTATTTTGACCCCCTTGTTATTATTTATCTACGGTCAATGAAAGTCAAAAACAGAGAATACGCGCCCATATACCACTTGCACTATAGCAGTGTCTCTCCCAAGTCTGTATACCCAAAACCATGACTGGTTTTCACCACATTTTCAACCCCCTCCCATTCCTTGTCCCCTCCACACCTTCTAAACAACAAAAAGCTTTAATTAAAACAACCAAACTCATTAAAGCTAAAACGCTGAAGAAGTTTTGGCCAAAAAGCTAGGTGGGCCGGTTCGATTATTTGGAGTGATCCAAGGGCTTAGGTTTGGTGGGAAAGAGTCAGAGGTCAAAAAGGATTGCTGAAAAGTCTATAAAGAGAAGAAGGATGCAATGTATCTATGTATGTAGAGTAATTTTAATGTTTTAATGTGCGTTTTAGTGTTTTTCAAGTAAAAGTGTAATTTAAATCCTTCAAGCACTCTGTTTAAGTCTTTTAATGTATTGTAAAGCTTTTCCAAGTAGCAATTTAAAGTTTTAATCACTTCTCAAGTTTATGCAATTTCTCATTTTTATGCAAAATCTCATGTTGGATTAAAGGTTGTTGTTTGTTGTTTGTATGGATTAGAATAGGTCACATAAGCTCCCAAATAGCTTATAAAAGCTATTAGAAACAATAAAAATTAGTTTAGACTAAAAAATCAAAAATTACCAAAAATCCAAATTAAATACTTCAAAAACAAAATCACTTGAAAATGGTGATCACAATGGAGCAAGGTACATAGTGGATGGCCTTGGGTTAGTAGCTTATTGGTAAGCTTATAGGGGTGCTCATTGATCTTGGTTCTCAGTTTTAAGCATTGGAAGCATTTGTAAGCTTTTTGATAAATTTGGCATTTCCTGTTGTAGTGATTAATTAGCTTATCTTTTTGTTTCTTTGTGTTCACTAGTTATAATATAGTGTGTTTAAGCTTTTAAATCAGTAGTTTGTTAATTTAAATTTGTGTTTTGAGAAAATCTTATTTAGGCAGTCATAATAGTTCAAGTCTCATTTCTTAGTTTTAAGTTGATATTACTGTGGATTCAAGCTTGTTTAGTCTTGGTTAATGATTATATAGAGTCTGCAATTAAGCTCATGGTTTAAATTTGAGAGTTGCTTTGTAAAAAGTCCATAACAGTCAAGAGAAAGGGTGTTTGGTTTATTGTGTTCAAAGGTTCTTTGGTCATTTGCTTTGTTGGAAATCTGTCTAAATAAGTCTAAACAACTGATCTCAGTCACTAGAACCATTTCTCAATAGCAAAAAGTCAAAAATTCTTCAAATCAATAGTAGTGCAGTCACTGTTGGATATTTAGGATATAGAATCTTGATTTTGTGTTTGAAAGTTGATAATCTTGCTCTATTCAGTCTTAACATACCTTAATACAACATCATCAGTGTTTAAGAACAGATCAAAAGTCACTTTGGTCAACTTTTTGGTTTTTATCAAAAAGTCAAATTTCACCCTAGGTCGTTTTTGATTAAAATAGATCTTTTCATTGTAAGTTTAATACTGAGTTTGAGCTTATAAGCTCTTGGGATATTAAAGTCTAGTTGGTAAAGAAAAATAGAAAAATGATAGTTCTTTGTTTCTCAGCTGTTTGAGTGCTTTTTAGTTAGCTTTTTGTGGACACCTTATTATGAAATCATACGTACGAAATTGAGTCCAAATTGATAAGCTCATAGAGAGCTTATTAGTGCTTCAAATCTCTTGTTCTCTGGTTCTTTGGAAAGCCAACCTGGTCTTCTTAGTGTATCAAGTCTTGTGTTTCATTTTTAAGCTTATTAGCTAGGGCTGCTAAGGGCTTGGAGATTGTCCCATTTCTGTCTCAATAGCCAAGTGCTTATTGCTTATCATTAACTTATCAGTGTGCTTCTTTGCATATTTTAACCTCATTTCAGTCTCTCTAACTTGTTTGCATTTGTTTTGAGCCCTTGTTTCTTCTGTCAAGCTTGTTTGAGCTTATTTCCATCAAATAAGCTCATATAAGCACTGTTGGATCATAAGCTCATCAAAACTGCTTATTTGAAGTTTGTAAAATTTTTGTGTTCATTAAAGTTTCATAATATCATTAGTAAAGTAGTTTTCAAAAAGAAAATACAGAAAAAGTCCAAATAAAAATCAGTGATAGTGTTTATTTAAGGTTTTTTAGCTTTTTGATTTTTCTTTTCATCTTTTTAATAAGCAAATCTTGTTTTTATAGTTTTCTTAGGTTTCTGTCATCATATAGGATTTTTAGAAAAAGTTTCAGATTTTTCTCTATCTTTTTAGTATTTATTATAATTATAAATAGTTAATAAATAATAAATAATTAGTAATAAATAATTAAAAAGCATAAAAAATATCTTTTCTGTTTTAAAATTAGTTTTATCATATTTTAGATTTTTCAAAGTTAAAATTTTATTTTTCCAAGTTTATTTTCTATTTTCTAGTAATTAAGTGTATTTTAAATAATAATTAATTAGTAATAATTAGATAAAAGTGTGAAAAATATATTTTTAATTTTAAAATTAGTTTTATAGTATTTTAGATTTTTCAGAATCATAAGTTTATTTTTCTAGCCTTATTTTGTATTTTCTTATATTTTAGAGTATTTATTAATTAGTTAAAATAGTTTTTAATTAATTATAATTAATTAAATAGTGTTAAAAATAATTTTCTTTTTCTAATAATTTTCTTTTATTTTTAGGATTCCAAAATGTCATTTTTATATTTTAGGCCTTTTATCTCTTAGTTTTCACTTTTTATTTTGCGATATCGTAGTTTTTAAACTTACGTTTACGTTTCTTTGATCTGGTTGTTGTGCTTTCCAATTTTGTCCAATTCTATTCCAGTCAATCGATCGTAATATTTCTAATCAAAACCTTTACAGATCACTATCCTTAGTGATCATTCTATCTTCTGAGTTTGTTTAACACACCATTGAGTCTCCTTGGGACTAAACGACCCGAGAATTCACTATATTCTCTGATCTTCATTGTATTTGTGTCTGAGTTGTTTTAAGTCTGTTTGACTTGACGGTTCCGCACAGATCAATGTAGTCATCTACAGTAGAACTGAAGAAGACTAATCTTGCTTTATAGACACTACAACGTTGGCAAACAATGAATTCGGTGGTTATTAATTTGCGAACCATGCAAATTTGCATAACAAAACCACGTAAACATTACCGACAAGGTTACAACAACATTCGCAACAAGAATTGTCGACACAATAGGATCTTGACACATATGATAACATCAATTGCAACACATTACGTAACTACTTGCATATAATATTACGTAAATTGCGACACAATAGATGCACACATATGTTTAGCCATACTATATGAGTTAGGGGTTGTTTACTTTTTTGAATACTTTTTTCGCCTTCGCGTGTATACTTTATACACACCTGCGTTATATGCGTTTTGTGTTTTTTATCCCATTTTAATCGTTTTCGTCCGCCTTTGTCCCCTGTCGTTTTTATCACGTTTTTTTTGTTTGATTTTTTTGTCCGTGTTTACGTTTTCTGCTATTTTTTTATGTTTCCGCCCGTTTTCGTCAGTTTTAGCGGTCGTTCCTTCCGCCTGGTTCCATCCGTTCCATTCCATTCCTTCAGATTTTTATTTCATTTTTTCCATTTCATTCTGGTCCATTCCTTTTATTTTGGTCCATTCCATTTCACGTGTCCAGTCCATTTATTCATTTTTGTCCATTTTTCGTCATTTCATCCTTCCGTTTTTATTTCATCTTTTAGTCCCGTTTTGCTTTTACACCATTCGCCGATTCAAATGTCCTTTGCACGTTTTCCCATTTACCGTTCATCCGCTTTTACCCATTTTCGTATGATTTTAAGATTTTTTCAACCGTTTTCAAAGGTTTTCTTACACTTTACACGATACGTCTCGTTTTTTTAATCGTTCGTCCGTTTTCTTACGTCTTTGTCCCAATCGTTTATACGTTTCCGTTTTTGTTTCTGGTTTTCGTCCGTGTTGCCGTTTTATTGGTTTTTCATCTTTTAGTCCGTTTATATAACTTTTACACACATTCGGGATTCCATATTTTGCGTTTTAGTCCCATTTACCCGTTTTCATCCTTTTACCCATTTTCATATGTTTTAAGAATTTTTCAACCGTTTTCATAGGTTTCTTACATTTTACCGCATTCGTCGTTATACATGTTTGTTTTAATACGTTTTGGTCCGTTTTCTTACGTCTTCCCTTTTAATCCCGGTTTTATATCGTTCCCCGTTTTGTTTACCGTGGTTTTCATCCGTGTTTCATCGCGTTATTTAGTTTTTCATCTTTAGTCCGTTTGTATAACTTTTTTACACATTCGGCGTTTCCACTGTTTACGTTTTAGCGTCCCATTTACTCAAATATTATGTTTGTAGGTTGCTAATTATGGAAGCCATGGCTTAAAATCTAAATAATTTTGTGTCAACTCAAGAAGCGAACTTAATTATCCATTTTCGGTTTAAAACCATATGTGTCAACCCAAGAATC
Source organism: Chrysanthemum makinoi (assembly GCA_910596185.1). Taxonomy (NCBI): domain Eukaryota; kingdom Viridiplantae; phylum Streptophyta; class Magnoliopsida; order Asterales; family Asteraceae; genus Chrysanthemum; species Chrysanthemum makinoi. The sequence goes on along the minus strand of OU343225.1, from coordinate 23,618,147 downwards.
AAGCTTAATTTTGGGCCAACCCAAGAAGCGAACTTAATTCATAATCGGTTTTCGGTTCGCTTTGGTTTAATTATAGTTGGTTCGTTTGGTTTTCGTGTTGACCAAAATAAAAATATAACCGATTTAACGAAACAAAACCCGATAACAGAACGGATCAACACCCCTAATTTATAGTCATAGTTTAAAAGAAGGAGGACTTAGTTTGCCGTTTTTTAAACATTAGGTCCTTAGAGATTGGTGGATCTTAGGGATGGCAGTGCGAGGTCTAAGGCTGCAGGGGTTGAATGATCTCATTACTCAATCTTAGGAGGAAATCGATACCAGGAAAAAGAACAAATTGAGGCGATGAATGGTTGAAGGGTTTCTCGCTATGGAATGGGATGTTTTCTTTGCTCTAGTGTCATCTGTTTATGTCTAATGTCTAATGTCTTGGTTTAATGGGATGGTATGTAGATATATTAACAATGGAATATGTATGGATCTTTTGATGGTTTATCCATACGAATGCTAATTATGTTTGTTAATATAAGTAATGTGTTCGCTAGTTTGTTTCATCTTTTTTTCATGTTGTTTTGAATTTAGGAATTGGTTGTGGTGTTTAAGTTCATATTCGCACTAGTATAATGTATTATTGTAGGATTAGGATGTTCAATTTTTAGATTGTTGTCAATTTTTTATGGTGATTATGAAGTTTAAAGCTGGAGGTTGTTCATGACAATTATTTTTGATTGAACCACTAGATTTAGGGTGTTTTGTTGTTGTTTTTGCTTTAAGTTAATTGCATTTACATGTTTTCTTGATTTTTTTTGACTGCTTGAGGATGTTAGAGCTTATCTAATTGCTTATTTATAGGCTTAAAGTAAGGTCTTAGGGCTCTTTGATGTATCAGCAGTTCTTGGTTTGATTTGCCTATTTTTGTGCTTAATTGTTTATCCGGGCTTGCTTTAGTTATAGTTGCTTAATTAGTTGCTTTAAGTCCATTTTAGCTTTTGATTGTTCATTTGTATGCGCCATGTGGTGATTTTAGTGTATCTACAGTTATATGTGTCTTTGACAATTTGGTTTAAGTAATATGGGTGTTTGGGACTGTGGGTAAGCACCATTTCAGTCAGGGGTGTTTTTGGTTTAAAAAATTGTTTGATTTGGAGCCACATTTTAAAATTATCAAATTTGGAGCCAAATTTTAGCCAAAATTTTTAAAATTACTTTGGAAATTTTGGTTTCCTTAATTGAAAAACTGTGGAAACCCAGATCAGGACTCAACTAGGGTATAAGTGATACCAATTGATTGAATGCACAGCGGAATAATAATTGACACAATTAACATTACTAATAAGGTTTTCTTTATTGATGAAAATATAAATTACTACTACTACTAATGTACACACGCTATAATCGTGTCTCTAGACTCTCATTGAAGAGTTTTACTATTGAATTGAAATCAAAGATGAAATATAACTACTACGCCTACCCTCTTTATATAGTAGAGGGAGGTCACTAACAAACCCTAATTGTAGCTTACTAACAAAGCTACCTAAATAACATATAAGTCCCTCATTGTTTCTTCTTTCTTCATTCTTGCTCGTGGTTTTGTAATCTTCAAATCGGCAATTCCCAACAATCTTCCCCTAAACTGGAATTTAACTAGGTTAAGTTCAGTTTCTTGATAATACAAAACAACTGTATGAAGAAACAATGCTAAAACATGTCATCACAAATAATCATTGCACATCTACTAATCTTCTTCCCTTCATCTAATTGGGGTCTTGTGCACGCGTGAGCGCTTCCCTCAAGTGATACATGTAGATGGTAAGTAAATAAGCTTCCCCTTAAAATATACTAACCATCTCAATTTTTATTTTTCTATTTTAAAAAAAAATATATATATATATATATATATATATATATATATATATATATATATATTTTTTAACAACTAAACAAGCGGAAATAAAGCAACATAGAAAAATCAAATCGCAATCACCGAGAATCCAATAGTCTACCGAGAGCGGAGAACCGTAGAAACACCAAAGTATGCGTCTTATATCTTGTACTATCCATGTGACTCCAAACTTAGATGAGACACTAGCAAATGTGAGCATTAAGCACCACATGTCATAGATCACCCCCCTTCACTAACTTGAGCACTACAACGTAACTCCTTAAAGTGTTAGCAAATGTGCCCATTAAGTACCTTTAGTCTATAGATCTCACCCCTTCGCTAGATTTATCAAGTCTTTGTCACTTTATTAATGTACGAACAAGTTATCTCAAAAGTCTTTGGACAGCTTTGAGATATGATAAGACACTTTTGATCAACCAGTAGGAACTCCCGAACAGCCAGCAGCAATTGATCAGCAGAAACAAACACGAATCAAAATATGCAGCCAGTAGAAACATCAAATCAAGCCGAAAGTATGATCATTACTAGGGTTCATCGTTGAATTAAAAATTCAACTCACCAAGACTGTTCGGTAGTTTAGGGATAACACTGATTTTCTTGATTGACATAATAATGAACATGATACATATAAATAACCACACAAAGAATGATCTAGAATCGGGCTCAAGCCCGTTACACAATATCTGAGGCTAACACTCCCCAGCAGTGGAATGGCGGAGGAGGACACCGGATCTTTCGAGTGGAGGCGAAATTCTTCAAATAAAGCGGTTGGTAATCCTTTGTGAAAATGTCGCATCGTCGATATCGAAGGAACATGAAGAACCGGACTGACGGTGGCAACCAAGTCTCGAACAAAGTGAATATCAATCTCAATATGCTTTATGCGGCGATCTTTGAACGGATTACATGATAAGTATCAGACACTAACATTATCACAGAGACAAGCGTGGGGAAGCTAGAGGATTGTGTAGCTCTCGAAGTAAATTCCGTTAGCCAACGGAAGGTTTTGACAACGGTTAAATGGCAACCCCAGCGATACTCTGCCGCACTAGAACGAGAGATAGTCGGTTCGCCGCTTAGATGACCAAGAAAGAAGATTGTTGCCAAGAAAACACCAGTAGCCTAAGGTCGGCGTCTAGTGGTAGATGACCAGGCCAATCCGCGATGAATAGGCAACCGAGATGAAGTAGACGAGGCATACAACTGTAACCCATAGTCTAGAGTACCACTGAACATACAAGTAATATCCGTTTGAGAGCCGAAAAATGGGGCTCTCGAGGGTCATGCATATGAAGGCAAACCTGCATCTTGCATATGATATATCTGGGCGAAGTAAAATTGAGATCTTGAAGAGATCCATAAGACTTGATATAAAGTGGGATCGAAAGGGATCACCATCATCTCCCAGTTTGGACTCAGTGTCAACAGGTGTCCGACTGGGATTACAATTAACCATATGTGCTCTCTCCAAAACCTCAATAGCATACGTCTTCTGAGATAAGAATAACCACACAAAGAATGATCTAGAATATGATACATATAAATAACCACACAAAGAATGATCTAGAATCGGGCTCAAGCCCGTTACACAAATATACAGGCTAACAAAGACTAGTAAAACATTAGAAGCACAAACTGTCAAGACCAAAATAAACATGTACAACAACCGATCATGAACAGTATAAATATTATCCGACCAGAATTAAATTCCCACGCTTTTTTTTTTTTTTTTTTTGACAGTTGATACATCTTTTATAATCTTTGAATCAGCCAATGGCATGGAGGGCCAACTGAAGCGATGGAGCGGTTTGTCGAGCGGATCGCTTGATCCTTCACAATCACGGGCGACTTCTATTTAACCATCTGCTTCTATCTAACCATCTTCTATCAGTATTCATAATATTCGATCAGTACCCAATCAGTAGAAACACACGATGCATCAGCAGATATTAAGTTAATGAGAAGAAACAAAATTAATGCCCACTGTCCACCCACGTGATCTACATAAGAATAAACAAATAATATTGTTACGAGGCATGTGAATCTTGTACACATCTGCCATCCACTGTCCAACATAGCCCATATATCAATTGCATATTATTAAAATACTCGAATAGGACATCCTGGACCAGAAACCTCACGTGACCACACCTTTGAATATTCTCCTACGTGATGAGACTTACCAGCAGGAATGAATCAATGATCAGGAGGAATGCATAAAGTACCAATAGGAATGAGGACTATCATCAAAATATACCCACGTGACCAAATTAGTAGGAATCAGTGCGTTACCAGCAGCAATAAAATAATATCAGTGGGAACAATAATGTGAGACCCACGCTGCTACGAACCCAGCATGTACAAACCTATGTGATGAATTAAAGGAACCATCTGCTATCTTACCCACGTGAACCAATCATGTGCACCAATCTTTTCGGTTTAAGCATCCATTCACATGATTGTGTAATCCAAGCAAAGAAAAACGAGCCATCAGCCAATGAAAACTCGGAACAAAATACGTATGTCCCATGCCCACATGATCATATAACCTCTTGGATCGTTTTGACCAATCAACACATAAAATTCATATAAAATACCACGTGAATATGATAGCATGTGTATGACCCATGATTACAACAAATCCTAACCCCAGATCAGCCAATATAGCCTCCACGTATGAGACCAATTAAAATAAAGTGCATATGGATCAGTACACGAGAAAACAATAATTGGTCTCAATGATTGGCCAATGATTGGATTTATTGCACCCCAATGGCTATTCCTTCCCTTGCGTTGATAGAATTATTGGTCTCATGATGGATTTTTTTATTATTGTTTTATGTATTTTTTTTTATTTAATTGTGTAATGTTTAGGGTATATGCATAGTGTATTTATTTATGTAATGTTTTTATATGTATAGTGTATTTATTGTGTAGTGTTTTTATATGATATTTATTTTACGTTATTTTTTTTAATTGTGTATTTTTTATAAACTTTTTTTATAAACTTTTTTATAAACTTTTATAAACTTTTTTATAAGCTTTTTATAAACTTTTTTATAAACTTTTTTATAAACTTTTTTTATAAACTTTTTTATAAACTTTTTATAAACTTTTTATAAATTTTTTTATTTTATCATTTTTTATAAACTTTTTTTATAAATTTTTTATAAAATTTTTTTATAAACTTTTTTATAAATTTTTATAAAAAGGATTTATAAAGTTATTTTAAGTTATAAAAAGTTTATAAAAAGTTTATAAAAAAAGTTTATAAAAAGTAACGTAAAATAAATATCATATAAAAACATTACACAAATAAATACACTATACATATAAAAACACTACATAAATTAAATATACCACACAAATAAACACTACACAATTAAATAAAATAAATACATTATACATATAAAACACTATACAAATTAAATATACCACATAAATAAATCTTCTACAATTAAATAAAATAATTAAAAAAAACCGCTAATAAAACAACATGTGTCTGCCGAGTAATTTTTTTAGTTATGATTGACTTGTTGATGTAAATTTGGATGTTGGATAAGGTGTTTTAGAAAGTGTACAAGTGGTTATGCGTGATGTATAAGTGGTGAATGGGTGTTGGGTTGGGTGAAAGAAAGTTTGGTGTAGGGGTACCTGCGCATGTGAGAGAGAGAAAGACCACACACCCTCTATTATAATTATTAGGGGGTGCAACATTAGTAGGACCCTAAACATAACATCACAATACCGCTCAAGATGACCAATTATTTTGACCAATAAATTGATGGACCAGAAGGAAAGAAATTCAACGCCCAATAAATGAGAGGGGTTCAGTAATCTTCAAAAATAAACGCCGGATATACGTGGCCTCCTTAATTTATCATAGTAAAAAATACGAGGTTTAATTACCTCGAAAACTTTTGCATCTTTTCAACAATTTTAACCAGATTTGCCCGTTGCCTGCTGCCTCTTGTCCCTAATTAGAGGAAACCTTAAAAACCCTAGATCGAGAGCCACGAGGCTCTGAAACCAATTGTGGAAACCCAGATCAGGACTCAACTAGGGTATAAGTGATACCAATTGATTGAATGCACAGCGGAATAATAATTGACACAATCAACATCACTAATAAGGTTTTCTTTATTGATGAAAATATAAATTACTACTACTACTAATGTACATACATAATGTCATTATTATGTCTAGACTTCATTGAAGAGTTTTACTATTGAATTGAAATCAAAGATGAAATATAACTACTACGCCTACCCTCTTTATATAGTAGAGGGAGGTCACTAACAAACCCTAATTGTAGCTTACTAACAAAGCTACCTAAATAACATATAAGTCCCTCATTGTTTCTTCTTTCTTCATTCTTGCACGTGGTTTTGTAATCTTCAAATCGGCAATTCCCAACAAAAACTGCCCCATCATTAGCCCTATTTTTACTCCAATAAATCAGGCTTCAAGCAAAACAACCAGAACTTCAATTTTTACACCATTATTTACCAATTAAGTTTACAAATTTTCTTTAACACATTACTTCTGACGAATCATGTCAACGCAAATCAATTATCCGGATGATTTGGTTTATTACGATCGTGAAATTGAAAACACTTTAGAATATGAATTAGGCGTATTAGGATGAGGGTTAGGATCTTGGAAACAACCATTCAAATGCAAAGTTGTTAAGAGGGCATAACTAGGTTAGCTAAGTTTAGAATATGGACGGACGGAATAAAGGTGAGTGTAACCTTCGATGGATAGGTTATCGAGGAAAAAAGAGCATTGTTTTGAGTTTTGGGTGATTTGGTTCGTGAGCATATAGGTGTCGAGGATTCTAACACGGAGGAAGGTTGATTCGAGCAATAGATAAAATGTGGGGCGAAATCACGGTTACACATATACTTTTTTAACTAGTAGTGGCTTGGTACATGCGTAGATACAAGGTGTTAATAAGTTTATCTGCATTTTGCGGTATATGCAACTAATTAACAACAAAATATTGTTAATCTTTGCAGCGATATTTTGATGTTGACTTGACGGTCGAAGCGATAATGAATCGTCTTGGTCAACTTCTAAGGAATTTGAATAAATTGATACAAAACTACATATTGCCCAACCAAAATACCCTTTCAAAACTAAATGAAGTCCGAAAAAGTATAGTGCAATTATAAAAGCCGAAGATTGGGTTAATTTTGTAAACTACACAGCCAGCGAGGAATACAAGGTATTAATTATTCATTTTTATTCAAGTTCAAATATCTTTCACCTTTTTATATGTTTCCATGTGTATTAGTTGTATACTATCAGCATTACTACATCTAAACGCCGTATGATTTTGTGTTGCAAGGTGAGATGACAAAAAGCTAAAGTGTCCGTTCAATACATTAATGATCATACAATGGGGCCGGTGGATGCCTTTGTGTGATAGAAAAAATGGTAACAGTAAACATTTGCACATTTCCATTTAATAGTGTGGAAAACTAGAAGGGGGGGGGGTTGAATAGTTTTACCAATTTAAAACTTTCTTTTAAATATTTAGATCGACTTATGTCAATCTATTTGATTGTTTATGTTGGACGTTGATAGATAGATATATAAACGTGTAATGAAAGATAAAGTAAGAAGCACATCACCACGACACAAGTATTTATAGTGGTTCGGCTACAAGGACACCTTCCTTGCCCTACTCCACTCCCGAGTCACCTACTCGAGGTTAAGTAAACACTACAAACTCCTTATGGCGGAGAAGCCTTCACAACGTCCGCTTTAACCTTTTTCCGGTACAAAGCTAAACCGAGTTATTTCACACCAAGCCCCACCCTACCCACGTTCCCTACCCTTTATAACTGTGCTATACTAACCACCGGTTCTTTCACACCTTAGGAAACTAATCCTTCACAACGTCGCCTACCCTTTGTTAGGTACTAGCTAAGCCACCTAGTTCTTTCACACCTTAGGGTGAACTACAACCTTCACGACATAACACCTAATCTCAAGGATCTACTCTTTGTTACAACACCATCAGGATATCACCATCCTTGTATATACAAATACATATAATGTATAACGAGGCACCTCATCGATTATACGAACTAGCCTTCTTCCCAAATGCTACTTGATTTGATTTGGCATCTTTCACTATGCCGTTGACACAACGCTTGGCACCCTTACTCACTAACTTCCTTCGTCTGACACCTATAGCTTTTTCACTAATTCTCTTGACACGAACGATCAACACCTTTCACTAATGCTTTCGTCCTTGACACTTTTCGGCATCCTCACTATGCCTTTAAGCCAACATCTATGGTGAAAGGTAGATCTATCAACAAGAGAACCTTCGTTGTCTTGATGATGACGAAGCATGGCAACTCATGGACTTGAGCTTGCACGTCTTCAGAATATGATCTTTCTTTCCTTAGAGGAACCTAGTAGATCACAACTAAACCAAAGAGACAAACTACATATCAACTAGATCTGAGGTTAGAGGGTTAGAATAGTTGGGAAGTATATGTAAAAATACACTAGAGAGGAAACATGGCTCTCTATTATAGGAGGAAAATCTCTTCTGTTTCCCCCTGATCCCACGATCCCTACCACAATGGATCTGGCTAGCACAAGCTAGGATCCGTGGTCGCTCCTCTTTGCCCATGGCTATTTTTGGTTAAGGGTCATGGGTCATGGGTTATGGGTTGATCCATGGTTTTTTTTTCTAGATACAATGTATCTCAAGGATACAATGAACTTGGTTAAGTGGTATATACAAAACCATGGGTTATGGGTAAAAACCATTTGCTAGTATTTACCCATTTAGTATATACTTGTATTTACCCAATTTAGCATACACTTAGTTTTTACCCATTTTAGTATACTTAGTTTAAGTATATGTTTATGTCACACCCCCAATTTACCTGTTTTGCAGCGGAATGGAATTCCTGGGGATTGACTGTCATAGCATCACAATCACAGTTATATTGAACGACCTAAAGTGTCGTTTGGAAAATACATCGTTTGATTAATAAAACATCAGAGTTTACAAAGATAGGTCCCAATTGAAAATCATCTTGTGCGGAAAATTTGTTAAATCAAACGATGTTTTAAAGTATGTAAAACCCAGTGAGACGCGCGTCACCACGACTCCATAATGTGTCCAAATGCATGCCATGAAGTGTATGCCTTAGATACCTGAGATAAAACATGCTAAAAGTGTCAACACAAAGGTTGAGTGAGTTCATAGAGTTTAGTTGGAATGTAAAGCTTCAAAATCGTTATGCAGCAACGGCATTATAAATCGTTGAAATGTAAAGACTATCAAACTCGATTATGTAGCAAAGGCATTGTAAATCCACTCAGTTCCAAGTCCCGCCCATACAAACTTGCAACCTGTGTGTTTCACAACCCCTGCCAGAATATGCATAGTTTATGTTCAAGCAGAAATCGTCAAATGAATTCACAAAATAGTGCATGACTCAATGTATCGAAATCGTTTATGCGGCAAAGGCATTGTAATCCCCTCAGTTCCAAGTCCGCCCATACAAAACTTGCAACCTGTGGTTCACAACCCATTGCCCGAAAATTATATATAGTTTATATTCAACCACACATCGTCAAATGAATTCTCAATAGTATCTACTCGACGTAAACCATAGGTTTATTAATTCGTTGAACCCAATCATCGTAGTGTGAGTTAAATTGTTTCACACTCATCGTTAAAAACAACATCGTATTTATTCACTAAGTTCATGGACACAAAGCGTAAACATCGCAACCAATAAAATTGGTAATCATCGTTTCACCACGCCCTATAGGTAACTTGCCAATTTACCATAATGATTCAAATATAGTGCGCTCGATTTCCCCTAACTGGGTCAATAAGAGCGGGAGTGTTAATTCCAATAGGCCTATTCACAATATTCGCGCTCACTCGCAAGTGACTAATGGTGCATGATGTAGGACTTCGACATGGCAAATACTTAGTGACAATAAAACATTCGGTATAGCATGTAGTTCAAAGCATATGTTTCGATTAAAATGTAGCATGTATCTCCCCCAAGTTTTGTAAAACAGTTAAAAGAGTAAAAGTGGGCTATGAAACTCACGTGTATTCATATAAGTTAAAGTACTTGTGAAAGTAAATGAAACAGTTTGAGCATGTATCTCCCCCAAAAGTAGTATAAAACATTAAAAGTTGGGCTATGAAAACTCCCTGTTGCAATGATTATGATGACAAAAGTGGGTACACCGAGGTATAATGTAATGCTTTACCCTTGACCTATTGTGAATGATATGATACGTCATGAGTTGCAATGTAATGTTATGCATGCATTTCGTATGTTATTTATACCATTTCTCGGTTTTGAAAATATTACTTATCGTCGAAAATACTCGTTTGACGTCTTGACCAATTAAAATCACTTTTCAAGTTTTTACGTCAAAATGTCATCCTACAATGGTTTAATAATGATTTTTGGTGAAATTTCCACTTTTCGCCGCAAAACAATGTCGTCGGAAATTTCATGAAAGTGATAAAAAATAGCTTTGAAAACTAGTGTAAAATGGTGTACGTCGATCGTTAGAGAACGAACTCGACAGTTTTAGAAAGTTTGTATCGAAATCTAGAAGTTTCAGTTCAGGAGTTTTTTCCATAAAGGTCTCGAATATAAAGATAATAGAGGTTAAATATGGTGATTTTAGTTACCGTAACACTTATCTCGTAAAAATAATATAGTTTTCTAAAAATAATAGTTACGGCAAGTTATGAAAACGTTATATCTTAGTCGTTTCAAATCCGTTTTCTACGTATTATACGTCCTTAGCTTCGTATCAAGTATACTAATATATTTTTGACAAGTCGAAATAATTTATGAAGCTTAAGGCTCGTTTTTGACTCGTACAAAATAAAAAAATAGTATGCTGAAATTTTCAGAAAATGTATAATGTCGTCAAACTTGAAAAATTCATAACTTCTTCGTTATAACTCCGTTTTAATCAGTTCAAGCGGCCACGGATTCGTTTTAAAGTATATTTTCTAAATATCAAGGCCAAAATTCCGTGCCTACTGTCGGATTTTCCAGAAAAATAAAACAAGGACAGAACACTTTTATATACTTATCGAAAATAGTTTTTCTCGTACTAAACCTATTCCAATCCCTTCAAATCAACTCAAAAGCTAATCTAATCCTACCATACACCTTCTTAGGGTGTCATGGGTTCCTAGACATCATCAAGACCAATATATAACAAGGGGATAATTATAGGATGACTATATATATATAAAGACTACTCTAAATCATGTAAAAATGGTATAAATAACACAAGTCTTGCATGTTTTTGCTCAAAAATGAATGAAGATATAGAAATGAATATGTAATATGAAAAATAAATATGAGATGCTTACAAGTGATATGATGAGGTGATTAGAACCAAGATTAACCTAAACACCTAGGTTTTATTTCAAAACCTAAACAAGAGTGTATACTAGATTGTGATAAACTTGATCTTGAGAATTGTGATGATCTCCCCTTGGATCACTATGAGGCCCGGTTTTGAGAGGTAAAAACCAAGAGAGAAGAAAAATGTGAATTATGGAGTAAGTGAATGATGTTGTGAATTTTAGTGAAGTGAAAGTCTATACATAAATTTACCAACTTTTAGATACATCCCCCCCCCCCCCATTGGCCGGTTTTGGGGGGATTGTGTCTAACATATGTTTTTTTTTTTTTTTTTTTTAATTATTGTATAAGTAATTGTGTAGGTAAAATGTATAAGTTGAATAGGTATAAGTTGTAACTTGTAGCTTTTATATACAATTATGCAGCTAAGGTAGTTTTAGCTCAAATAAATTTTAATGGATCCAAGTAAAATATATCGAGGTCATAAAAATTGTAAAAATACATTTCTTGAAAAATTTGAGTGATATAATAATTATCGAGTAGTTTTTAAGAAAAGTGTCGTAATAATATAACTTTAACGATTTATATACCAAATAAATTTAAAACACTAGGAAAACTAAAAATATAGTTTTTATGAACTAAATGTAAGTTTAAAATACATCGGGATCATTTTTGAAAGTAACGGATTAAATATTAAAATAATAACTCACGCGATAAAGTTTATTAAATATAAAAATTACGCGTTAAATGTGAAATGAAATGTCATGAATGAACTAATGAGATGCAAATGATGTCAATGGAATGTAGACTAATCTTAGTCCATATGAAATGTACGTGATGTTATGATCATGAATTCGCCGCTAAACCATAAAGGTTACGCGAATTTGAAACAAGTAAACCAAGTTTACTATAAATGTTGAAATAGTGAGGCATAAATTGTGTCGAGAAATGACCTGAAAGTACGGGTTGTCACATTCGCCCATCCAAAAAGGAATTCAGTCCCTGAATTCAGTTCGTGTTGGTCTCTCGGGTTTAGGGTTTGATGTGGCAAACTTTCCCATTCCCAAGCAAAACCCTCAAAAGACTTTTTGGTAACCGATTTTTACTTAATCCCACAACTCATCAAACAAGAACTGTCATACGATTAGGCTAAATCGGTTTAGGTAACAACTTGTTTCTAGCTCGATCTTTGCAACTCATCAAACAAGAACTGTCACGCGGATCAAACTGGAAACAAGTGGTTTGAAGAAAATCTTTTGAAAATTTGGCTCGATTACGGAATTGCTTACACATATAAGCCTACTACTCCCTTCATTGCATGATTCTTCCTGAATTAGACATAGGTGATCAGGCTATGTATAATTTAGGAGTAACTATGCAATGCTTGGACTAATCGACTCATATGTTGTTTGGTGTTGAGTCAACTGATGTTAAAATTGTGATGAACATCGAGGAGAGAAGACATGGAGAAGTGTCGTTAAAATGATAGTTAAAGTAAAAAGAATTGAAATCCTCGTAAATGATAACAAATCGGAAGGAAAATAAAGTACGATAGATGAGAATATTTTACAACAAGTGGTTTATCAACAGAAATACATCTTAGGTTATAAAGATTCGGATATGATGGAAAACATAAACTTAGTACGACATAGTACATAAGGAGAAATAAGACTGTTAGTTTCCGAACTTCTTCAATCTTCCGCGTCGTTGATACCTTGACGAGCTCCTCCTCCTCCTTCCAACATATATACATTCCCATGAGCACCTTCAACTGGTTGACCTTGGATTTGAGGACATTGATTCCGATAGTGTCCTTGTTCCCCACATCCGAAGCATGTGACTACGGCTTTACCTTTACAATCCCTGGCTAGATGTCCCGGTGTTTGACATTTGTAGCACTTAGCAGGGCAAGGACCCGAGTGATGAAAATTACATCGATTACATAGTGGGTGTGTTCCAGCATACCCTCTACCTCTCATTGGTGCAGCGACATAAACCATTCCCGCTTCTTGCCTTCTATTTTGTTGTTGATGACGGTTAGTGTTGCGGTTTTGGTTGTTGTTGTTATAATCTCCTTGGTCGTTTTCCCCTTTCCTTTTGTTGTTGTTGATTTGGTTATCGTCGTAGTTGGTGCGGTTGTTGGGGTTGTTGTTGTTTTGGTTGGTGTTGGTGTACTTACCTCTCTTCACTACCTGGGCCATGAGCTTTTGAGTCACCCTAATAGCTTCCTCGATTGTTTGTGGATCAAACGAAGTCACATTTCCTTGAATAACTTCGGGAAGTCCCCCGATAAAAGCCTCTAGAAACTTCTCGTTATCCGATACCATCGACGGGCATAACGCGGCCAATTCCTGAAATCTCCGAATGTATGTGTCAATATCGTACCCAATCGTTACTAGTTCGTAGAACTCCGTCTCCAACTTTTTTCACTTCCGTACGAGGACAAAACTTCTTAGTCACCAAACCCTTAAATTGCTCCCAAGTAAGCTTGAAAGCATTCTCCATTCCAATCGGTTGAGCATATGAATTCCACCACGACAACGCTCCATCGAGTAATGTACTTGTAGCAAATTTGACCTTACTATCATCCGGGCAATTACAAAGCAAAAACACGGATTCCAACTTTTCAAACCATCGTACCATGGCCGTGGCTCCTTCAGTCCCCCTAAACTTCGTGGGCTCACCACTTTTGAAATCCTTGTACGAACATCTCTTAACTCCGGATCCTCCGGCATTTCCAGTAGCAGCAGCTAGCCTAGCGGCTTCAGCAGCAGCCGCGGCCTCAGCAGCAGCAGCAGCCACTGTAGCTTAAAGCATCAGCTATGCTATCATTCACTAACTTTTGAATAGCTGCTTGGGTCATTTCAACTGTAGCTTTCTTCGGTGCCATATCTTCTTCAAAACAAGAGGAAATGTGAGACGTAGCAAAAATCCGATGTTAATAATAAACACTCCAAAGAGATGTGATAAGAAATGGTAAGTTTGAGGTTATTTTTCAAAATAATCGACGGGTTCCGAAAAGATGGGTTATGAGGTGTCGTAAGTGCTTCAAATGTATAATGGTTTAGTGACTTAGTGTGAATAAAGTGTAACTCGACATGTTAGTGGTGAAACAAAGGAGTGAGAGTGACTTCGCCCTATTTAAAGGTTTATCTCGGTATTCGTCGTTATCGATGATGAATCAGCTGATATAAAAATTGTGATAGGGAATGACAAGGAATTCTCCACGTTAGAGTATGAAGAAAGAATAATGGAATGGGTATTTAAGGGCATCCATGTGACAATCGCTATGAAATGAAAGTAAATAGCTCGAAAAATGTACGTATAAATCGTATACAAAGTGAACATGCACTTATGATGAAATGATGAGATGCTATGATGATGTAGTTATAGTCTAGGGTCAATGATGCAACCTAGTTCTCTATAACCGAAGCTCTGATGCCAATCTGTCACACCCCCAATTTACCTGTTTTGCAGCGGAATGGAATTCCTGGGGATTGACTGTCATAGCATCACAATCACAGTTATATTGAACGACCTAAAGTGTCGTTTGGAAAATACATCGTTTGATTTAATAAAACAATCAGAGTTTACAAAGATAGGTCCCAATTGAAAATCATCTTGTGCGGAAATAAGTTGTTACAATTCAAACGATGTTTTAAAGTATGTAAAAACCAAGTGAGACGCGTCGTCACCACGACTCCATGAGGTGCCCAAATGCATGCCATGAAGTGTATGCCTTAGATACCTGAGATAAAACATGCTAAAAGTGTCAACACAAAGGTTGAGTGAGTTCATAGAGTTTGAGTTGGAATGTAAAGCCTTTCAAAATCGTTTATGCAGCAACGGCATTGTAAATCGTTGAAATGTAAAGACTATCAAAATCGATTATGTAGCAAAGGCATTGTAAATCCACTCAGTTCCAAGTCCCGCCCATACAAAACTTGCAACCTGTGTGTTCACAACCCACTGCCAGAATATGCATAGTTTATGTTCAGACAGAAATCGTCAAATGAATTCACAAAATAGTGCATGACTCAATGTATCGAAATCGTTTATGCAGCAAAGGCATTGTAAATCCACTCAGTTCCAAGTCCCGCCCATACAAAACTTGCAACCTGTGTGTTCACAACCCATTGCCGAAATGTATATATAGTTTATATTCAACCACACATCGTCAAATGAATTCTCAATAGTATCTAACTCGACGTAAAACCATAGGTTTAATTAATTCGTTTGAACACAATCATCGTAGTGTGAGTTAAATTGTTTCACACTCATCGTTAAAAACAACATCGTATTTATTTCACTAAGTTCATGACACCAAAGCGTAAACATCGCACCAATAAAAATTGGTAATCATCGTTTCATCGCCGCCCTAATAGGTAAACTTGCCAATTTACCTTAATGATTCAAATATAGTGCGCTCGATTTCCCCTAACTGGGTCAATAAGAGCGGGAGTGTTAATTCCAATAGGCCTATTCACAATATTCGCGCTCACTCGCAAGTGACTAATGGTGCATGATGTAGGGACTTCGAACATGGCAAATACTTAGTGACAATAAAACATTCGGATATAGCATGTAGTTCAAAGCATATGTGTTCGATTAAAAATGTAGCATGTATCTCCCCCAAGTGTTTGTAAAACAGTTAAAAGAGTAAAAGTGGGGCTATGAACTCACGGTTATTCATATAAGTTAAAGTACTTGTGAAAGTAAATGAAAACAGTTTGAGCATGTATCTCCCCCAAAAGTAGTATAAAAACAATTAAAAGTGGGGCTATGAAAACTCACCTGTTGCAATGATTATGATGACAAAAGTGGGTACACCGAGGTATAATGTAATGCTTTACCCTTGACCTATTGTGAATGATATGATACGTCATGAGTTGCAATGTAATGTTATGCATGCATTTCGTATGTTATTTATACCATTTGCGAGTTTTGAAAATATTACTTATCGTCGAAAAATACTCGTTTGACGTCTTGACCAATTAAAAATCACTTTTCAAGTTTTTACGTCAAAATGTCATCCTACAATGGTTTAATAATGATTTTTGGTGAAATTTCCACTTTTCGCCGCAAAACAATGTCGTCGGAAATTTCATGAAAGTGATAAAAATAGCTTTGGAAAACTAGTCGTAAAATGGTGTACGTCGATCGTTAGAGAACGAACTCGACAGTTTTAGAAAGTTTGTATCGAAATCTAGAAGTTTCAGTTCAGGAGTTTTCGTCATAAAGGTCTCGAACATAAAGATAATAGAGGTTAAATATGGTGATTTTAGTTACCGTAACACTTATCTCGTAAAAATAATATAGTTTTTCTAAAAATAATAGTTACGGCAAGTTTATGAAAACGTGTATATCTTAGTCGTTTCAAATCCGTTTTCTACGTATTATATGTCCTTAGCTTCGTATCAAAGTATACTAATATATTTTTGACAAGTCGAAATAATTTATGAAGCTTAAGGCTCGTTTTTGACTCGTACAAAATAAAAATAGTATGCTGAAATTTTCAGAAAATGTATATATCGTCGTCAAACTTGAAAAATTCATAACTTCTTCGTTATAACTCCGTTTTAATCCGTTCAAGCGGCCACGGATTCGTTTTAAAGTATATTTTCTAAATATCAAGGCCAAAATTTCGTGCCTACTGTCGGATTTTCCAGAAAAACAAAACAAGGACAGAACACTTTTATATACTTATCGAAAATAGTTTTTCTCGTACTAAACCTATTCCAATCCCTTCAAATCAACTCCAAAGCTAATCTAATCCTACCATACACCTTCTTAGGGTGTCATGGGTTCCTAGACATCATCAAGACCAATATATAACAAGGGATAATTTATAGGATGACTTTATATATATAAACTCTAAAATCAATGTAAAAATGGTATAAATAAACACAAGTCTTGCATGTTTTTGCTCAAAATGATGAGATGAGTATGAAATGAATATGTAAGATGAAAATAAATATGAGATGCTTACAAGTGATATGATGAGGTGATTAGAATCAAGGATTAACCTAAACACCCTAGGTTTTTATTTCAAAACCTAAACAAGAGTGTATACTAGATTGTGATAAACTTGATCTTGAGAATTGTGATGATCTCCCCTTGGATCACTATGAGGCCGGTTTTGAGAGGGTAAAAACCAAGAGAGAAGAAAAATGTGAATTATGGAGTAAGTGAATGAATGTGTGAATTATTAGTGAAGTGAAAGTCTATACATAAAATTTACCAACTTATAGATACATCCCCCCCCATTGGCCGGTTTTGGGGGGATTGTGTCTAACATATGTTTTTTTTTCTTTTAATTATTGTATAAGTAATTGTGTAGGTAAAATGTATAAGTTGAATAGGTATAAGTTGTAACTTGTAGCTTTTATATACAATTATGCATCTAAGGTAGTTTTAGCTCAAATAAATTTTAATGGATCCAAGTAAAATATATCGAGGTCATAAAAATTGTAAAAATACATTTCTTGAAAAATTTGAGTGATATAATAATTATCGAGTAGTTTTTAAGAAAAGTGTCGTAATAATATAACTTTAACGATTTATATACCAAATAAATTTAAAACACTAGGAAAACTAAAAATATAGTTTTTATGAACTAAATGTAAGTTTAAAAATACATCGGGATCATTTTTGAAAGTAACGGATTAAATATTAAAATAATAACTCACGCGATAAAGTCTATTAAATATAAAAATTACGCGTTAAATGTGAAATGAAATGTCATGAATGAACTAATGAGATGCAAATGATGTCAATGGAATGTAGACTAATCTTAGTCCATATGAAATGTACGTGATGTTATGATCATGAATTCGCCGCTAAACCATAAAGGTTACGCGAATTTGAAACAAGTAAACCAAGTTTACTATAAATGTTGAAATAGTGAGGCATAAATTGTGTCGAGAAATGACCTGAAAGTACGGGTTGTCACAGTTTAACCCAATATGTAAACACTAGTTGTTGTACATATGTATCTAAATCATAAAAACACTTATACTTGTTTTAGTGTTTTATGTGAAATCATAAGTGTGTTAGAAAACTATTAACTCAAACTATTTACGTACTCTATTAGTTTCGTTAAAATGATTTTATATTTGTTATCGACAAAACATTAGAAGATCGTAAAATATAAATAAACGTTTTCACGGCTTATTTGTATTAACAATCTCCCCCTTCTTGTTGATGACAAAACATAAAATTATTTTAAGGAAAAATCTAAAATTCGTAAAAATTTGAATTTGTAGTATTTACTTTCTTCTCCCCCTTTTTGTCGAAACAAAAAGTGTTAAAAGAAACTAACACAATTTTTATAAGAGAGAAAAAGATGTAAAAATGTAAAGAGAGCAAGTGACGGGAATGGTACTCGTCTTAACTCCCCCTTGACGAGTCCATCCCTTTGAAAGGGCGTCAAGGACATAACGTAAAATAAACTAATTGTGTTTGCAATTAAGTTTGCAAATGGTTCGTTTAAGTGACGAGAACGTGCTCTCCCTTGAATATTGCAATGTTGCAATGGGGTGTCATGAAGTATAACCCAAAATTGGATTAAGTTTGCAAATGATTTTGCAATGTCGTTTGACACAAAGCTCCCCCTAGCTTTATGGTGTCAATATCTGTTGGGATATGAAAGTGCTGAAGAGATGAAAGTACTGAAGATATGAAAGTACTGTAAGCTGTAAAGTACTGGAAGAAGTCAAAGAGTCAAAGTACTGCTAAAGACAAAGTCAAAGTACTGCACTATGAAGTCAAAGTACTGCAAGAACAAAAGAACTGTTATATTCGTTTATGGAAAGTATTGTAACTCTAGAATATTCTATGTTTAGATTACTTGTCGTACAAGAATACAAATTGTAAACCGACTAGGATATCCTTGAGCCTATAAAAGGACTCCTAGATTGGCATTAGAGTTTACGAGTTTATGAGTTTTAGAGTTTACGAATTCACAAGTTATTTAGTGTTTTAGAGAGAAGTTCGATAATCTTAGAGTTGTTTAGAGTATCTGCATAATAAGCAGATTTAGGGTTTATAATAAAAGTTATTCTTCTTAGCTTTGTTAAGGAAATTCCGCGTACTTGATAAAGATTGCTCAGTGTTTCTTTGTTAATAACTTAGGATTTATCCGAGGTTATTAAACCTTAACAAGCTAGTTGAAGTTAGTTTGATTAAAGTATATCGATCCAACAAGTGGTATCAGAGCTTGTGTGGAAACTCTGACTAGGAAGAAACCCTACTTCAACAATATTCAAGATGTCGACTGAAGCTGTTCCACCACCCTCAATCACCTCACTCAGAATTCCAATAATCAAGAAGGGAGAATATGATCTCTGGTGCATGAAGATGAGGCAGTATATTGCCATTACAGACCATGCTCTATGGAATGTAATTGTTAATAGCAATGAAGTAGTTCCAGAACCTATTAATGTTCCTGGACAACCAATAGCACCAAAGGCAGTCTTACCAGCAGCAACCCTAAGGAATCAAGAAAAGGAACTAAACATTCTCTTATCTACCATTCCAGATGGTCATGTTCTCAAATTTTATGATGCTAAAGATGCTAAGCAGCTCTGGGCTGCTCTCAAGACCATATTTGGAGGGAATGAAGCCTCTAAGAAGATGCACAGAAATTTGCTGAAGCAACAGTTTGAAACTTTCACAGTAGGTGAAAGAGAAAGTCTTGATGCTGCATATGATAGGTTTCAAATTTCCTCAACATGTTGGAGTTATACAAGGCAGAAGTGTCAGTTGAGGATGCTAATCTAAAGTTTCTAAGGAGTTTGCCATCTACATGGCATGTGATTGCTACAATGATCAGAGGACAACAAGGTTTGGATGTCATGGACTTTGATGATCTCTATCATCAACTGAAGGTGTATGAGCATGAGATGAGTGGTCAAACAAATTCCAAGTCTCACAGTATTGCTTTTTTATCATCTGAAAAGAAGAGCAGTACTTCAATCAAAAGTACTGCTTCTCCTCAAAGTACTGTTTCTCAAAGTACTGCTGTTTACAACCCCCCTTCATATGCTCAGCAGGCCCCACCACCTACCACTATGCACTCAGATGAAGTTGTGTGCTCCTTCTTTGCACAACAAGCCAGTTTACCTGTCACTTATGAAGAAGATCTAGCACAGATTGAAGAAGGTGCCCTTGAAGAAATTAATATCAGGTGGCAAGTTGCTATGATTACTGCAAGGATCAAAAAGTATATGAAGAAGACATGCAAAAGCATTGATTTCAAACCAAAACAAGGAATAACTTTTGACAAATCCAAAATTGAATGCTTCAATTGTCAAAAGACTGGTTACTTTGCAAGGGAGTGCAGATTTTCTAAGTATCAAGCAAACAGAACATCTGAGAAGCCAAAACTTGAGCTCAAAGAAATTCCAATTACTGAAACAAAGGCCTTGGTTGCTCAAGAGAAGTTATCAGAAGTTGACTGGAGTGAAGAGTTTGATGATGAACCAGTAACTTACTGTATGGTAGCAGTGGAAGATGTAGTTGAAGAAACAGTGGAAGCATTGGACTGGAGCACTGCTTTTGATGAAGAACCTGAACATGCTGCTTTGGAATCTGATGATGGCTTTGGAGGATTTGATTGGAGCAAAGAAAGTGAAGATGATCCTGTTCTTCTTGCAATGGTGGCTACTTCACCAACTCAGTCTCCTATCTCTGAGGTATGCTCCAACTGTTATGATTTTTATCAAAAATTACTTAACAGTTATGTGATTGAAAGAGATAACTGTATTAAGGCTAGATCTGAGGTGGCTGGTTATCAAATTACTTTAGAGTCTATGGAAGCTAAAATTATAACTCATGAAAATAATGAAATGGCTTTGGCTAAAAAGTATGAACAACAGGATTACCAGTTAAAACTTAGTGAATGGAAACTCAACTGTAAAATTGCTGAAATTGAGAAATTAACTAAGGAGAGAGATGATCTGTTAGAAAAGTTTGCTGCCTGGAATGAATCTGGTCTGTCCCATGTTACTTATGTTGAAAAACAAAGAAGAGCCTTCATTAGAACTGAATTAGGTTTTGGTATGAACTTCGATAACATAGAAGAAAACCAACCTAGTGATCAGGATGTAGGTGATTTTGAGGACATAACCACTAGTGATGATGAACTCATTAACTATGTAGATACATATAGTAATGAGGGCTCAATAAGTGAATCACCTCCTGAGTATAAGAAAGACAAGGGATATAATGCTGTCCCACATCCCATTAGTCATCAACCCATAAGGCCTGATGTTTCTCGATTTGGAGTAGACAGTCTAGAGTTTAGGAAGAAGCTTGTTGCTCAATCTAGGTCTGAAAAACCCAAAGAAGCTGTTGAAAATAATGTTCAAAATCAAGCAGTACCTACAAATCAAAGTACTGCTCCACAAGCAGTACCTTCAGCAAAACCTTTTCAAAACAGTACTGCTAAACCTTTTTGGGATAACTTTGGTCAAAACAGGTTTCATCATTCACCTAGAAGGCACAATAGTTTTGGACATAGACATAGAAGAAGTCATATTGGGAGTATGGGTGAAAAACTATGTTTTGTGTGTTTTAGTCCTAATCATTTAATCAAGGATTGTGAACATCATTCAGAATACCTTAGGAAATTTTCAAAGAATAGGACTGTTAACCAGAAACCTAGAGAGAACAAACCAGTTTGGAATAATTCAAATAGGGTTAATCACAGAAACTTCACACCAGATCATAGATACCCACATCAGAGAAGACCTTTTTCAAAACCTTCAGTATCTCACAGTACTTTCCAAAGTACTGCTCAGCCAAAACAAGGTACTAATCACACTATTTGGAATAGGAATCCTAGGAGATCTCACTATCAACCTAGAAGGTATTACAATTCACATAGGGGATCTAGATCACAGGAACCACGTGTTAAACCAGAATGGGTTAAGAGGGAAGGTACTGCTGAGGGACAAACAATACTTTCAACAAAAAGTGAATCTGATGTTTTTGTGATACAAGAAAAAGCTAATAATCTTGTAAAAGAGATTTATGTTGAAAAACCAGAAAGTTTTGAAAATCCACATGCTAAAGATCAAAAGATAATTCTGGATCATCATTTGAAAGATAGTGGGAATTACATACTCAAAGAATTTGAGTTTGTAACTCCACAAGGGGAACACAAGTCAGTAATGGCTTGGGTTCCTAAAAATCACTAACTCTTTTCTTTGTGTGCAGGGCAACCCAGAAGAGGAGCTTAAAGATCATCTAATTGTGGATAGTGGTTGCTCTGGAAGCATGACAGGAGACAAAGATATCCTGTCTGATTTTAGAAATATTAGTGGAGGAAGAGTTGCATTTGGAAATGATCCCAATGGAGGAAAGATTACTGGCAAAGGAACTATCAAAGCAGGGCTTATAGACTTTGAGAATGTTAGATATGTGAAGGAGATAAAGTTCAACCTGTTATCAGTCTCTCAAATTTGTGATAAAAAGCATCCTGTGTTATTCACTGACACAGAATGTCTCATCCTTTCCTCTGATTTTAAGCCTGTTGATGATGAATTAGTAGTCCTTAGAGTACCAAGGACAAATGATGTGTATAGTTTAGACATGAAGAGTCTACATTCTTATGGAAGAGCTACATGTTTGGTGGCTAAAGCAACATCTGAAAAGGCACATCAATGGCATAGAAGATTGGGCCATGTTAATTTCAAGAATATCAACAAACTGGTCAAAGGCAATCTAGTTAGAGGCTTACCTTCAAAGACTTACAAGAATGATCAATCATGCTTGGCATGCAAGAAGGGTAAACAACACAAAGCTTCCTGTAAGAAGCTTGAGGAGAGATATATTAGAGAACCATTGGAGCTGTTACATATGGATTTGTTTGGACCTGTCTCTGTGGCAAGTTTAAACAAGAGAAAATACTGTTTGGTTGTTACAGATGACTGCAGTAGATTCAGTTGGGTTTTCTTTTTGGGTTTTTAAAGATGATACTTTTGATGCTATTCAGACACTAATTATAGCACTTGAAAACCAATTAAGACTCAAGGTTAGAGGTATTAGATGTGATAATGGGACTGAATTCAAGAACAAGCTTATGGATGAATTTTGTGCAAACAAAGGCATAAAGAGGGAGTTTAGCATTGCAAGAACACCACAACAAAATGGTGTTGCAGAGAGGAAGAATAGGACTTTGATTGAAGCAGCAAGAACAATGCTAGCAGATTCCCATCTACATATTCAATTCTGGGCAGAAGCTGTAAGTACTGCGTGCTATGTACTTAACAGAGTCTCTGTCACCAAACCACAGATGAAGACACCCTATGAATTACTGATGGCCAATAAACCCAACATTCGTTTATGAAGCCTTTTGGATGCCCTCTAACTATTTTAAACACCATTGATACTCTGGGGAAGTTTGATGGCAAGTCTGAAGAAGGATACTTATTGGGTTATTGCACTAACAGTAAAGGCTTTAGAGTATACAACAGAGTTACTAAGAAGATTCAAGATTGTTTTCATGTTGAGTTTTTAGAAGATCAAGACAATGAGAAAGGTAAAGGTCCTGATTGGATGTTTGATCTTGAGGTTTTAACTCCTTCAATGAATTATGTACCTGTTAGAGAAGAAAATCAACCTGTGCACAATGGAGAAGATTTACAATATGTTGTTCATGGAGTCCATATTAGACCTGATGCTGTTCCTGATGAAGATCCTGTAAGTCCAAAACAAAGTACTGATGTTCCCAAGCAAAGTACTGATACTCCAAAACAAAGTACTGTTGCACCACAATCCTCATTATCTGCTGAGGATCAATCTATTCAAGAGGAACTTAATCAGATGCTTCTTCAAGATGTATTAGCACATTCTTACACTGATGAACAAAGGAGAGCTTATGAAGAGGCAAAGAAGAAGAACAAGACTGCAGAGTACTCTCACAGTACTTTGGACAGTACTTTCGACCAAAGTACTGCTGCACCTGTTGACAGTACTTTAGATGATTTGGATGATCCTACCATGCCTGGATTAGAGGAAACTGATGATGAGTTTGCAGATGAAGGTATTTTCTCAGATTCCAATGAAGATGTTGATTTAACTAACTTGGATGATGCATATGGAGTTCCACAGTCGCCAATCTTAAGAATTCATAAGAATCATCCTACTGATCAAATCATTGGTCCTTCTACTTCTGGAGTGATGACAAGACACACAGCTAAGAGTTTTTCTAAACCTCATAATGCTTTACTTAGCTTTGTCTACAAACAAAACAGGCTGAATCATAAGGACCATCAAACCTGCCTATTTACTTGTTTTATCTCTCAAGAGGAACCCAAGAACATTGCTCAAGCTTTGACTAAAGAAAGCTGGGTTGAAGCTATGCAGGAAGAACTTCTTCAATTTAAACTTCAAGAAGTTTGGGTTTTATGTGATCTTCCAGATGGGAAGAAAGTTATTGGAACCAGATGGGTTTTCAGAGTCAAAAGAGATGAAAGAGGTAATGTTATCAAGAATAAGGCAAGGTTAGTAGCACAAGGCTACAAACAAGAAGAAGGAGTAGATTATGATGAAGTGTTTGCTCCTGTAGCAAGAATAGAAGCTATTAGGATATTTCTTGCTTTTGCTTCTTATATGGGATTTCAAGTTTACCAAATGGATGTCAAGAGTGCCTTTTTATATGGCAAGATTACAGAGCAAGTTTATGTCAAACAACCTCCTGGTTTTGAAGATCCTAAACACCCAAACAAAGTCTATAAGGTGGTTAAGGCTCTTTATGGCCTTCATCAGGCACCTAGAGCTTGGTATGAGAGGCTCTCTACATTCTTATTGCAACATGGATATAGAAGGGGAGCTATTGACAAGACTTTGTTTATCAAGAGAGACAAGAAGGATATCATGTTAGTTCAAGTCTATGTCGATGATATCATCTTTGGGGCTACCAAACAGTCCATGGTTAAGGAGTTGGAGCAGCTGATGCAGAAGGAATTTCAAATGAGTTCAATGGGAGAGTTAACATTCTTTTTGGGACTTCAGGTTAAGCAGTCAAAGGAAGGAATTTTTATCAGTCAAGACAAGTATGTTACAGACATACTTAAGAAGTTCAATTTTGATGATATGAAGACTGTTACTACACCTATTAAATCTATCAATTCATTGGGCAAAGATGAAGATGGCCAAACTGTTGAAGTCAAGTTATACAGATCAATGATTGGCTCTCTTATGTATCTTACTGCATCAAGGCCTGATATCATGTTTGCAGTTTGTTTATGTGCAAGATATCAAGTCTCACCAAAGATCTCTCACATGAATGCAGTGAAAAGAATCTTCTGTTATTTGAAACAACAACCTAAGTTGGGGTTGTGGTATCCAAAAGAGTCACCTTTTCACTTAGAAGCTTTTTCAGATAGTGATTATGCAGGTGATAACTATGATAGAAGATCAACCACTGGAGGATGCCAATATCTTGGTAGAAGGTTAGTGTCCTGGCAATGTAAGCAACAAACAATTGCAGCAACATCCTCTACTGAAACTGAATATGTAGCTGCTGCAAGCTGTTGTGGACAAGTTTTATGGATGCAGAATCAACTCTTGGATTATGGGTTCAATTTCAAAAATACTCCTATCAACATTGATAGTGAGAGTACCATTTGTATTGTAAAGAATCCTGTTTATCATTCCAAGACCAAGCACATATAGATTAGGCATCACTTTATCAGAGATTGCTATGAGCACAGGCTCATTAATGTGGTTAAAGTTCACACGGATGATAATGTAGCTGATTTACTCACCAAAGGCTTTGATGTTTCCAGATTCAATCATTTGGTGGTAAGCATTGGCATGATTAACTACTAAGCTACATTTAAGGGGAGGACTATTCAGTTGTTAGTATAGCCCTGTGTATTGCTTGAGGGGAGGATATTTGTGTATAGTTAGTTTATACAGATGAATTTGGCAAAGTACTGTTTTTCCTGAAAGTACTGCTTGGAAAGTACTGCTTATGTGGAAAGTACTGTTTGTCTTATTAAAGTACTGTTCCAACGGTTATATTGAGGGGTAATTAATGCTAACGGTAATTTTATTTTGGGCAGTGATTTTTCAAATCTCACCTATAAATAACTACTTTCCGATTTTCCCTCTTATATTAATACAAAATTCATCGTTTCCATATTTCTCTTATTCTTATTCGATTCCAATTCTTATTGTGCTTACATAATCACCAATGGAGAATCGACCTACTGTTTCAAAGCACAATATGGTGGCCAATTTAGACAAGACTGAAGATAATGAGGCATTTCATGATATTATTGATTATCTCACTGGGTCGCCAATCAGTTATGCTCTTTTAGTGGAGCCGGATATCATTGAACCTTGGATTCAAGAATTTTGGGCTACTGCAAGGGATAATATGGAGAATGATGAATTTTATATTAGAGCTACAGTTGCTGGAAGAACTGTGAAGATTACTGAAGCCTCCATTAGAGAAGACTTGTTGTTTAATGATGATGATGGGGCTATTCGTTTTACTAAGGAGTTGATTTGGGAAACTTTTGGACATCTTGGTTATGAAGGGTCTTTAACAGAACAAACTTTTCGGAAACAACTATTTTGTCCTCAATGGAAGTTTTTAATACATGTGTTGCTACATTGTATTAGTGCTAAAAGTACTTCTTGGGAGCAGTTTGGGTCAAATATAGCATCTGCTATGGTGGGATTGGCTACAGATCGTGTTTTTAATTTTTCAAGGCTGATTCTCGATGGCATGCTTTCTCACATCAGTCATGGATCAAAATGGTTAATGTATCCCAGGTTTATACAAGTTTTCTTGAACAAACAACTTGCTGATGTACCGAAGCCTACCGATTTACTTCCTGTTATTGTACAACAAGCAAAGATTTTTACTTTTATGGCTAGAAGAAGTGATCTATTCAGAGGTCCAGATACGCCATTAACTACTTCTATGATGGAAGTTGTTCAGGCTGTTAGAGCTGATGTTGAAGATGATGCAGCAAGTGAAAGTACTGCATCTGAAGGTACTGCACCTGCAGGTACTGCATCTGCAAGTACTGCTTCTCAAGAAGGTACTGCATCTCCACAGGGTACTGTTTCCCCTAGTACTGAGGTTCAAGAAGAAATTGCAGGATCACCTTCTCCATCTCCACAACGATCTGTTCCTGTTTCTCAATCAGAGGAACATATACAAATTCAAGGCGATGATCCACATACTATACCCCGTGAAGGTTTAACTTTGGATAATTATGCTTTGACAAGGGAGATAATCAAGTTGCAAAAGACTACTAAGGTTCAAGCCAAGCAAATAAAGAAATTGAAGTTAAAATTTAGAAGGCTAAAAACTTTTGTCTGGCCTTTGATTAAAGAATTTCGTATCTGGGTCAAATCAAAGAAGAAAGCGCAAAGGCAGTCTAAGACAAGTAAACACCAAAAGGTTCATAAACAATCTTCTGTCAACTTGGGAAGGAATTTAGAAGAACAGAACTTGAAAGAAGATAAGGTTAAAGAGAATGAACCTGAAAGTTCTAAAAAGTCTGAAGAAAAGATTATTCAAGATACTGATGAGCAAGTTCAAGTTTAAAGTACTGCTGATGATCAAGGTACTGAACAACAAAGTACTTTCAGACAAGAGGTAATTACTCCAAGAAGTTGTTGGTCCCTCAACTGTTTTCCAAGAGGAGGAAGCTATTTTCAAACCAATTCATTCTGCAAGTGATGATGAGTTCATTGCTACAATTTTAGGAGATTTATCACAACCAAGAGGTGGAGTTACTATTCGAGAAGTACAAGAAGAAGAACAACAAAGAACTTCTCAACCTGAAATTGATCCTAAAGATAAAGGAAAGGGTGTTTTGGTAGAAGTTAAGAAGAAGAAACCAACTTTAGCACAGTTAAGAGCTGCTCAAGATGCTTTGAATGAACAAGCAGCTAGAAAGATTCAAGAAGAGTTAAATGCTAAAGATAGAGAAGCTCAAGAAGCTCAGAAAAGAGAAGCAACTAAAAAGGTACAAGATGAATTAGATGTTGAAGCTGCTGAACCATTACAGTCACCTGTTCCTGTTAGATTTATGCCAAGAAGACTTAATAAAGCTAAAGACAGAAATGCTATGATGGCTTATCTTAAAAGTCAAGGGTATAAAGGATTGCAGAAGTTTAATTATTTTGAGATGAAAAGATTGTATGATGCTGCAAGGGAGGATTATAAGAAGGATGTTGCAGGCATCAAAGATTTTAGAGAAGAAGCTACTTGGACTGAAGCTGAAAGAAAGAAGAGTTTGAAAAGAAAAAGGAAAACTGAAGTTACAGATGTTCAGTTCTCAAAGAAAGAAAAAGTTGAATTAAGATCTGAAACTAATGATGAATTAAGGAATTATCTCAGAGTGGTAGATTTTGAATACTCAAAAGAAGATGATGACATGAAGATGAACAGATCAAATATTAGTGTTTTTGAAGTTGTGAAATCCAAAGATGGAGATTATATGATTTTTCATAAAGAAGATGAAAGTTACAAAGTTTTCAATAGGCTATGGGACTTATTGCACATTATAGATAGAGTAGATTTATTCTATTTATATCATGTGGTGAAAGCTTACTTTGAACATAATCCATTAGAAGGGATTGGTTTAGTTTTACATGGTGATCTCATAACTGTATGAGAAACTGAAGAAGAGAGCACTGATGATATTTGGCAGAATCAAGAAAATTGGGAAATTGTTTGCTGGAGATTCTTTAAAGAATCTGGAGTTCATGTTTTAGAGCTGGAAAATGGAACAATGATACACATGTTTGCAGACAGAAGATACCCTCTCACAGTTGAGCTCATGAGAAGAATGCTAGAGCATGGTATGGAAGTAGAAGAGGATAATGAAACTGCTTGCATGGTTATCAACTTGTTTATCAACTGGACTACCATTGCTGAAGAAGATGAAAAACTGGTATGAGACTTAATTGAATAAATTATTTTTAATAAATCAGTACTTTATTCAAAGTACTGCTGATCAAACAGTACTTTAATCAAAGTACTGATTGCAGTTTTTTAAACCAGTTAAGTGATTTTTGAATGAAACCTTTAGCTAAGTAACAAATTTTTGAAACAAAGGTAAGTGAAATAAATGGATTTTGAGATGATAACAATAGGTCATCAATCCACCATGGTTACAAAAGGATTGACTAATCCATGAGCAAACGGCTCTGGTAAAGATATATCAAATCCGTTTTTAGTTGACAACTTGCTAATAAGTTGGATGGTAGTCAACTCACCATATCAGTAATGTGAAGAGTTGGCTAGCCCACAAGAAAATGGCTTGTGGTAAAGGCTGTGGAAAAACCATTATTGGTAATTAGTTCACCATTTGATAAAAGAACTAACTAGTCCAGAAGGGTACAGCTTTTGGCAAAGACAAATCAAATCTGTTGATAGCTGATGATTTGCTAAAAATCATATGGTTATCAATGTACCATGGTCTTACACACCAAAACATTTGGCTACTCCAGAGATAATGGATTTGGTAAAGAGATCTAAATCCATTAAGTTTTCAATGATTCACCTCTCACAGGAGTTAACACACCTGGAAGTGATGAGAATAGTATGTAACTTTAACTGAATTAATGTACAAATTGTCATATGTTGATGTGTTGCTGAAAAGATGGAGTTTGCTGGATGCTGCTGTGAAAGAATAATTCTAGAGATACTTTGACAAGCACAGACACTACAGAGATACAATCCAAAGACTAAGAAACAATCTGTCCTTAAAGATGAAGTTGTTAAAGATATATTCACAAAAAGGAACTTGAAGTCAAACAAGTAGAATTCAAGTTAGGGGAGGATTGTTGGGATATGAAAGTGCTGAAGAGATGAAAGTACTGAAGATATGAAAGTACTGTAAGCTGTAAAGTACTGGAAGAAGTCAAAGAGTCAAAGTACTGCTAAAGACAAAGTCAAAGTACTGCACTATGAAGTCAAAGTACTGCAAGAACAAAAGAACTGTTATATTCGTTTATGGAAAGTATTGTAACTCTAGAATATTCTATGTTTAGATTACTTGTCGTACAAGAATACAAATTGTAAACCGACTAGGATATCCTTGAGCCTATAAAAGGACTCCTAGATTGGCATTAGAGTTTACGAGTTTATGAGTTTTAGAGTTTACGAATTCACAAGTTATTTAGTGTTTTAGAGAGAAGTTCGATAATCTTAGAGTTGTTTAGAGTATCTGCATAATAAGCAGATTTAGAGTTTATAATAAAAGTTATTCTTCTTAGCTTTGTTAAGTAAATTCCGCGTACTTGATAAAGATTGCTCAGTGTTTCTTTGTTAATAACTTAGGATTTATCCGAGGTTATTAAACCTTAACAAGCTAGTTAAAGTTAGTTTGATTAAAGTATATCGATCCAACAATATCTTCATGTGTATTTTGAATAACTACAAAACAAAGGTTAGAAAAACAAGAGTATAGTGCATAATTTCATGCAAAAGAGACTCAAGTTAGTAGAAATTTGTGCTTCTGTACCACGGATCCCACGGTTCCCTTCAAGGAGGGATCCGTCTAGTTATCTGGAAGGGATCTGGCTATCTGTTACAGTTTCTTCAGTAGTGAAGAAATGTCAAGGAGTGCTATTTGAGGGAATGAGATATATGTACAATATAACAAGCACAACACACATAATAATCATAACATATAAGTATTCATTCAATAAAACAAGAGATACACAACCAAATCTCTAAAAACTAAGAGAATGAACTAGCCAAAAAGGTGCTACTAATGCTAATAAGTTAACCAAACTTAAGATTCGACTAAAAGCTTAATGATGATCAAGGATGAGAAAGGTTTCCTAAATGTTCTAAGTTTGAGCTTTTGAATATGATGCTCATTGTAGTTTAGGCTTGTTTAACCTCTTCGAAACGTTCGAGGAGGTGATAAAACATGAAACGTTGCTCTTCACGTAGTTCATGTATCAACCTTTCAACATGTTTACAATGATAGCAATCCTTGTCATGGTTTTGGGTTTCTTGAGGTGAAAATTCAAGTGAAGTGGGTTGAGGATTTTCAAATGAAGAAGGATTTGGTGGAGGCTCTACAATGTTTGAGGGTAGAGGTAAAGAAGCATCAACTTCCATTTGATCGGGTGGTTGCCTTTGATGTCTTCTCATAATCCAAAATGGACTATTGGGAGGAATAATAGAGTTTGCTTTTGGATCAAGTGTTGATTTAACACTTTGATTTTGTTGCTCAATATTTTCAAGTGAATTAGTTGGTAATGGTGAAAGATGAGATGGCCAAGAAGGTAAATCTTCTACATTGTGAGAGTGTGGAGATGATTGGGAGGTGGCTCTAGGTATTAATGAAATAGGTTGAGTTGTGGAGGGTATGTTTGGTATAGTGGAATTTGGTGATGAAATCTTAGTGAGAACACTCTAATTGGGAATTAGTTTGATTGGTTTCCTTGGTGTAGGAGAAATCCTAGCATAGGTGGATTTAACCGGAGATGATTCGGTTGAGGAAACTTCGTGTATGATTCTAGCAAGTTTCTTAGGTGGTTTTTGAGTGGATGAGTAAGCACTAGGAGCTTTTCTCATGATGAGATGACTAAGGAGGATAGTTGAAATTGCTGATAATTATGTTTGTGTTTGATGACTAAAGTGTTCTTGGCAATGTGGGTTATAAAGGGAAGAACTTTGCAATTGTATTTAAGACTTAATCCACTAATGTTCTTGGAAATGTGATGATTGACATGCACAAGTTTGAGATTCAGAATTTCACTGATCTAGGAACTCATTTAAGATGAGATGAAGTGTTTGAGTTAGGAAAATGAGTTGAAATGATTGTTTTAGCTATGTTTGACATAAACTGTCACCCGGATCCCACGGTTCCCTTCTTGAAGGGATCCGGCTAGGCTAATCCTAGGGATCCGGCTCTCAGCAATTATGACAGGTTTGTAATGAGGTTTCTGGGAGCTAAAGCTTATCTCATTTTGAATGTTTCAGTTCTCCTAAGGGTTTAGGATGAAAGGGTACTTGAATGATTATAGGTAATAAGTGTTATAGCAAATGATTGCTTTTTATGAAAGAAGGATGAGACAAGAGGACTACCAATGGATGTCCAAGGATAACTGATGAGTGTGTAAATACTCATCATTTTTGGGTCAATCTGAACTGCAAAACGTTTAAAAATGCTCAGAAATGCATCAAAATACTGAAAATATTTCAAAATTGCATTTTATATGTTTCAGATGCAAAATGTTTAAAATCAGATGAAAAATGAGCTAAATTTGCATAATTGGCAGTTTCAGTCCCCCAAGTTTCAAAAATTGTCAGAAATAGTCCCTGAGCACATAATTTCAAAAGAAAAAAAATCACCAAAGGTCCTTTTAAAATCATAAGTTGTCAAAATTAGTCCTTTGGTGAAAAATGTCAAAAGTTTTGAGAAATTACAAGTTTGGTCCTCCAAGTTTAAAAATTGGCAAAAATGGCCCTTGGAAATTTGAAAATGTCAAGTTTGGTCCTTGAATTATTGAAACTTGTCACTTTTAGTCCCTTGGAGCAACTTTGAAAATTTGGCAGATTTAGTCCTTAATTTTCAGAAATTGCATAATAGGTCCTTGTTTATTTATCCTTGGCCTTGTCAAAATGCTTTGGACCCCCTGTCATTACCCCTTTGGACCCTTACCAATTTGGACCCCTCCCTTTTATATTAAGCCTTGGTCAAATATCCAGACAAACAAACAAGCGCGCCATTTTTTTCCTTCTTCTCAACTGCTTCTCTGCAACAATCTAACTCCCATCCCCCCTCCTCACCTTTACATTTTCGATGTCCCCCCACCTCAGCTAACCTCCAAGAAGCATTTAATGCTCATTCCCACCCCTCACTCAACCTCCCAGTTGATAATCTCATTTTGGCGCCAAAATCTGTTTCAATGGCCAAGATATCTTCAAGACATCCAATGGTCAAGAATAATGGTGGGAACTATTCAGAAATGAGAGAGAAGATGTTTTGCTATAAAAAGGGAGCAAAAGAAGAAAGAGAGGCATCTTTAGTTTTTAAAAATTTTAATTAATGTCGTTTTTAGTTTAAAAGTTTTAGTTAAGTTGAAAGGCTGTTATCTTTTGTATATTGTACTCTCTTCAAGTTGTTTTATCAATATAAACCAATTTCAAGTACCAATTTAAGTCATATTACCATTTCATATTGTTAAGCTTACTGTTGCAAATTTCAGTTTTCAATTCCTATGTCCAGGCTCTTAGTAGCTTACTTTTTAATTAAAACAAGCTTAAATAAGCTTATTATAGCTTTTGATAAGCTCACATTTAAGTTTCTAGCAAAATTGGACTTTGGTCAACAAAAGTCAAACTAGGGCAAAAATGATGCAGAAATGGATATGGGTTGATTCAGAAATGGATTTGGGTTAGTTCAGAGTTATTGGGTTGGATAACATAGGATAGAGTTCTGGTTTCACAGGTTTCAAGCCATTGTGGCTAAGGACTTGTTGTAAGTGAATTTCAAGTTTCATTTGCATAATCTTTCTTTGTAGTCATAAGTAGTATTTACCTGTTTAATCAGTTGTATTTAGAGTAGTTAAAGTCAGTTTAGTTGTTTGCTTTAGCTAAATCAGTGGTTATTTCATTTTATTTGCAAATCAGTAGTTTAAGATGGTGTTTGGATCTATTGGTTTATCTGTGCTCAAGGCTTGTTTAGTGATTAAATCTTGTTGTGCTAGGCTTGTCTAACTCTTTTACACTCATATCTGTCATCACATTGCACCTTATAACATCAAAAGTCAAAATTACCTTTTAACTGTCTTAATCTCTTCACTGTTGTGTTTTTACAAATCAAAACACTTGTTTTGTGTTTAAAATACATAGATATAGGTTGCAGTAGTCTCACTTCATCATATAACATCAATATCATCTCACAAATTGGTCTCAAAGTTCATAAAAGTCAACATTTCATTTTTACTTCAAAAGTCAAATTTGCAAATTCCAGTTTTTCAACCAAATGGAGTGATTTTTCTTGGATTCATTGCTGAGCCAAATTAAGTGAAACTTGTTGTTTTAAAAACTTCAGCTGGTCTAATTCCTTATTACCATTTTTATATATTTTTACAAATTTTTTATAACCTCTAAAACAGATTGTCAAAATGGTCCCAAATCCCCTGTACACACTCAGTGTATACTGAGTGTGCACAGGAAATTTGCAGGGCTTGTATCAAGCTCAGTTGAGCTTGTCCAAGGCTCAATTCTGGTTTACAAGTTCTTGGTCAGGTCTAGTGTAAGTTCCATCAATTGCTTTTAAGTTTTAGCTTATTGAGGAGCTTGTGCTTAAGCTCCAAAGTTGGCCTCAAAACTGATTCTTAGGCTTAAGCTCAAATAAGTTAAATCTGTTGAAGTTGCAATCCAGAGGTTTAAGCTTGTTGTTTTTAGTTGCATTTGGGTACTTGTAGTATAATATAGCTTCTGTTTCTGTTTGGTGCTTGTTTGTGACCATTTGCTTATTTTAAGTGTTTATTTATAAGCACTTGGCATAGCAGATTCTTATTCCTTCACACA
Organism: Chrysanthemum makinoi; assembly: GCA_910596185.1. NCBI lineage: Eukaryota > Viridiplantae > Streptophyta > Magnoliopsida > Asterales > Asteraceae > Chrysanthemum > Chrysanthemum makinoi. The sequence goes on along the minus strand of OU343225.1, from coordinate 23,583,310 downwards.
AGCACTTGTTTTTATATTTTCCCTAGATTCTAAATATTATTTTAGACTTATCCTGAATTTTTCATATTTTTCTATTACTGTTTGGCATTTTTCTTGATTTAAATTAGTTTTTAAGTCTTTTTAATTAGCATTTAACAAAATTAATTCAGAAAAGTTTCAAAAAAATAATTTTTCATTTTTCTCAGATTAAGATAAATATAAAAAGTCAAAAAAATATTTTTCTAGATTTTTCTTAGTTAAATTTGTATTTTTAAGTAATTAAAGTAGTTTTAAATAGTTTTTAATTCCTAAAAAATACAAAAATAATCAGAAAAATACAAAAATAGTTTTGAAAATTCTTTTTTGTTATTTTAGATTTTTCCAAGTCATAATTTTATTTTTCTAGCCTTATTTCATAATTTCTTGTATTTTAGGCTATTATTAAATAGTTAAAAATAGTTTTTAATTAATAATAATTAGATAAATAGTTATAAAAAAAAATTTTCTTTTTCTAAAAATTTTCTTTTATCATTAGGATTGTAAAAATATCATTTTCATATTTGTAGGCCTTTTCCTTCTTTATTTTCACATTTTATTTAGTACGTTCACGTAATTTTATTTAAACGTAAGTTTTAGGTTTTAAACGTTCATCAATTTTAAAAATAGTGATAGCGTTTATTTAATATATTTTAACTTTTTAATTTTCTTAATTTGTATTTAAGTCGCTGTAATTTATAAATTTTTTCTTTAGGTATAATTTCCAATCAAATCCTTACTGATCACTATCCTTAGTGATCATTCTATCGTCTGAAAGTGTTTACACACCATTGAGTCTCCGTGGGACTTAACGACCCGGGAATTCATTCTATTCTCTGATCTTCATTGTATTTGTGTTTTAAGCAGTTTTAAGCTTCTTACGGTTAGCCATTCACAAGTGGCTAGCTTGTGTGAGGTAGCTTGACGGTTTAGCACGGATCAAAATTTTGGCGCCGCTGCCGGGGAGCTGTGCTGATTATCTTCCGTTTAGCAGATTAGTGATTTGAATATTCACTCCTTGTTCATACCATCTATATGTATTTATATTTTCTTATAAAAATCAAAAACCCAAAAATATTTTCATTCTTTGTTTTTACATCATGTTTTTCAAAAATACCAAAAATATTCCTCTTTACCCTCTTACCCTTTTGATTCTTCATTTCTTACCCTCTAAAACCATTTGATTCTTTCTATGTCTTATCCTCACCCTCTTGGTTGTCAATGGTGTGGTGGTCCTTATAATGGTGGCAATTGCCCCAGTTGTAGCATGGTGGAATCAGGAAACGGGTCTGTCTATAACCTGGATCTCTATTCCTACCATAACACAACTGATTTATTCCATCAGCTACCACACTGTGAGACTCAGCAGTTTTACTGTTGTGAGTACTGTGGTGGTTCACATTCCAGTTCTGATTGTCAATCAGGAAACACGCTTTTCTATGAGCAGGTTCCTGATAACAATTATGACTACAACACATACCACTCACAGCCACATCAGTTTTACTGTTGTGAGTATTGTGGAGGTCCTCACTCTAGCTCGGATTGTCAAACAAGGAATCCATTTCCTTGTAGCGATTACGGCTCTTCGTATCATGACCAACCTCTACAGTACCAGCCTGAGCCACTTCCTCAAAATCTTCTCCTTGATCTTTTGGATTTAGTGAAAGATTTGAAGGAATCTAAACACTCCCAAGATAATCCAAATGAAAAATCCATGGAAGTTTTGTTAGCCAAAGAGCGGACTGCTAAATTAGATTCCCAAATTGCCTTTGAAAAATCTATTAGGGAATCAATTGCAAAAGAAAAAGCAGCCAGATCTAGCTCTCGATTCCGTTTCATTCCTAATGACGATGATGATGAAGATATCCTTGATATCCTACAATTTTATAATGGTTCATCAAGTTCATCAGTTGAAACTCATTCCATGAAAAATCAGGGAGAAAAGACTATGATGGAATTACTAGCAGAAGAACAAATGGAAAGTATAAAACATATGTATGCTAGTCCTTCTAAACTCCCTCAGTCTGTTGTTATCACACCTGATATTCCCACTCACTCTCTAAACATGGGGGATGAGCTTCTTGACACTTTTCCTGAAAAGGAATCGGACGAATTTATAAAGTCGAGTGTTGAGGACCTTGTCCCAATCCCGAGAGAGTCACAGGGAATTTCTGATCATATGTGTGATTCTTCTTCCCCTCTTGAGTTTTCAAATGATCATTTTGAGACTTTCTCCGATTTTAGCGATGATTGTAAATCTTATGGAGACATTGAGTATGTCGAGGCATCACTCCCACAGTCTGATCCTCTTCTTGAGGAGTTCACCGATGAACTCACTCACATCAGTCCACTTTCATCAGAAAGTGACGATGATCTCTTTGATTTCGAAGCCGATCTTGGAGAAACTAGAAATCTCCTATATAATGATCATCCACTCGCTTCTTGTCCCATTTCCGACTCTTCCATTTCTTCTCTCACCTCCGATGAGGAAGATGACAAATTTTGGAAGGAAGTCGATGATTTTCTTAGTGATGAGTCGATTCCAACAAGGATTGACAATACTTACTTTGATTCGGAGGGAGACATCCTCTTTCTTGAAAATATGTTGATTGAAGAACCGTTTCCTACTCTCCCTCCCGGACATCTTATTGACAATCACCATATAAGCTTCAAGTTTAAGCTTAAAAATGTCAAAAATGGTGATTTGCTTCTTACTGATGAGGAATGGACTTGCATTGTGATGCATATCTTTATTCCATTCTTCACGGAGGGCGTGGTTGCTCTTTCCCTTTTCTCTTTCGGGAATGAGGACACCATCTTTGACCCCGGTATCATCCTTTATAGTTTCTACTATTAACAATGCCGCGGTTGTGTCTCGTCGGTGTGGAACTTTCTGATGTTCATATGTTTATTAACATTGTGAACGAAAGTCCGATCGAGATTGGTTTTCCACGTTACTTTCCCCATGAACAAATTAATACGGGGTCGAGTCAAGCTAGTGACTCGGGAATCAAAAACAGTAGCATGCCATATGGGTTTTCACCCATATTTCTGTCTTCTTTCTCTGTTCTACCACCCTAGTGTGGGGGGGTTGCCCCACACTGTTGTATATAAGTTTTCCATCAAAAAAAAAAACTCTTTCTAAATAATGGCCGTAGTATTTCCCTTTTACGTTCTTTGTTTCGGCATAACCGCCGGTACTTTGAATATTGAGGGCAATATTCATTTCTAAGTGTGGGGGGAATTCTCACGAATTTTATCGTGTATATCCACCCAATTCCCCGTTTTGGCCAATTTTTTTTGGAGTAAGTGTTTTTCACTTACTCAGCAAATGGTAATCAGTCCACCATGTCTAACCCACAAAAGGATTGGCTAATCCAGGAGCAAACGGCTCTTGGTAAAGATATCTCAAAACCGTTGACGGCTTGCAATTTGCCCAAAATTGTATGGTATTCAGCTCACCATATCCTAAAAAGTGAAGAGTTGGCTAGCCCGAAAGTTTATGGCTTGTGGTAAAGGCAGTGGAAAAACCATAATTGGTAATCAGCTCACCAAAGATAATATTGATAATTTATCTAAGAGTTGGCTAGTCCAGAGCAAACGGCTTCTGGTAAAGACAAATCAAATCCGTTGGAAGCTGGTGGTTTGCTCAAAATCACATGGTTATCGGTGTACCATGGTTCTTACTTGAACTGAAACATTTGGCTACTCCAGAAGTAATGGCTTTTGGTAAAGAGATTCAAATCCATTAAGTTTTCTCAAAAGATTGCTAGAGACTAGCAATAGTTTAGTGTGGGGGATTGATGAGTGTGTAAATACTCATCATTTTTAGGTCAATCTGAACTGCAAAACGTTTAAAAATGCTCAGAAATGCATCAAAATACTGAAAATATTTCAAAATTGCATTTTATATGTTTCAGATGCAAAATGTTTAAAATCAGATGAAAAATGAGCTAAATTTGCATAATTGGCAGTTTCAGTCCCCCAAGTTTCAAAAATTGTCAGAAATAGTCCCTGAGCACATAATTTCAAAGAAAAATCACCAAAGGTCCTTTTAAAATCATAAGTTGTCAAAATTAGTCCTTTGGTGAAAAATGTCAAAAGTTTTGAGAAATTACAAGTTTGGTCCTCCAAGTTTAAAAATTGGCAAAAATGGTCCCTGGAAATTTGAAAATGTCAAGTTTGGTCCTTGAATTATTGAAACTTGTCACTTTTAGTCCCTTGGAGAAACTTTGCAAATTTGCAGTTTTGGTCCCTTAATTTTCAGAAATTGCATAATAGGTCCTTGTTTATTTATCCTTGGCCTTGTCAAAACACTTGTGACCCCCTGCCATTACCCATTTGGACCCTTCCAATTTGGACCCCTCCCTTTTATATTAAGCCTTGGTCAAATATCCAGACAAACAAACAAACGCGCCATTTTTTTCCTTCTTCTCAACTGCTTCTCTGCAACAATCTAACTCCCATCCCCCCTCCTCACCTTTACATTTTCCATGTCCCCCCACCTCAGCTAACCTCCAAGAAGCATTTAATGCTCATTCCCACCCCTCACTCAACCTCCCAGTTGATAAATGCAGTTTTGGCGCCAAAATCTGATTGAATGGCCAAGATATCTTCAAGACATCCAATGGTCAAGAATAATGGTGGGAACTGTTCAGAGATGAGAGAGAAGATGTTTTGCTATAAAAAGGGAGCAAAAGAAGAAAGAGAGGGCAGTCTTTAGTTTTTAAAATTTTTAATTAATGTCGTTTTTAGTTTAAAAGTTTTAGTTAAGTTGAAAGGCTGTTATCTTTTGTATATTGTACTCTCTTCAAGTTGTTTTATCAATATAAACCAATTTCAAGTACCAATTTAAGTCATATTACCATTTCATATTGTTAAGCTTACTGTTGCAAATTTCAGTTTTCAATTCCTATGTCCAGGCTCTTAGTAGCTTACTTTTTAATTAAAACAAGCTTAAATAAGCTTATTATAGCTTTTGATAAGCTCACATTTAAGTTTCTAGCAAAATTGGACTTTGGTCAACAAAAGTCAAACTGGGGCAAAAATGATGCAGAAATGGATATGGGTTGATTCAGAAATGGATTTGGGTTAGTTCAGAGTTATTGGGTTGGATAACATAGGATAGAGTTCTGGTTTCACAGGTTTCAAGCCATTGTGGCTAAGGACTTGTTGTAAGTGAATTTCAAGTTTCATTTGCATAATCTTTCTTTGTAGTCATAAGTAGTATTTACCTGTTTAATCAGTTGTATTTAGAGTAGTTAAAGTCAGTTTAGTTGTTTGCTTTAGCTAAATCAGTGGTTATTTCATTTTATTTGCAAATCAGTAGTTTAAGATGGTGTTTGGATCTATTGGTTTATCTGTGCTCAAGGCTTGTTTAGTGATTAAATCTTGTTGTGCTAGGCTTGTCTAACTCTTTTACACTCATATCTGTCATCACATTGCACCTTATAACATCAAAAGTCAAAATTACCTTTTAACTGTCTTAATCTCTTCACTGTTGTGTTTTTACAAATCAAAACACTTGTTTTGTGTTTAAAATACATAGATATAGGTTGCAGTAGTCTCACTTCATCATATAACATCAATATCATCTCACAAATTGGTCTCAAAGTTCATAAAAGTCAACATTTCATTTTTACTTCAAAAGTCAAATTTGCAAATTCCAGTTTTTCAACCAAATGGAGTGATTTTTCTTGGATTCATTGCTGAGCCAAATTAAGTGAAACTTGTTGTTTTAAAACTTCACTGGTCTAATTCCTTATTACCATTTTTATATATTTTTACAAATTTTTTATAACCTCTAAAACAGATTGTCAAATGGTCCCAATCCCCTGTACACACTCAGTGTATACTGAGTGTGCACAGGAAATTTGCAGGGCTTGTATCAAGCTTAGTTGAGCTTGTCCAAGGCTCAATTCTGGTTTACAAGTTCTTGGTCAGGTCTAGTGTAAGTTCCATCAATTGCTTTTAAGTTTTAGCTTATTGAGGAGCTTGTGCTTAAGCTCCAAAGTTGGCCTCAAAACTGATTCTTAGGCTTAAGCTCAAATAAGTTAAATTTGTTGAAGTTGCAATCCAGAGGTTTAAGCTTGTTGTTTTTAGTTGCATTTGGGTACTTGTAGTATAATATAGCTTCTGTTTCTGTTTGGTGCTTGTTTGTGACCATTTGCTTATTTTAAGTGTTTATTTATAAGCACTTGGCATAGCAGATTCTTATTCCTTCACACAAGCACTTGTTTTTATATTTTCCCTAGATTCTAAATATTATTTTAGACTTATCCTGAATTTTTCATATTTTTCTATTACTGTTTGGCATTTTTCTTGATTTAAATTAGTTTTTAAGTCTTTTTAATTAGCATTTAACAAAATTAATTCAGAAAAGTTTCAAAAAAATAATTTTCATTTTTCTTAAGTTAAGATAAATATAAAAAGTCAAAAAAATATTTTTCTAGATTTTTCTTAGTTAAATTTGTATTTTTAAGTAATTAAAGTAGTTTTAAATAGTTTTTAATTCCTAAAAAATACAAAAATAATCAGAAAAATACAAAAATAGTTTTGAAAATTCTTTTTTGTTATTTTAGATTTTTCCAAGTCATAATTTTTTTTTCTAGCCTTATTTTTCTAATTTCTTGTATTTGAGGCTATTATTAAATAGTTAAAATTAGTTTTTAATTAATAATAATTAGATAATAGTTATAAAAAAAAAATTCTTTTTCTAAAAATTTTCAAATGAATTTATCATTAGGATTGTAAAAATATCATTTTCATATTTGTAGGCCTTTTCCTTCTTTATTTTCACATTTTATTTAGTACGTTCACGTAATTTTATTTAAACGTAAGTTTTAGGTTTTAAACGTTCATCAATTTTAAAAATAGTGATAGCGTTTATTTATTATATTTTAACTTTTTAATTTTCTTAATTTGTATTTAAGTCGCTGTAATTTATAAATTTTTTCTTTAGGTATAATTTCCAATCAAATCTTACTGATCACTATATCCTTAGTGATCATTCTATCGTCTGATCAAGTGTTTGCTCACCATTGAGTCTCCGTGGGACTTACGACCCGGGAATTTATTGATTTGATTCTATTCTCTGATCTTCATTGTATTTGTGTTTTAAGTTTTAAGCTTCTTACGGTTAGCCATTCACAAGTGGCTAGCTTGTGTGAGGTAGCTTGACGGTTTAGCACGGATCAAATTTTGGCGCCGCTGCCGGGGAGCTGTGCTGATTATCTTCCGTTTAGCAGATTAGTGATTTGAATAATCACTCCTTGTTCATACCATCTATATATATATCTATATTTTCTTATAAAAATCAAAAACCCAAAAAGATTTTCATTCTTTGTTTTTATATCATGTTTTTCAAAAATACCAAAAATATTCCTCTTTACCCTCTTACCCTTTGATTCTTCATTTCTTACCCTCTAAAACCATTTGATTCTTTCTATGTCTTATCCTCACCCTCTTGGTTGTCAATGGTGTGGTGGTCCTTATAATGGTGGCAATTGCCCCAGTTGTAGCATGGTGGAATCAGGAAACGGGTCTGTCTATAACCAGGATCTCTATTCCTACCATAACACAACTGATTTATTCCATCAGCTACCACACTGTGAGACTCAGCAGGTTTACTGTTGTGAGTACTGTGGTGGTTCACATTCCAGTTCTGATTGTCAATCAGGAAACACGCTTTTCTATGAGCAGTGCCTGATAACAATTATGACTACAACACATACCACTCACAGCCACATCAGTTTTATTGTTGTGAGTATTGTGGAGGTCCTCACTCTAGCTCGGATTGTCAAACAAGGAATCCATTTCCTTGTAGCGATTACGGCTCTTCGTATCATGACCAACCTCTACAGTACCAGCCCGAGCCACTTCCTCAAAATCTTCTCCTTGATCTTTTGGATTTAGTGAAAGATTTGAAGGAATCTAAACACTCCCAAGATAATCCAAATGAAAATCCATGGAAGTTTTGTTAGCCAAAGAGCGGACTGCTAAATTAGATTCCCAAATTGCCTTTGAAAAATCTATTAGGGAATCAATTGCAAAAGAAAAAGCAGCCAGATCTAGCTCTCGATTCCGTTTCATTCCTGATGACGATGATGATGAAGATATCCTTGATATCCTACAATTTTATAATGGTTCATCAAGTTCATCAGTTGAAACTCATTCCATGAAAAATCAGGGAGAAAAGACTATGATGGAATTACTAGCAGAAGAACAAATGGAAAGTATAAAACATATGTATGCTAGTCCTTCTAAACTCCCTCAGTCTGTTGTTATCACACCTGATATTCCCACTCACTCTCTAAACATGGGGGATGAGCTTCTTGACACTGTTCCTGAAAAGGAATCGGACGAATTTATAAAGTCTAGTGTTGAGGACCTTGTCCCAATCCCGAGAGAGTCACAGGGAATTTCTGATCATATGTGTGATTCTTCTTCCCTTCTTGAGTGTTCAAATGATCATTTTGAGACTTTCTCCGATTTTAGCGATGATTGTAAATCTTATGGAGACATTGAGTATGTCGAGGCATCACTCCCACAGTCTGATCCTCTTCTTGAGGAGTTCACCGATGAACTCACTCACATCAGTCCACTTTCATCGAAAAGTGACGATGATCTCTTTGATTTCGAAGCCGATCTTGGAGAAACTAGAAATCTCCTATATAATGATCATCCACTCGCTTCTTGTCCCATTTCCGACTCTTCCATTTCTTCTCTCACTCCGGATGAGGAAGATGACAAATTTTGGAAGGAAGTCGATGATTTTCTTAGTGATGAGTCGATTCCAACAAGGATTGACAATACTTACTTTGATTCAGAGGGAGACATCCTCTTTCTTGAAAATATGTTGATTGAAGAACCGTTTCCTACTCTCCCTCCCGGACATCTTATTGACAATCACCATATAAGCTTCAAGTTTAAGCTTAAAAATGTCAAAAATGGTGATTTGCTTCTTACTGATGAGGAATGGACTTGCATTGTGATGCATATCTTTATTCCATTCTTCACGGAGGGCGTGGTTGCTCTTTCCCTTTTCTCTTTCGGGAATGAGGACACCATCTTTGACCCCGGTATCATCCTTTATAGTTTCTACTATTAACAATGCCGCGGTTGTGTCTCGTCGGTGTGGAACTTTCTGATGTTCATATGTTTATTAACATTGTGAACGAAAGTCCGATCGAGATTGGTTTTCCACGTTGCTTTCCCCATGAACAAATTAATTCGGGGTCGAGTCAAGCTAGCGACTCGGGAATCAAAACTAGATGCCATATGGGTTTTCACCCATATTTCTGTCTTCTTTCTCTGTTCTACCACCCTAGTGTGGGGGGTTGCCCCACACTGTTGTATATAAGTTTTCCATCAAAAAAAAAATCTCTTTCTAAATAATGGCCGTAGTATTTCCCTTTTACGTTCTTTGTTTCGGCATAACCGCCGGTACTTTGAATATTGAGGGCAATATTCATTTCTAAGTGTGGGGGGGGGGGAATTCTCACGAATTTTATCAGGTATTATCCACCCAATTCCCCCGTTTTTGGCCAATTTTTTTTTTTTTTTGGAGTAAGTGTTTTTCACTTACTCAGCAAATGGTAATCAGTCCACCATGTCTAACCCACAAAAGGATTGGCTAATCCAGGAGCAAACGGCTCTTGGTAAAGATATCTCAAAACCGTTGACGGCTTGCAATTTGCCCAAAATTGTATGGTATTCAGCTCACCATATCCTAAAAGTGAAGAGTTGGCTAGCCCGAAAGTTTATGGCTTGTGGTAAAGGCAGTGGAAAAACCATAATTGGTAATCAGCTCACCAAAGATAATATTGATAATTTATCTAAGAGTTGGCTAGTCCAGAGCAAACGGCTTCTGGTAAAGACAAATCAAATCCGTTGAAAGTTGGTGGTTTGCTCAAAATCACATGGTTATCGGTGTACCATGGTTCTTACTTGAACTGAAACATTTGGCTACTCCAGAAGTAATGGCTTTTGGTAAAGAGATTCAAATCCATTAAGTTTTCTCAAAAGATTGCTAGGGACTAGCAATAGTTTAGTGTGGGGGATTGATGAGTGTGTAAATACTCATCATTTTTTGGTCAATCTGAACTGCAAAACGTTTAAAAATGCTCAGAAATGCATCAAAATACTGAAAATATCTCAAAATTGCATTTTATATGTTTCAGATGCAAAATGTTTAAAATCAGATGAAAAATGAGCTAAATTTGCATAATTGGCAGTTTCAGTCCCCCAAGTTTCAAAAATTGTCAGAAATAGTCCCCGAGCACATAATTTCAAAAGAAAAAAATCACCAAAGGTCCTTTTAAAATCATAAGTTGTCAAAATTAGTCCTTTGTTGAAAAATATCAAAAGTTTTGAGAAATTACAAGTTTGGTCCTCCAAGTTTAAAATTTGGCAAAAATGGCCCTTGGAAATTTGAAAATGTCAAGTTTGGTCCTTGAATTATTGAAACTTGTCACTTTTAGTCCCTTGGAGCAACTTTGCAAATTTGGCAGATTTAGTCCTTAATTTTCAGAAATTGCATAATAGGTCCTTGTTTATTTATCCTTGGCCTTGTCAAAATGCTTTGGACCCCCTGTCATTACCCCTTTGGACCCTTACCAATTTGGACCCCTCCCTTTTATATTAAGCCTTGGTCAAATATCCAAACAAACAAACAAACGCGCCATTTTTTTCCTTCTTCTCAATCCGCTTCTCTGCAACAATCTAACTCCCATCCCTCCTCCTCACCTTTACATTTTCCATGTCCCCCCACCTCAGCTAACCTCCAAGAAGCATTTAATGCTCATTCCCACCCCTCACTCAACCTCCCAGTTGATAAATGCGTTTTTGGCGCAAAATCTGATTGAATGGCCAAGATATCTTCAAGACATCCAATGGTCAAGAATAATGGTGGGAACTGTTCAGAGATGAGAGAGAAGATGTTTTGCTACAAAAAGGGAGCAAAAGAAGAAAGAGAGGCGTCTTTAGTTTTTAAAATTTTTAATTAATGTCGTTTTTAGTTTAAAAGTTTTAGTTAAGTTGAAAGGCTGTTATCTTTTGTATATTGTACTCTCTTTAAGTTGTTTTATCAATATAAACCAATTTCAAGTACCAATTTAAGTCATATTACCATTTCATATTGTTAAGCTTACTGTTGCAAATTTCAGTTTTCAATTCCTATGTCCAGGCTCTTAGTAGCTTACTTTTAAGTTAAAACAAGCTTAAATAAGCTTATTATAGCTTTTGATAAGCTCACATTTAAGTTTCTAGCAAAATTGGACTTTGGTCAACAAAAGTCAAACTGGGGCAAAAATGATGCAGAAATGGATATGGGTTGATTCAGAAATGGATTTGGGTTAGTTCAGAGTTATTGGGTTGGATAACATAGGATAGAGTTCTGGTTTCACAGGTTTCAAGCCATTGTGGCTAAAGACTTGTTGTAAGTGAATTTCAAGTTTCATTTGCATAATCTTTCTTTGTAGTCATAAGTAGTATTTACCTGTTTAATCAGTTGTATTTAGAGTAGTTAAAGTCAGTTTAGTTGTTTGCTTTAGCTAAATCAGTGGTTATTTCATTTTATTTGCAAATCAGTAGTTTAAGATGGTGTTTGGATCTATTGGTTTATCTGTGCTCAAGGCTTGTTTAGTGATTAAATCTTGTTGTGCTAGGCTTGTCTAACTCTTTTACACTCATATCTGTCATCACATTGCACCTTATAACATCAAAAGTCAAAATTACCTTTTAACTGTCTTAATCTCTTCACTGTTGTGTTTTTTGCAAATCAAGACACTTGTTTTGTGTTTAAAATACATAGATATAGGTTGCAGTAGTCTCACTTCATCATATAACATCAATATCATCTCACAAATTGGTCTCAAAGTTCATAAAAGTCAACATTTCATTTTTACTTCAAAAGTCAAATTTGCAAATTCCAGTTTTTCAACCAAATGGAGTGATTTTTCTTGGATTCATTGCTGAGCCAAATTAAGTGAAACTTGTTGTTTTAAAAACTTCAGCTGGTCTAATTCCTTATTACCATTTTTATAGATTTTTACAAATTTTTTATAACCTCTAAAACAGATTGTCAAAATGGTCCTTAGTCTCCCCTGTACACACCTCGTGTATACTGAGTGTGCACAGAAATTTGCAGGTGGCTTGTATCAAGCTCAGTTGAGCTTGTCCAAGGCTCAATTCTGGTTTACAAGTTCTTGGTCAGGTCTAGTGTAAGTTCCATCAATTGCTTTTAAGTTTTAGCTTATTGAGGAGCTTGTGCTTAAGCTCCAAAGTTGGCCTCAAAACTGATTCTTAGGCTTAAGCTCAAATAAGTTAAATCTGTTGAAGTTGCAATCCAGAGGTTTAAGCTTGTTGTTTTTAGTTGCATTTGGGTACTTGTAGTATAATATAGCTTCTGTTTCTGTTTGGTGCTTGTTTGTGACCATTTGCTTATTTTAAGTGTTTATTTATAAGCACTTGGCATAGCAGATTCTTATTCCTTCACACAAGCACTTGTTTTTATATTTTCCCTAGATTCTAAATATTATTTTAGACTCATCCTGAATTTTTCATATTTTTCTATTACTGTTTGGCATTTTTCTTGATTTAAATTAGTTTTTAAGTCTTTTTAATTAGCATTTAACAAAATTAATTCAGAAAAGTTTCAAAAAAATAATTTTTCATTTTTCTCAGATTAAGATAAATATAAAAAGTCAAAAAATATTTTTCTAGATTTTTCTTAGTTAAATTTGTATTTTTAAGTAATTAAAGTAGTTTTAAATAGTTTTTAATTCCTAAAAAATACAAAATAATCGAAAAATACAAAATAGTTTTAAAAATTCTTTTTTGTTATTTTAGATTTTTCCAAGTCATAATTTTATTTTTCTAGCCTTATTTCATAATTTCTTGTATTTTAGGCTATTATTAAATAGTTAAAAATAGTTTTTAATTAATAATAATTAGATAAATAGTTATAAAAAAAAAAAATTCTTTTTCTAAAAATTTTCTTTTATCATTAGGATTGTAAAAATATCATTTTCATATTTGTAGGCCTTTTCCTTCTTTATTTTCACATTTTATTTAGACGCTCACGTAATTTTATTTAAACGTAAGTTTTAAGTTTTAAACGCTCATCAATTTTAAAAATAGTGATAGCGTTTATTTAATATATTTTAACTTTTTAATTTTCTTAATTTGTATTTAAGTCACTTGTAATTTATAAATTTTTTTCTTTAGGTATAATTTCCAATCAAATCCTTACTGATCACTATCCTTAGTGATCATTCTATCGTCTGAAAGTGTTTACACACCATTGAGTCTCCGTGGGACTTAACGACCCGGGAATTCATTCTATTCTCTGATCTTCATTGTATTTGTGTTTTAAGCAGTTTTAAGCTTCTTACGGTTAGCCATTCACAAGTGGCTAGCTTGTGTGAGGTAGCTTGACGGTTTAGCACGGATCAAAATTTTGGCGCCGCAACACTAAGAGTTATGAGGGTGTCAAGTCATAATAAATGATCCTAGTGATCAGGTTTTAGCTTGAGGTGATATTAAGAAAAATTCTTAAAAATTTCAAAAATTGAAAAACTAATTTTTGTCTTACCTTGAGATATAAAAGACTAGAAGCAATTTCCTAAAATTGTTTAGCTTGCTTTCTTAAAGTGTTTTGAGAGGTGAGAAATAGTTTGTGAGTAGTTGAAGCGGAAATATGGTGAGTTTTAGATGTGTTGATAAAATCAGACTAAGATCTTAAGTAAGCCTTTAGTGAGTCTAAGCCTTTCTCATCCTTGAAGTGGACTTAGTTGGGTTCTAAAAACATATGCCAAGCTAATGTGATGTTATCAAGAAAGCAGTTTTGATGTGCTGAATGCTGCATTGTTGATCTGATGTCACGGATCCCACGGTTCCTTCAAGAGAAGGATCCGGCTAGGCTAATCCTAGGGATCCGATCTGCACGTAACAGAACCAACACAGAACCTACACAGAAAATGATGTGCAGATTTTGTACACTATTAAATCTATAAAAAAAGCAAATAGGAACAAGCAAGTTATCATAAAACATCACTTACAAGGTAACAATATCCAAAATGCCAAAAAACAAAAAATACTAAAGAGAAATCATTCAAACATAAAATAAATGAAACTAAGCACATTCCTATTGTCTCTTTCGTCAATTCTTCCTTTTCCTTTTAGACGGCTTAGTGAGGTTGTAAGCGAGGTTTTGAATCATGCCTCTTATTTGTTTAAATTCCGCGGTCTCGTTTGGAATGGTTGGAAGTTATTCGTGGTATTCAAGGATTTCCAATTTGATGTTGGATACGGGGTCGATGTCTTCCTCATCTTCTTCTTCTTCTTCTCCAGCCGAGGAGTCCGAGAGCTTCGTGTTTCTCAATTGACCATGAACCGGTTAGGGGGTTGTTTGGTAAGAGGTACCATGACGTGATCGGAAAGGTAATGATCATCGTTGATAGGGGATGGTTGCAATGCACTAACATACTTACAAAGTCGTGTTAGGAGCATACCATATGGAAGTACCATGTTGGAAGCTTTGAATACCCCAGCCATTCTCCTTACCATGTAGTAGGCAAGATTAAATGGCCTTTGGTGGGTAAGACAATAGATCATTTGCACAAGACATGCGTTTGGATGATCTTTGTTTCCAACTAGGCTAATGATGTTTTTCCTAAGGATTTCTTCCCATTTTCTAAACATGGGATGCATTTCGAAAAGTTCCATTTTAAAGGGATCACGGTGAATGAGTTTTTGTTACGATCGTGCCGATTGGTCGGTCCTAATTTTAAAGATAGTATCACGAATGGTTTGGTCGATAGAGGAGTGTTATAGAGAGGCTTGGGATCAAGTGCATGGTTTTGAGAGTTAATTGCCCAATCTTGAGAGTACATGCAAATTCCTACAAAGAAGCAAGAAAAGAATAAGCAAAGGTGTTGAGAGGAAAAATAAAGTTTTGTTTGTTGATGATGAAGGCGATTGAGATGCTTATTGTTTTCTAAAAATTCAAAAATGAAGAACGGACAAATTTGTTCATCTATGTCAAGGAGACAATCAAAGTTGATTGTCGAGAAAACTTTCAATGTCGGTATCTTCAAGAAAACATTCCTTGACTATACGACCTTCGTGGATAAGTCGTTTTACAAGGCTTTTGAATATTTTTCACGGTCGGTTTGGTCAATCCCCTTTTACGATAGTAGTGAGTAAGGTAATGGACGGTGTCATGGTGATCTTGTTGAGTGGCTTTGGGCATGGTTGTTCCTAAAAATACAAATTTTTCAATTAAGATAAATTAGTTGAAATGGGTTTATGGTTTTGATTTGTATTAACAATGTTGTGAAGACAAAGTAATTTTGTTAAAATCCCCCTTTTCATGATTAGTTTGAAAAAACCTAATTGAGTTAATTGATTAGATATTAAGAAACCATAAACCCTAGGATGAGGATGATGAAAGTTATAACAAGTTAATGTAATTACTTACAATGGTGTTCTAGGAGGGGATACTTGAAAGTATGGAAGCCAATGAGGATGAATTTTGTAGCTTGGTCGTTTTTTGTTTTTGTGTGAGTAGAGGGAAAAACAATCAGTGGTGAATTTTTGAAAGCGTATAGCTGAGTTCTGTTCCACGGTTCCCCGGATCCTTTATGTTTGGGATCCGGCTAGTACAACTAGGGGGATCCGGCTACTGTGGAAAGGGGTTGTTTGACATTATTTTTGTAGTAGGCTTATAAATTAGCTTATTAAAAGATAGTTTGGAGGTATTAGATGAAGATTGTTTTGGATGGCTTTTGATGAATCACATATCGAAGGTTCATATGTGATGACGGAGTTAGTTTGATGAATCAAAAGGAGTATTATTCCTGATGATGAAAAAGACGGAAGAGTGACGAAAGAGACTTCTAATGATGTTAGAGATAAAAAAACAAAGAAAACTTATGAAAAATAAATTGAACTCATGTAACCTATCTAATGAAAAGTAAAACATACCTCTATGCTTCTTGGTTTGGCATAATGCCAAAGATACTTCATGAGCTTTTAAAGTAATCCTTTATACTTGATGTACATGAGTAGTGATTACCTTTTAGATCCTTCCTTGAATGTTGACTTCATTATTCTTTGAATGAAGATTTTAGAGAGATTCTAGCATGAAGTTTTCTTAGGAACAAAAGTTGTTAGAGCCATCTATCAATGTCTAACAAAATGATTTTTAAGAAAAAAAATATGACCAAAAAAAAATCCTTCTTTGTAGTTTTCAATCATACACGGATCGTATCAAGTCTTTAAAGTACAACATACTTTAAGAAACTTGGTAACTGATGCCAATTGTGGAAAACTAGAAGGGGTTGAATAGTTTTACCAATTTAAAACTTTCTTTTAAATATTTAGATCGACTTATGTCAATCTATTTGATTGTTTATGTTGGACGTTGATAGATAGATATATAAGCGTGTAATGAAAGATAAAGAGTAAGAAGCACATCACCACACACAAGTATTTATAGTGGTTCAGCTACAAGGACACCTTCCTTGCCCTACTCCACTCCCGAGTCACCTACTCGAGTTCAGTAACACTACACCAACTCCTTATGGCGGAGAAGCCTTCACAACGTCGCTTAACCTTTTCCTTTTCAAAGCTAAATACCGAAGTTCTTTCACACCAAGGCGAACCACTAACACCTGCGCTTTATATGGTGCTAGGCTAACCACCGAGTTCTTTCACACCTTAGGAGAACTAATCCTTCACAACGTAGCCTACCCTTTATTAGGTACTAGGCTAAGCACCTAGTTCTTTCACACCTTAGGTGAACTACACCTTCACGACACAACACCTAATCTAAAGGAGATCTACTCCTTGTTACAACACCATCAAGGATATCACCATCCTTGTATATAAACAAATACATATATGTATAACGATGCACCTCATCGATTATACGACCTAGGCATTCTTCCCAAATGCTACTTGATTTGATTCTTTGGCATCCTTCACTTTGCCACGACGCGGCTGGCACCCTTCACTAATGCCTTTGTCTTGACACCTATAGCATTTTTCACTAATGCTCTTGACACGAACGATAAGCACCTTTCACTAATGCTTTCGTCTTGACACTTTCGGCATCCTTCACTAATGCCTTTAAGCCAACATCTATTGTGAAAGGTAGATCTATCAACAAGAGAACCTTCGTTGTCTTGATGATGACGAAGCATGGCAACTCATGGACTTGAGCTTGCACGTCTTCAAGAAGTGGTGATCTTTCCTTTAAGAGGAACCTAGTAGATCACACTAAAACAAAAGACAAACTACATAGATCACTTAGATCTGAGGTTAGAGGGTTAGAATACTTTGGGGAAGTATATGTAAAAAGCACACATAGAGAGGAAGAAATGGCTCTCTATTTATAGAGGAAAATCTCTTCAGTTTCCCCGGATCCCACGGATCCCTACCACAAGGGATCCGGCTAGCACAAAGCTAGGGATCCGTGGTCCGCTCCTCTTTGCCCATGTGTATTTTTGGTTAAAGGGTCATGGGTTATGGGTTGATCCATGGTTTTCTTTCTAGATACAATGTATCTTAAGGATACAATGAACTTGGTTAAGTGGTATATACAAAACCATGGGTTATGGGTCAAAACCATTTGCTAGTATTTACCCATTTAGTATATACTTGTATTTACCCAATTTAGCATACACTTAGTTTTTACCCATTTTAGTATACTTAGTTTAAGTATATGTTTAACCCAATATGTAAACACTAGTTGTTGTACATATGTATCTAAATCATAAAAACACTTATACTTGTTTTAGTGTTTTATGTGAAATCATAAGTGTGTTAGAAAACTATTAACGCAAACTATTTACGTACTCTATTAGTTTCGTTAAAATGATTTTATATTTGTTATCGACAAAACATTAGAAGATCGTAAAATATAAATAAACGTTTTCACGGCTTATTTGTATTAACAAATAGCATCATACTTTCGTTTATATTCGTTTATCTTACATTTGTATGTATTTGATTTTTATAATATCGAGAGTAAAGAAATTGAACCAGATGAAGAACCACCGCGCGTACCGTGGTTGAAAGGAAGGGTGAAAAAGACGGAGAATATCAATGATGATATCGGATCGGTGGGAGAAAAATTTGTAAGTTTGACTGTAAATTTTATTATTATGTTTGTTTAGTTATAAGTTAATACTGCTACTATATTACTTAAAACTGTTAGTTATAAGTTAATACGTTAGTGTTTTAGTTGATACTTTTAGTTAATACTCTTGTATTACTTAAAACGGTAGTTATAAGTTAATACAGTGTGTTTAGTTAATACTTTTAGTTACAAGTTAATACTGGTAGAATTAAATAACATATTTCCCATATTGTGTGTGCAGAAAGAAACGGACGACAAGATCAAACAAGGAATCTTGAAGCTTGATCATGGCGCTGATGCCATGACAGTTGTATTAGGTTAGAAAAGGGAGGATATGCGAGAGAGGGTGGGAGGTGGAGTAACCTACAAGAGGTATTTTGTTCGCCTCGAATCGGACAAGCATCGATGAAAGAGTGGTGTTACTTCAAAGTGAACTTGATAATGAGTCAAGAAAAAGATGCGATAATACAGATTTGATGAAACAATTGGTCGCGCAAAGGGGGATTGCGGTCCAACAAACTCCATTGACGAAAACGGAGTAAGACATAAGAAAGTAACATTCCATCTTTTTACCCTTTTAAATATCTGCTGCCGTCTTCTTAAAAATTTATATTTGTGTGTCTCCGTGAACATTAATCTTTAAATAGCAAGTCTTTGATAGGATGCAGGCTGCGTGTTCTGGGCGTGAAAGTTCGCGGCATTGAGAAGTCTAACGGACTTGCAACTTTGGAAAAGGAAATTCAAATAAGTGTAAGTAATAAATCATCCCCCTGGTATTTTTGAATTCTACATACATGTATTATTTACCGTGTATTATATATATATAGGCTGTAAATCTGTCGCATCTAAGAAATCGACTAGATCAAAACGAAAGGATTCTTCCGCGTCAACTTTTCGAATCACAAGAAAATGAGTCTCCATTACAGAGCTACCACAAGTATGTATTTAAACATTTTCATATGATCTTTAGTTTAATTAATTATTGATACATATATACATGCAACAAATTATCTTTTTAGGTAATTAAGTGCGATCAGGCACTTAAAGAAATCAACTATTATCGGAGATGCAGGTGTACAAAATTGATGGAAAACAAATGCTTCATAACAAACCACTCCCAAAGGATTGCTACAGAGTGTCTATTGAAAAATCTTTAGTGGATAAAGATGCATACGGATGTAGAAATAACGGTTTCAAAACAGTTAAGGATCAAGATGGCGTTTTTATGCATGGCCAAATGATCAAGTGGTTTTCGATGAAAAGTACATATAGATGCATGTGTTTTGTAAACCTACATATATCATTCTTCATATTTAATTCAGTGTTTGATACACCCGCCTTTTGTTTCCTACAGGTAACACCACCAAGTACCATAAAACAGATTGGTGAGAACAGAACTGCACCTAAATTACAAACAAGCGTCTCTAGTCATGCCATGCAAAAAGAAGCTAAGAAGATCAAGAGTCATAAGTCGTTAAATTATTGAGAATTTTATTATGTACGACATTACAATTTTATATACATTCCAATTTTATTGTTATTGAATATATTTTGAATATATTTTTATATATTAGAATTTGTTTTGATATACATTGATTTCTTATATGTGACTAAAAGATTCATATAGTCACAATTATTAACACTTTTTGGTCACAGTTTGCTTAATTCAATGTGTGACTAAATGATAGAAAGGGCTACACAAACATAAAATTAATGTGGCCATTGGATGAGCAATAGTCACACAAAACACACATTTCTTCACTTAAAACACCATATGGTCACACTTATTAACACTTTTGGCCACTTTATGCTTAAGTTGTATGTGACTAAATACCCAAAAGAAACATGCTTTGTGTGACTAAATGTTAGAAAAGGCCACACAAACATAAAATTAATGTGGCCATTGGATGATCAATAGTCACACAAAACACACATTTCATCACTTAAAACACTATATGGTCACACTTATTAACACTTTTGGCCAATTTATGCTTAATTTGTATGTGACTAAATACCCAAAACAAAGATGCTTTGTGTGACTAAATGTTAGAAAAGGCCACACAAACATAAAATTAATGTGGCCATTGGATGATCAATAGTCACACAAAACACACATTTCTTCACTTAAAACACCATATGGTCACACTTATTAACACTTTTGGTCACTTTATACTTAATTGTATGTGACTAAATACCCAAAACAAACATGCTTTGTGTGACTAAATGTTAGAAAAGGCCACACAAACATAAAATTCATGTGGCCATTGGATGATCAATAGTCACACAAAACACACATTTCTTCACTTGAAACACCATATGGTCACACTTATTAACACTTTTGGCCACTTTATAATTAATTGTATGTGACTAAATACCCAAAAAAAACATGCTTTGTGTGACTAAATGTTAGAAAAGGCCACACAAACATAAAATTCAAGTGGCCATTGGATGATCAATAGTCACACAAAACACACATTTCTTCACTTAAAACACCATATGGTCACACTTATTAACACTTTTAGCCACTTTATGGTTAATTGCATGTGACTAAATACCCAAAACAAACATGCTTTGTGTGACTAAATGTTAGAAAAGGCCACACAAACATAAAATTCATATGGCCATTGGATGAGCAATAGTCACACAAAACACACATTTCTTCACTTAAAACACCATATGGTCACACTAATTAACACTTTTGGCCACTTTATGATTAATTGGATGTGACTAAATACCCAAAAGAAACGTGCTTTGTGTGACTAAATGTTAGAAAAGGCCACATAAACATAAAATTAATGTGGCAATTGGATGAGAAATAGTCATACAAAACACACATTTCTTCACTTAAAACACCATATGGTCACACTTATTAACACTTTTGGCCACTTTATGCTTAATTTGTATGTGACTAAATACCCAAAAGAAACATGCTTTGTGTGACTAAATGTTAGAAAAGGCCACACAAACATAAAATTAATGTGGCCATTGGATGATCAATAGTCACACAAAACACACATTTCATCACTTAAAACACCATATGGTCACACTTATTAACACTTTTGGCCACTTTATGCTTAATTTGTATGTGACTAAATACCCAAAACAAACATGCTTTGTGTGACTAAATGTTAGAAAAGGCCACACAAACATAAAGTCCAAGTGGCCATTGGATGATCAATAGTCACACAAAAGACATATTTCTTCACCTTAAACAACATATGGTCACACTTATTAACACTTTTTGCCACTTTATGCTTAATTGTATGTGACTAAATACCCAAAACAAACATGCTTTGTGTACCTATACAGTGTTTATGGTCACTAATACGGATTAATCCAACAAAATTTGTACCTAATTAGTCACACATGTTACGGTTTTGGTTACTCTTTTGCAATAGAGACTAAAAAAAAGTCAAACACGTGACCATAGGGTACCTATGGTCGCGCGACCTTTAGTCACACACGGCCGAAAAAACATGTGTGACTATATGTATATCGTCACACATATTCGGTGTGGCCAAATCCACTTTTTGTTCTAGTGTAGACTCATAATCTATATTAATTTATAAAGAGTTTGGGACATTCTAAATATAATAGTCTTACAATTTTTTAGACCAAAAACATTTCCATCAAAAGAAAGTTACTTTTGCTAAGCATAATAATTAAGCATACATATAACTTTAAAAAATAATTAATGTCTTAAATTCTCATACCTGTAACCTCCTACAATACTGATGCTTTTCATTTAAACCATATGAAGAAGACATGTAAAAAATGTAATAAATTAAAATACGTAGTTCACCAAAAATTAGAATACGTAAAGTTATTGCTAGAAAAAAAATATATATGAAAAACATTTGCCCGCCATAAAATAGTTACGGTGAATTGGCCGCATTCGCGGCGGTACCGTTCTAATGAATTTAATATATTTGATTCACAACAAATACAATATAGAAAAACTGTCTAATAATCAATGAATACACGTCATTGGTTTTCTATTAAATTGTCGGGAAATATTAATTGAGAAATTAATTTTATTAAAGTCACGATGACTTGGGAATGTTGTATAAATGGACGCGTCATGCCGAAATTTATCAAACATGTTGCACCTATACTTTTCTAATCACGTTTATTGTTATAAAACCCGACAAGGATCGAAAAATATGATTTTATAAATTGTAAATCCTTATTAATTGAGATATTAACATGTGTTTTTATAAACACAAATTGGCTTTCCAAATTAGTAGGGATTATTGGGTAAATACCGAAACTACCAATTAACTTACTTTGACATAATTTTTGGTTGTGACCTTGTGAAGAAACTATGGGTCGTTATTGTCTTGACCTCTTTCTCATTATAGTCTACTCGATATGAGTCCTGGTCAATTCTTATTGACTATTCCTTATAATATATTGGGATATATATTATGATTTTGCGTGAGTTTCATTTGGTATGAGTCACACTTGGGAAATATATTATACTCTTGGCGTGAGTGTATGTCGAGTCTTTACTTTCTTACCACCACATGAAATGTTGAAACTAAACTTTTTGTCATATTAATAATGGACTTTTGTAATTAACGATACGAGTATTCCAAGAAAACTATGACGCACTGTCTTTTTTAAATTATTTTGCTTTGCTAGACGTCATCTGAGATGGAAAATACTATTAGGTTGTGCCGATGACACCAGTTGTTAACTGCTTGTTTGATCTTCGTGCCTCCTTCTTGATATCGTTGTGCCTTACTTGTGAGACTTTGTTGTGCTGCTCACTCGACGGCTATTGTGATTCTTGCAATACCATTAAGGTAAGTTCAAGGCCCCTACTTTTACTTGCTTTTAACTATGTTAGGAGAGAATACATGCTCATTTTTGACTATATGCAATTGCTTGTTTGATTTGCTTACGATCTTGATAACTATATTTGATGAACTAAATATGCTTTTACGTGGACACAAGAGAATGATTTATATGAAACGTTTGATTGGAAATGTTTTGTGAGCTATTACGTATTAGGTTAAGTTCTGAAACTGAAACGCCTTTATGAATTGTGGATTATTGGTTCAGGATAGTGCGAGTGTTATGGATAGATCTATCGTGGTTGACTATCCCGTCTAAACTTTGGACATCCAACTTGCCATGAACTCGTCTATCTGGACTTGGAATGCTCCAACTTGCCATGACATATAACATGTCGGATGTTGCATGTGTTTAGAGATAGTTATGGCTCGTACTGTCTAGCATTAGTTTCATGACTTAGACTGTGTAATATTTATTTTACATGATATGGTGATTTTGGACAATGTGAGTCTATGGTAAATTTTGAATTTTTTATGAACGATTATTTGTTCTCGAAAACCTTGTGGTCCACATTATTATTTTGCGAAAGGTAAATTAAGTTTTTGCGACATTGTGGATGACACCTTGGTTGCAAAGCTATTTTGGAACTCATAGTATCTAACGTAAACCTACAAACTCACGAACCTCGTGTTGACACTTTTAGCATGTACTTTCAAGTATTGAGGCGATAGTTTACTTTTGGAGGTTCTTGGGCAATAGCATGGCATGGTCATAGACGACTCTGATAATTGTATTTGCGACTGCTTTATTGTTATGGGTCTGTATTCCGCACTATTTTTGAATAATGTAAACTTTATACTTTTGTTTATAAGTTTTCTTAAGAAAAACCCGTTATTCTATACTTGTGTTGTAAGACCAATTAGTAGCACCCATGACTTGTATGCTTCCACTAAACCCGATTTTTGGGGGTGTTACAAGAAAGTTAGTTAGTTTTGACAAAACGGAAACCGTGTGGGCCCTTCTTGGAAAAGTGCAGCTTGCAAGCTGACGTAGTCATTTGTTGCATACACTTCCCTTGGTTCTCTTGTAAATTTTGTGACTTGCGTGAACCTCATTTTCTTTTATTTGTTGACCCTCCTCAATGAGTGAGGTCATCCACTGGACCGGTTCGAGGTGGTTATGGGTTTTCAATTTGAGGTTGTGGGGTTGTTCAAGAGACATGATGGGGTAAAACTTTGTTAAATAGGAAAAAATGCATTTTAGGTGAGAGAGAATGAGTGAAATAGGTTTGAAGTTCATGATCGTGTCATGTCCCCACAGATGGCACCATATAATGTAAAACGTGATTAAGAGTGAATTGGGATAGTGGTGTTGTTGATTTCCGTGTAGAACGGTAATGACCCCATATATGTTTAAAAATCAAGGTTTGGGGTAACACTCAAACAAACCAAGTGTGTATTCATTGTGTGTGAATAAGTATGAAAAAGTGTAAAGAGAATGATCCTCTTTTATTTTGTGGAAACTCTCTATTTATATAAAGGTATCGAGGGTTTTGGGGCTAAACCCCATGTGGATGATCAACGAGTTTTGACATGACACATGATTAAAAGAATGAATGACATTCTTTCCATTCCTCCATTGTCCATTCATATTCTCCAGTATATCTTTCATTGTCTGGGATACTCAGATTGATACCGGTCAGTTTTGTTTTGTACATGTATTATTGAGAGACCCTAGGGGTGTTGGCTTCGGTAGTATATCAGGCCTTTCATTGAGGCTTATCAAGTGTTAAAAATGGGCTTGACTTTGGCGTGTAATAAGTGGGCTTGGGCCACTAATCTCCATAAGCTATCACATTTACAATCATATGAATCTAGGGTTATTGTTGATGTAAGGTACGTATTGGGGTTTGGAGCTCGTCAATCTTTTGGTTTCCCGCTCGATAAGGACCCCAAGGTGTTATCAAAGTCACAAGTACGGGTACTCTCATGAGCCGACTTAATTTGTTGTGTGTGTATCATTCGTGAGAGGAGCCATTCTAAAGGAAATGGATAAGTATTTATGGGGATTCCTTTAGGGTTGCATGTAACCTGTAAAGGAAATTCAATGGCCCATGATGATCCACGTGGTGGTCATCAAGGGGAGGAATTTATGCATGGTTACAGCACTACCTCTTCGCGAATGAGATGGTAACACGTGGTGTCTATTGGTGTTGGGTCTGATAAATCGAACCACTTGTCTCTGACAAGTATTTAAATATAAAATTGCCTAATACGGCTTCTAAAGGTCTGAGAGCATCAGAGTCTCTGATAACGATCAGAGGGAATGCCACTAAATAACTATCTAAGTGATTCTGATAGTTATCTAGAGTGACATACTCCCTGATTATTATTTAGAAGATGGGCGCACTGATAAAAGAAACCACTGAGTGATGTAAATAGCTCAGATGTTTGAAAGGATTAAGGGAAGTCAAAGACCAACTGAAGAAAGTAATTTCACAAACTTATGCGGTGTCAGGGAATGATGTTACAAGGAGCTAAAAGCAACACCAGAAGTCAATGGATTTGAGAAATGTCTCTATGACTCTGAACAACTTAGTTCAGAATTGCAACCAGTACCTTCTGACTACATGGGTGGGAAATGTTTTTGAGAAGATAAGATCAAGTACTTATCAATATACGAGAAACAGGAATTAGGACTCTAAGTTTTTAAATTGGGAACGCTGAAAGTAAGCTTCAGACTAGCCTACTAGGAACATGCCTATCTATAGCAAGTTTACAAGTTATTATGCAACCTAAATGCAAAACCTATTTCCCATCCTATATAAACTCAAGGTTGTAAACTAGTTAAGTAAGAGATTCAACATAGAAAATAATGCATTCTATTATAAGCTAGAATCCTCCTCTCCAAGGGACAACAATGCAAAGCTAGCTGCCTCTTGTTGTGAAGTTTGGAGAGTATTTGTCATCAACACGGGAGTTTTCCGTTGGCTACTCCTTGTAAATCTTTGATTCATTTATAATAAGATTTTTAAACGTTAAAATTTATAAATGGTGTTATTAGCAAGTCCGTGTCATTCTATAGCAAGCCTTGTCACTTTCATGTTAATGTTCATCAGCCTACCTCATATGAGGAAGTTGATGTTTAATTGGTTCGTGGTTTGCGTCGCCGGACGAAGGGACCCAGCAAATGGTATCAAAGTGGATGGGTTTTGATAAGGTTTTAAAATGTACCTTTTTGAGGGGTCGTTTAAGCCCTTATTTGATCACTTTTGTATCCGTTATTGCTTAATATCGTTCCTTTTCACTTTTTATGTCTCTTGAAGGCAAACTCCTGTAATGGCACTTATTTGGACCTAAAAGGCGGATATATGAAGAAAATGGCCAAAGTCAAGAATCGAGACACTCAGCCGCTAAATTACAAGGGACGGCGTCCTTTAGCATCTGCGACGCCGTCAGAGGAATTTGTGACGGCTCAGAAGAGAAATTGCTAGTTTTGAAGGACGGCGTCAAGCTTTAAAAAGAGTAGTCGCAACTCGCATGCCTAGATTCAATCCAGATGGCGCGAGAAGCTAAAGACGGCGTCACAAAGCATAGGTGACGCCGTCGCAAGATTAACTTTAAGACGAAACCCTAATGATGGCGACACGGCGGCCACAAATCATAAGGTGACGCCGTCGCACATGTAATCTTATATATATAATCTGAATTTTTCAGTTTTAGAGAGTAGTCTTTTGGGTAAACTTTTGGAGTAAAACCTAAACCGAACCAAGGTCGTTTTTTAGGGTTCTAAACCCTATCTTACACCAAGATAAGTTGTGTACTTCATTAATTTAATTATGTCTTCAATTATTTGTGTGTATGCTTGCATGTTCTCCATGTCCGGCTAATTTATTTGTGTGTTTGCTTAGGGAATATGAAACTTAATTATTGAATATTGATTGGTTGTTTCTTATCTTAGTTGATTAATGATCTAGTAATGCGATAGGTCATTCGTTGTGTACTTAATGCTTGATTAATATTTGTGAACCTTAGGTTATAGCACTTTGATTTGTTGTAAGCTAAACTATCCAAAGAGGCCTTAGAGTTAGAGTTTATCATCCCTAGTGGGTTTTGTAGACGAGACCCTTTGGTAACTTCAAAGAGTTAGGGAGAAACGCATACCCTACAACTTTAGACACACAACGCAATTAGGAATAAGGATGTGACAATTCAACCACCAATAAGAGATAATTAAGGAGTAGTAAAACCTAAGTAAACACATCTTTAAACTATCATACAGCACACAATAATTAGTCATAGACTACCACCACCTTAGTTTAGATAATTAGATAATAGTAGAGTAATCGGTAGAAATACCAACCCCCAAATCCAAACCCCGAGATTCGTACTTTTCCTTTTCTAAAAACATAAAAAGATAAAAAATAATCTTCCTCAACCCCAACCTTAGCGTAGTAACTTCTCACTAGCATTCCTATTCCCCGAGAACGATATCGGTTCCCGTGGCTTACCCTGATACTACACTACAACGATTAGGTTCACTGCCTAGGGTGTTGAAAAACTTGCTTTCGACGAAGGAAGTTCCTTTGACCCGAACGGCTATGTAAGCGTATCAAGTTTTTGGCGCCGCTGCCGGGGAATAGAATAGCTAGTTAGTAGTCCACCTTGTTTAGGTTTCTTTGCTTGATTCCTATCAAATAAACTTTTTTCTCATTTTTAGCTTCCTTTTAGTCTATCCCCCTTCTTCGTGACCTTTGTTCGTAACCCCATCACTTTTCATCATGGAAGGTGATAACCCCCCTACCAACCCCCTTAGGCAACTTAAAACCCGCAGTTCCACCAAAACCCTTCTTGAACCATTTGCGTAACCGAAGAGAGCTCAATAGCGAAGGGCTCTCCATGATTCGAACCTCAAGCCTTCCATCAACTTTGATGAAGTCACAACACGAGGAGTCATCTCATTCCCCACAATCCCCGAGACCATCAGCGTTGACAACATGAGGCCAAATTCTCGCCACTCCGGTGAATAGACCTCGCCGATCCCCAAAGCAAAATCACTCGGGGAATACTCTTCCCCTCGCTCCGGATTCACTAGTGCCATAGTCTACCCTTCAGAACAAGTCAATGAGGTATTGCATGCCTCCGACATTTGGCTTATCTAAAATGCATGCCAATTCCATGGGTCCCCAACCCATCCACCACATCAAACAGTTTTTAAAAATTGTTGATGCTATCTATGCTGATGGAGCATCCAAGGAGACATCTAGACTCGTGTTTTCCCATTTTATCTTCGTGGACATGCTAAGGAGTGGCTCGATAAGCTTCCTCCCAATTCTATTTTCACATGGGAACAACTCACAGCCAAGTTCACCAAGAAGTTCTTCCCCAGAAGCGCGTTAATTAGTAGCAAAATTACACTTCCATCAAACGGATGGAGAATCTATCATTAACTCATGGAATCGCTACAAAGACCTCATTCAACAAGCCCCACACCATGGCATCGATCTTTGGTTGCTTGTTCAAATCTTCTGACAATATCTCCGTAAGGATCAAAAGAGTATTGACTTCCCACTGTGGGAGGATTTCCAATCTCACTGTGGAAGAAGGTGGAACCGCATTGAGGAATACGTTCGTACAAGACAACCATTGGAATGAGCGAAGAAATAAATATCTCTACTTTCTTGAATAAAGATTCATCATCTGTCGATGATCGGATTAGGAAAGCTCAAGAGAAGCTTGCATACCTCACAAAATCGCCAGAACCGAAAAGGTTATTCAACCCATACCTCATATGCGACATTTGTGGAAGGCCACACGAGAGTGATGAATGTGATGACACACGCCAAGAGAGCGTCTTTCCATCATGATATTTATGATGACCCTTCACTCTCACATTCTATCAAAACGATGAATGCCGGGGCAATCTTATATGGAAGAAGAAGGGAAGGGGGTCCGAATACACCATCCGTGGCGCTTTGAAGAAGAACTCGGGCAGCTTCACCATAGAAGAACCACACTCTTAAAAGGCCTTGAGGGTTTATTCAAGAGAAAGCTGAATTAGAGAGTCAATTCACTAATCTCCAAAAATAATAAGTGAACGACCCATCCCATCACGATCCAACTTGGCTATAACTACTCGTCGGGAGTTACCACCAAGGATCCCCGCATCCGATCGAGAATCCCACCACCGTGAACTCGTACTAGAAATGAAGCAATTCCCGAACCTTCTTCAACCCATCACGATCCTCTTCCACAAACACCAGCCGCCCAAATGACCACTCTCGCGCGGATTCCATATCCCTCTCGCTTCAAGAATCAAAGGCGTAAGAAGACAATGAGATAATATTGTCTTATTTAAAACGAGCCTCCATCAACATACCACTTCTTGACGTATTCTATCACATTCCTAAACATAGCAGATACTTCAAGAGGTTAATATCTAATCGAAAGAGACTTGAAGGGCTGATATCATTAGGAGAAGAATGCTCGGTGTCATCCGAGAGGCTTGCCCAAGAAAAAGGAAGATCCGGCGTTTCACCATCCCTTGTTCGATGGGGGCGCTCTCTATGAAAAATGCTTTAGCAGATCTTGGAGCTAGCATTAACCTGATGCCTCGCTCTCTATTCCTCAAACTCGGATATTCAGTGAAACCTACCAGATGAGCATTCAATTAGCGATCGATCAATCAAATATCCCATTGGGGTTTGTGAGAATTTTCTTGTTAGGGTAGGAGAATTTAAGTTTCGGTTGACTTCGATTTTAGAGATGGAAGAAGATAACTCCGTCCCAATAATCCGGGAAGACCTTTCTTGGCTACAGGTGCCATTATTGATGTTCATGATGGTAAACTCACTTTCTGAGTGGGATCTGAGCTTAACCTTCGACATCAAGGATTCTATGAGTCACTCATCCCGATCTATTTTGTTGAGGAAGTTGATGAATTTGTTGATGACATAGATGGCTGCATTGATGAGTATCTATTAAACGAATTCATTAATGATGACAACAACATAATGGATGACAACAACACAATGGATGACAACGAAGAGACTAAGATGGTTGGAGCTGTTTCCTTTTACCCACGTAAGGAGGAAATTGAACCCCTTGAGCTACAAAAGCCAGAAAACAAGCTAAAACCATCAATCAAGGAACCCCCCACCTTAGAACTAAAAGATCTCCCAAGCCATTTAGAATACGCCTTCCTTCAAGGAAAGGACCAACTCCCTGTCATCATAAGCTCGCGTCCCGACCGCTAGGCAAAAAGAGCTCTTGGAGGTTTTAAAAGAATACAGGGAGTAATCGCATGGAGTGTGGTCGACATTAAGGGTATTGATTCAACATTCTGTACTCATAAAATCCTCATGGAAGATGACTACAAACCAACCGTTCAACCACAGAAGAGGGTCAACCCTAACATTAAAGAGGTAGTAAAGAAAGAAGTCATCAAGCTCCTCGATGCCGGCCTTATCTACCCCATTTCGATAGCCCATGGGTCACCCATCCGGTGGTTCCAAAAGGGATGGCGGTTGTAAAGAATGAAAAGGGTGATTTAGTGACACAAAGAACGGTTACTGGGTGGCGCGTGTGTATCGACGTGAAAGCTAAATGATGCCACCGGAAAGACCATTTCCCTCTGCCATTCATTGATCAAATGCTCGAAAGGTTGGCCGGGCATGAATACTACTGTTTCCTTGATGGTTTTTCAGGATATTTTCAAATTCCCATTGCCCAAGATCGGAAAAGACTACGTTCACATGTCCATACGGGACGTTTGCCTATAAGCGAATGCCCTTCGGATTATGTAACACACCGCCACCTTTCCGATGTATGATGGCCATATTCCATGAACTAATTGAGGACATCATGGAAGTCTTCATGGATGATTTCGGTATTTGAAACTCTTCGACCTTTGCCTCTCCAACCTTAGGAAAATGTTGAAACGATGCGAAGAAACTAATTTGGTCTCAATTGGGGAAAAAGGTCATTTCATGGTGAAAGAAGGAATTGTCTTAGGACATAAAGTCTCCGGAAATGGAATTGAGGTCGATAGAGCGAAAATTGAAGCGATATCCAAACTCCCCTACCCTACCACCGTGAAAGCTATTCGCGACTTTCTAGGTCATGCGAGTTTTATCGAAGGTTTATTAGAGACTTCTCAAAATTGCCCGACCAATGACCCACTTCTTGTTAAGGATGCCCCTTTTGATTTTTCGAAGAATGCAAAGAATTCAACCGATTAAAGGAAGATCTTACGCTTGCACCTATAATGGTCACCCCAGAT
The DNA here is from genome assembly GCA_910596185.1 of Chrysanthemum makinoi. Taxonomy (NCBI): domain Eukaryota; kingdom Viridiplantae; phylum Streptophyta; class Magnoliopsida; order Asterales; family Asteraceae; genus Chrysanthemum; species Chrysanthemum makinoi. The sequence goes on along the minus strand of OU343225.1, from coordinate 23,552,070 downwards.
TGGTCTCACCATTCGAAATTATGTGCGATGCTAGTGATTATCGTAGGCGGTACTCGCCAAAGGAAAGAGAAGAATTTTCAACCAATCTACTATGCTAGCAAAACCATGAATGTCGCACAAGAAAATTACACAACCTATCGAAAAGAGCTTTTAGCTGTGGTTTCGCCGACAAATTCGGCAATATCTCGTTCTATCCAAGACTGTCGTCTTCACCGATCACTCATATACGCTACTTGTTTTCCAAGCAAGATGCGAAACCCCGACTAATTAGGTGGATTCTATTACTTCAAGAATTCGACATTGAAATTGAGATAAAGGGAGTGAAAATCTTGCGGCGATCATTTGTCACGCTTAGAAAACCCCGATCTTGAGAAATTCGATCATACCAAGATTCGTGACTCTTTTCAAGAAGAACGGCTAATGGCCATTAAGGAAATGAGCCATGGTATGCGGATTATGCTAACTATCGTCCAACGGTGTTACCAAATCACATGACCAAGCAAGATAAAGGAAATTCTTCACTCACGCTAAAACACTATTTTTAGGATGAGCCCTTCCTATTCCATATGTCCCGATCGATCATTCGACGTTAAGTAGCCGAAAGAGATTGATCGAGTTCGAAAGAATGTCATGCGGGACCATCCGGGGACATCACTATAAATGTCACAAACACGAAAGGTTTTGATGCCGGATTCTATACGGCCTACTATTTTCCGAGACGTCCAAGAGATTAGTTCAAACATGTGATGCATGCCAACGATGGGAAACATCTCGAAGGGATGAATTACCTCAAATTATATCCAAGTCTCAAATATTTGATGTTTGGGGTATAGACTTCATGGGACCATTTCCATCATCTGGAGGAAATGAATACATCGTCGTAGCTATTGATTATGTATCCAAATGGGTAGAGGCTCAAGCCCTTAGGACTAATGATGCGAGAGTAGTTATTCATTTTCTTAGAAAACTCTTCGCGCGATTTGGGATTCCTAAGGCATTGATCAACGATAGAGGAACCCACTTCTGCAATGCTCAAATGGAGAAGGTAATGAGAAAGTATGGCGTTCCACATATATTTTCTCGCATATCATCCTCATGACGAATGGAAAGGTAGAAAAATAAATAGGGCAATAAAGCGATACTTGAAAAACAGTCCACCAAAATAGAAAAGATTGGGCATTCAAACTGATGAGGCACTTTGGTGTTGAACGCTACAAAACATCGAACAACTCCTTAGTATATGGGAAGGCGTGCCACCTCCCTATTGAGCTTGAGCAAAAAGCATATTGGGCACTTAAAGCCTGTAATATAGATTATTTGGAAGCGTGGTCAAATCGGTTCTGGCTTCAAGAATTGGATGAACTAAGGCTGAAGCATATCGCCGATCACATACAAAGAAAGGGCAAAAAAATGGCATGATCAACGAATAAAGAGTCCTAAAGAGTTTTTGGAAGGAGATAAGGTGCTTTTATATAATTCAAAGACAGATTAGGAAAACTTAAATCAAGATGGTATGGACCTTTTTGGTTAAAACCCGGATGAGCAATGGAGCAAGTGGTACTACTAGACCACGATGGAAGGGAGTTTGATAAATGGACAGCGTGTGAAACATTATCAAATGGATAATAATGAAATGGTAAACGACGAAGATATTGTATTGGAAGAAGGTGACGATAACGAGACAACGGGGACCACTCTGAGTCTAGCTACAAGACTCTTAAATAAAGAAAAGCGCCTGGGGCAAACCCATGTTTAATTGTTTGCTTGTTTGTGTCATATATCTTTTATTGATTGTTTAATCTCATGTTTAAATTTGTAAAAATGCTTTATTTTGTTTTTAACCTCGTCTTAATTGCATATAAAGGTATTTTACATAAAGGATAAGTGTAGGGAGGATTACACGTTTTCATAAGAAACGTGAACATGAGAATAACAATTAATTAAAAGATATATTTGCATGTTTGTTCGAGTCAAATGCTTGTATCGAGTCATAATGGATGTTTTCTTGAAATTTTTCCGATTCTAAAGATGTAAATTTTTGAAATTTTTTCCGAAAATCGAGACCGCTTTTGTCAGGGATAACGGCGGCGTGGATTGCAACCGACGGCGCGAGGAAAAAGTAAAAACATCGATTACTTTTCTCGTTTCGAGCTACTTAAAATTTCTGGAATTTTCCAGGTCTTAATTTTCTTAGAAATTCTGTAAACATCCATTCCACAAGCATTATATCCTAGTTCAGTAGAGTCTTATATATATTATTACCGCCGATTTTACGTGAAGGTTTCGTTTGTTTTCTTCAAGTGTGCATGTTTTGTTTATCAAGAAGAAGATACATAAAGTTGGAAGGAGCTTTTCACGCATACATTCTTCTTTGAAAGGATTTAACCACTACTTCACACACGGATCCTACCGAGCTAATCAGGGGAGTACTAGTTTCTTCGTTTTTGATTACCTTCTTTTATCATAACTTTGAGGAACATTGGGGAAAACGTTCAGTTTAAGTGTAGGGAGGGAAAATAAAACGGGAACTTTGAAACTATGCTTATCCTTGATTATTTGCTTTGTCTAATTGCATTTACGTAATAAACCATGAGAAAATGTCGGTTAGGGTAATTTTGGCACCAAATTTAAAATTTTTCATAATATATAGGAGTGGGCCATTAGTCTTAACAAAAGCGTCTCACGGATAGGAAGTTGCATGACTAGCACAAAACCCTTTACCACTTAAATTCCACCAAAAATGTGAGGATCGCCCTTAGATTAGTAGGAATTAAAGCATTCATCTTTAATGCTTAGAGTGTGAACGGTAGTATATTAGATTCTAGAACTTGTTTTGTGATGCATTCCGAGATCGCTAGTAAGAGCAAAGACGTGTGTAGTTAGGAATAACTAAATGATAAGAGGCATTAGGATAACCCTTGTTTGATACCGTAATATAATTACTTCTTCCACATCGGTTGAGTAATTCCCCCACACCCTGCGTTGTACTCATCTTTAGTACACGATACCCCTAGTTAAACCCTCGAGCCTATCCTTTTGTGGTTCTCGTGATGTTTGGTTTTCCTAATATCAATGAAGAGCATTGTTTACACCACCCCCAAATGTACACCCAATCGCCTTACCTTGTATACTCACTTTTAGTGCATTATTGTTATCACCCAAAACCCTTAGTTCAATTATCTAGTTGCTTGCATGAGTTGCTAAGTTGAGTCATATCCTTTGTACGCTTTGGGGCGATTGGGACTCATGGGAAAAGTTAAAGTTTTAAATGACTAAAGGGGCCAATTTTAGCGTAATAATGTACTACAAGTGTTTTGATCTTTTCAATTCAGGTCAAATTAGTGTTAGAGTAATAAAACTCAAGTGTAGGGATGTGCTATAAATCCCTATCATTTTGATGTTATCGTAGAGGATGGTAGAGTAAAAGTGTATTAAAAAAAATAGAAAAAAATAGAAAAAGAAAAAGAAAAAAAAATAGAGTGAAAAAAAAAAACCTCATTTCACCTCTATCTTTAAATTTATGTTTGTTTATTTCATTATCTAGAGTTTAGAGTGTGTCGAGTCTTGGCTTAGCAACGCATTCTTATGCTTATGCATGTAACATTGAGATTTTTGACTTGCCACCACTAAAAAGCCTATCCCACTTGTTTCCCTGTAGCTAACATTACAACCCTTTTTAAAGACCTCTTTGATAGTCTTTCCTAGGTGCTTACGCCAAAGCAATGGAGGTTTGATCTATTCTCAAGCCTATGGTAATCTATGTACTAGGACCGTTTAATGAGTGTTTATCTTCCATTTCCAATTTGTTATATTTCATATACACCGAGAGATGTAATCCAAACACCCCATGTGAGGTGCTAGTATGTAATTTCCGTGCTTGTTATGACTTTTGGGGGGCTTATATGTGTTGTGGACTGTTTTAAACCAATGCTTCATGACCCCTAACTTATAAATTAATTATAAAGCACATTTGAGGACAAGCAAAAATACCAAGTGTAGGGATATTTGATAAGGTTTTAAAATGTACCTTTTGAGGGGTCGTTTAAGCCCTTATTTGATCACTTTTATCCGTTAATGCTTAATATCGTTCCTTTTCACTTTTTAGGTCTCTTGAAGGCAGCCTGCGTAATGGCACTTATTTGGACGAAAAAGCGGACATATGAAGAAAATGGCCAAAGTCAAGAATCGAGACACTCAAGCTGCTAAATTACAAGGGGCCGTCACTTCTTAATCTGCGACGCCGTCGAGAGAATTTGTGACGGCTCGGAAAGTAGTGAAGGGCTTTAAAAGAGTAGGCGTCGCAACTCGGGCGGCCTAGATTCAATCAGCGGCGTCCGGAAGCTAAAGAGGACGGCGTCACAAGCATAAGGTGAGGCCGTGCAAGATTAACTTGCAAAACGAAAACCCTAATGGCGTCACAAATCATAAGGTGACGCCGTCATACATGTAATCTTATATATAGAATCCGAATTTTTTCAGTTTTAGAGAGTAGTCTTTTGGGTAAACTTTTGGAGTAAAACCTAAACGAACCAAGGTAGGTATTTTAGGGTTCTAAACCCTATCTTACACCAAGATAAGTATTTTACTTCATTAATTTAATTATGTCTTCAATTATTTGTGTGTATGCTTGCATGTTCTCCATGTCCGGCTAATTTATTTGTGTGTTTGCTTAGGGAATATGAAACTTAATTATTGAATATTGATTGGTTTTTTCTTATCTTAGTTGATTAATGATCTAGTAATGCGATAGGTCATTCGTTGTGTACTTAATGCTTGATTAATCTTTGTGAACCTTAGGTTATAGCACTTTGAGTTGTTGTAAGCTAAATTATCCAAAGAGGCCTTAGAGTTAGAGTTTATCATCCCTAGTGGGTTTTGTAGACGAGACCCTTTGGTAACTTCAAAGATTTAGGGAGAAACGCATACCCTACAACTTTAGACACACAAGCAAATTAGGAATAAGGGCGACAATTCAACCACCTATAGGAGATAATTAAGGAGTAGTAAAACCTAAGTAAACACATCTTTAAACTATCAAGCGAGCACACAATAATTAGACATAGACTAACACCACCTTAGTTTTTATAATTAGATAATAGTAGAGTAATCGGTAGAAATACCAACCCCAAATTCAAACCCCAGATTAGTACTTTTCCTTTCTAAAAACATAAAAAGAAAATAAATAATCTTCCTCAACCCCAACCTTAGCATAGTAACTTCTCACTAGCATTCCTATTCCCCAAGAGAACGATATCAATTCCCGAGGCTTACCCTAATACTACACTACAACGATTAGGTTCAATGCCTAGGGTGTTGAAAAACTTGCTCGACGAAAAGGAAGTTCCTTTGACCCCGAACGCGCTGTGTAAGCGTATCAGGTTTTTCTTAATATAGATTCGTTCTTGATTGACTGCTAATAAAACATAGCCGTTCTTGAATGTCGGCAAATAACACTTAAATCCTATCCTTAAATACTTGCCACCAAAAAACACCCTCCTCATTATCACCTTCACCTTTATCCCTGAATCGAGAACACATACATGCTCTATTTTTTGAACTTAGTTACCATAATGAGTATTTTTCATACTTTTGGGTGGCAATGGTCCAAGCTCACGGCTCATATTATCACACTTATAATGAGTGAGAAATATTGTCAATGGTCGCCTCAAGTTGCAACCAATAGTGGAAGGAAAGAAGCTCGGACTACATATAAGGAACAAAGGCTGATAATGATGAAGTATCAGGGGAAAGAGGGGTATTAATATGAAAAATTAGAAGGGGGTTGAATAGTTTTACTGTTTTCAATTTCTTTTCTTTGAAAACGTTATGTGAAGTTGACTAATATAAATTGACCAAATATGACAGTAAGTAAAAATGCAAGAAGGATAGAAATGATCAAACACACACAAGGGGTTTATAGTGGTTCGGTATACAAGGACTCTTTTTCCTTGCCCTACTCCACTCCCCGAGTATCCAACTCAAGAGTTTCCTTCACTAGTCAACAAGCTCCTTTATCTGGCAAAGAAAACCTTACACGTCGCTTACGTAATATTTTTGACACAAAGCTAGATGTCGAGTTCTTTACAGGTGTACAACCACTCTCGTCACACTACGTATTTCGAGGACTAAAATACTAACCGATCACTACAGAGGATTATGATAGTTTGGTATAAATAATGATGTATGAATAACTACAATACACACTGTGCTTAAAAAGTTTTGTTTATTATATGATTCTCATTTTTTAGGGTGACAAGATTCATGTTATTATAAAGAATGGTAGATTAACGTTTCTTGATACGTATTTCAAAGACGACATGGTGGTTATTATAAGTGCTTATAATGTCATTCCTAATAACACGAGTTACAAATACACAAAACATCCATATATAATAAGTTTTGATGGATTCGCATCTGCACGTCTGTCAAATACACTTAATGGTGATGTTATTACCACTGCATTCGAAGTTACCAACTTTTCTAACATAAGATCACTGAATTTAGACACATAATTACATGTTGGTATGTGCTAGAAGATATATAAATTTTTGTACTACCAATATTTTAATTTGCAAATTTGCAAATATCCTTTAATGTTAACATTATTTGTGTTTTAAATATTAAGGGAGAAATATTTGTTGGAGTGTAAACTTATAGATTATGAAGTTTATGGATGTAAAATGAAGATGCTACCTCTTAAAGTTAAGGATACATTGTAAGTTTTCCAAAACCTGTTTTTTCTTCTCATCTCTCGCTGTATAACACAAAGCTTTATACTCATTAATGATTTCTATATTCATAAATTACATAAATTGATTTTTTTTAAAATTTTAATCTTTACTATTTAGGAGAGTCGAACTTACATGTTTAGTAATTGGTATAATGACAATAAAGTTGCTTGATTACATTAGATCTATTGAAGATGAGGAGAAGTTATTGATGGATATAGGGAATGCTAGAGTGTATATATATATATATATATATATATATATATATATATATATATATATATATATATATATATATATATATATATATATGTGTGTGTGTGTGTGTGTGTGTGTGTGTTAAATTTTCATTATTTTTTGTAACAAAAAAAATATATTGTAAAATAAATTTAATTGCTAAATCAACAATCATAATTCGCATATCCTCCTATGATTTATATTACCATCAGATTTGGAGCATGTTTGAAATCTTTAAATGTAGTAGCAAAAATGTTTAAGGGAGTAATTCTCAAAAATTTATAGATTCATAATTATATTTGTTGTTTCTAGCTTAACCAAGTCTGATGTCTTGATTTTTTTATACAGATGGATAATAAGAAACAAAACAGAATGATAACTATTAGTATTAAAAACCTCACTTTTCAAACTATGAGATTTTACTTGCTTTCATAAAATATAAAAAAAATAAAAAAAATAATCTTCTCTCAACCCTTAAACTTTAATCGTTATACACTTCGAGCCTACCTCACTATTCCCCAAGAGAACGATCAATCCACCGTGTCCTACCTATACTACACTATAACGATTAGTTACGCTGCCTAGGAGGATTGTAAAACTTCGATTTCTACAACCCGTGTCGATGTGGCCTTCCCTTCCTATGCTTACCCTCAACATCCCACTTTGATCTTCTAGTCATAAAAGAAATACTGCTACTATGTGTTTGCAAACTTTACTTATCTTCATCATCATCAGCTTCAATGTCTGTTGATGACATAGATAGAATGTCATTAGTGTCATTATCAGATATAATGCTCACTTCAGTTGACTTGCCCATGGAATTGGCAGCTCCAAAGATTATACCAAAAAAAATGTTTAGCTCAATAACATCTATAAGGTAGATAGACATTCCAAACACCCCTTTAAGAGCTTTGAATATATTTATCTTAGCATTTGCTGTTTTCTCTTGATAAACAACTCATTAAGATACTCTTCTAAATTTTTTCTGTGATGGTGTTGTATGACCCATATTTTGTTATGACCTAATCCAATATTTCATCAATCTTTGATATGCTATCCCATACTTTCACATCAGACACATTCTCCTCTACAGTCACTATTCCCATTCTCTTATCATATATAACAAAGAAAGACATTCCAAACACATCTTAAACATCTAGGAATCTATAAGACAAGAAATTGAATTCAGCAATATGCATACCTTTATTCACCTTATTTTCGTGATTTGCCTCCTTAGCCTCCTTTGCATCCTTTTACTCCTTTGCATCCTTAGACTACCAAACAGAACTTCAAGCTTTGCTATCCTATTGCTAAGATTATCGACCATCTTTATTCCCTTATCTATAAATATGTGCACATAATTAGATAACCACTGAATCACATTAACCAGATCAACCTTAGACTACATTTCCCCCACATTAAACACATGAACCTAGGGAAATTGACATGTTTATGATGATTGACTAGGGCAAAACTCACCTCAGTGACAAAACAAGTTATGGTGTTGGACAAAGGGCCTAACTCACACCATAAGACAAATCTTCTAACATAATACACAAACATTATGTATCCACACATAATACACACCCATAAATAACAATGCAAACAGGCAAAATAATTTTTAATTTTGGGTTTCTGAACCTACCATCGTTTGGGTTTCTTTAACAAAATAATTTTAAGGTGTGGAACGGGTTGGGAAGAACAAGCGATGATCTGGTTAGGTGCAAATGATTTTGTGTTTTGTGTGTGTTCGAGTTTTGGGTTTAAGGAACCAACAACACTAAAATAAGAAATTGAAAATACAAAAATACCTTCGCTGAAAAGTCAACTAATGAGCAATGATAAATGATGTTATGTATGGTGTACTTAGCAGTAGCATTTAGTGGCAAAACAGGGACTTCGTACGTGAGTAAATCGAAATGGGGGACCATATGTGAGAATGAGGCGGAGGCGGAGTACAGGGACAACCAGTGTAATTTACCCTATATTTTGCAAAGATATATATGCAATTTCCCCTATTTAATATACAAAATTCATTAACTTCCAACTTACTTGCTCATGGCACATCCAAAAAAAAAAAAAAAAAAAAAAAAAAAATTGAGTTCACATACAACCACTAGCTACCAAACAAAAAATCTTCAACAACTACTACATTATATGGACACAGGTTAGGACTAAAGTTCCTGCTAAAAGACTTGTTGTTAATAGAAACCAAAGTTTAAAACACCTGATTGGTGATAATTAAAATGACATATTGGTCATAACACATGGACTGATAATAGTAAATTACAACCATTTTTATTTTTCATATACAAACTTTCAGTGCCTTGCAAAAACACTTCACATGCCATTCATATATTTAATATACAAAATTCTTTAACTTTCAACTTACTTCTCATGGCACAACCAATAATAAAAAATAAAAAAACACCAGTAGTTCACATACAACCACTAGCTACCAAACAAAAAATCTCCAACAACTACAACATTATAGGGTTTAAACAATTATTCATCATAGACCATAACAATAAGAAAAAAGAAAAATAAAAATTGAAAATTGAAATGTAAAAGGAATATGTCTTCCTCGCTAGTTGTCTCTCCACAGCCGCCATTTGAACGCTAATAGCAACAAATGTAAAACACTCAAAAGCTTTTAAAAAGAAATGAATTCCAGAATAAACAAAGAGGGTGGGAATAGTACTGCTCAACTATGTTAGTCTCAATTATATCTTTTTTTTATCTTTTGTAATTCCCTATTTATAACCCATCTATGTATGAGAAAAGCAATAAACCAATCATTCTATAATCCACAAAACATAAACTCTTCTGATCCACAAAACCGATTTCTCTTTTAACTATCACTTCTAGCTTCTTCTATTTTTTCAGATCGAAAGTTAAAGAACTTTGTAATGGCAGAAGAGGTTGTTAATTCCTTGGTTAAACAGGTAGTCGAAAAATTGATTGGGAAAGCTAAAGAGGAGATTAGTTACATGTCGAACTGCTCCGATAACGTTAAAAAGCTTAAGGATGAAAATAAGGAACTAACGCACATGAGGGGGAGGGTTCTACAACAGATAACAGCTGCACAAGAAGTTAGAGGAGATAAGCTTTTAGAGGGTGTGGAAGAGTGGGTGGCCAAAGCTGAATCTCACATATTAGAAGCACAAGAAGTTACTGATGGGTTCGAAGCTAATCCCAACAAGACATGCTTCAACTTAGGTATGTGTACCAATCTGGGAACCCTTTATCGTTACGGTAAGAAGGCGGCAGAAAAGGCTCCTTTACTTAAAAAACACCAAGAAGATGGTGAGAGATTTGAAAGTATTATTTCTGTTCCTACTACTGCACCTGGAGTCCTAGATGTCTATCAAAGGCATAACATTGATGATCTTGATACGCATAAGCTGTGTTTCGAAAAGATTGTTGAATCTATTAAAGATGACAACATACAAATCATAGGAATCTTTGGTACAGGAGGTGTAGGAAAGACCACACTAGCCAAGGAAGTTGCTGTCACGGTGAAAAGTTTATTTGCTGCTGTTGAATTTATAACGGTCTCACAACCCGTAGATGCTGAAAGGATCAAAAAGGAGGTTGAAACGGCAGCAAAACGAATTTACAACGGCGAGAAGATTCTAGTCATCTTAGATGACTTGTGGGGGGAACTCAAGCTGGATGAAGTGGGTATTCCCTATGGGGCTAACTACAAGAATTGCAAGATTTTGTTGACGTCTAGAAGCAAAGATGTCTGTGAAACAATGAATGCTACCCGTTTAATTAGTGTAGACACTTTGCCATCAGAAGAAGCATGGATTCTTTTCAAACGTGTGGTTGGGGATAGTGTGGAGACCGATGAAAAATTGAAAGAAACTGCAGAGAAGGTTGTTGAAGGATGTGGTGGGTTGCCACTCATCATACAAGTTGTAGGTGCAGCTTTGAAAAATCAAAGCATCGAGTCATGGAAAAGAGCCCTCACACAACTACAAGAACATACAACGTCATTTATAGATCCAAAGATAAGTTTAGCATACTCTCATTTGCAGCTAAGCTATGATTTCCTTAAAAGCGAAGAGGCGAAATTGTGCTTCCTGTTGTGCAATATGTTCCCCGAAGATTACGACGTTCCATTAGAACATTTGGCATTTTATGGGGTTGGTCTAGAAATTTTTGAGGACCTTGATAGCTTGGAGGATGCAAGAAATCGAGTTCGACATGCAGTGAAGATCCTCAAATCCACTTGCTTGTTGTTGGACGGGGACGATAAATCAACAGTAAAAATGCACGACGTTGTTCGTGAAGTAGCGTTGTTAATTGCTTCTAAAGGTAGCAATAAATTTTTGGTAAAGGCTGGGATAGGTTTGACAAAATGGCAACCAAGAACTAAAAGGGTGAAAAGTTGCACAGGCATCTCACTCATGCATAATCGTATTATCGAGCTTCCTGATTATGAGCTTGAAATTCCACACCTTGATATTTTCCTTATACAAGAAAATTTTCTGCCAACAATTCCTGATAACTTTATTCTAGGCGTGAAAGAAGCTAGAGTTTTAGATTTTGAGCGTACTGGGATTAAGTCCCTCCCACCATCACTAAAGCAACTTACAAAATTGTGTATGCTCAATCTTGGTGGAAACAGATATCTCTGTGATATTTCTATACTTGGGCACCTCAGATCACTTGAAATTTTAATTATCAGTCACACTGGGATTGTAGAAATTCCTCAAGAGATCGGATATTTGGTCAATTTAAGGCGGCTAGAAGTTAAAGGCTGTAATCTATCTCATATAGCACCAGGTGTGATGTCAAAGCTCCGTTGGTTGGAAGAGTTGCATATTGGATACTTTTCGGTCGAAGCCGGGAATAACGAGGGTCTTATGGAGATAGGCGAACTGTCGATGCTCACATTTCTAGATTTATTTGTGCCACATGTGCGTCTTATTCCTACTGGTGTGTGTTTTACAAAATTGAAAGGATTTGTCATACAAATCGGAGGATGGAGACACATCTATAAAGCTGCGGAGGTTGTACATAAAAGGACTCTGATTCTGGGAATGGAAGATCTTGATACCCCATCCATGTTGCAAGTTAAGGAATTGATCGAGTTAAGTGATGGTATAATTTTTGATTCGGTAGAGAATCTAAAAAATATCGTGCCTACAATTTATTGTGAAAGATTGGATAACCTGACTACAATCATGTTATCTGATTGCGACAATCTTTTGACTTTAGTGGACTCAAGCAGCGATGAAGAACATGGTGGAGAAAATACAAATTAAAGAAGCAATTTTTTTCGAAGCTGGAACACCTTATTCTCTATCGTCTCTATAAGTTGCATGTTCTATGGAACTGTCCAGATCAGTATATAAGCCTTAAGAACCTAGTGACAGTCCATGTTTCTTATTGTGATGAGTTAGAGAGACTATTCTCTGTTAATGCAGCACGCGGGCTTGTCAATTTGCAAACTTTGACAATACAGAAATGTGAGAGTTTAAAGGAAAGTGATCTGGGACGGCGATGAAGGCGATATAGACAGGGTTGAGTTTCCTCGCCTTGTCAAGATTGAATTACTTGACTTAAAAGAACTCAAGAGCTTCTATGCTGGAAAGGTAATCATCAAATTTCCTTCATTGGAGTTTGTAGAGATTGAGGGGTGTATCAGAATGGACGAATGGGGTCATAATGGAACCTATGTTACACCGAATCTCAAGCGTGTGATCAATAAGGTATGGATATTATGCCATGCATGTGTACATGCTATATAATTGCTTATATATTTAGGATAAAGATTAAATAAAAAGACAAATTTCCGTAAAAAGATAAAAAGATTTTTTTTCAAAAAAGTTCTCGAAAAACTACCAAAAAATTCCACAAGATCGGGTATGATGGTACATGAAAAGATGTGAAAAACTTTTTTCTAAAAGTGGATATTTTTGAAAAAAATTAAAAAATTACGTTCTTAGCATTAAATTGTTTTTATTGCATCAAAAAATTGGTTTTTGCGCAATCTCTTTTGACTTTATCATCAAAATAACATTGGCATCTATCTAAAACAAGTTGAAAATTTTGTGCATCAAAATTAGTTTTTTGTACGTCGCGATATCAAAACTCAAAATTATAAAAATGTTTTCCTGAGTTTTGTACGCACCAATATCACCGATCTTTGAATTTTGGAATTTTTGGAGAATTTAAAAATAAATAAATATTTTTATTTTTTTAGGATATTGTATTTTAACTTTACCCTATATATATATATATATATATATATATATATATATATATATATATAGAATTGAAGATTAAATAAGATCGAAACACAAAAGTTGTTTAAATTGAAGATCCAACTAAAATTTGATAAGCGACACTCTCCTTACAACAAAATAAAATTTTTATTAACTACAACTAAAATTGTTAAAGTTTCGATACATTTCTTTTTAAAATTCTAGAAACCAGGTGATACTGATTAGAGAAGTGTGTAATGTGTATCGGTTTTTATTATGTGTGTCAGTTTTGGAATATTTATTAGTGTGTAATGTGTATCAGGGTGTGTCATGTCTAGCTCACGTATCATTTGGTTATAAGTTGCTAAAATGTTAATTTGTATTAAAATATTATTTTTATATGTATTATTGCTAAAATTATTATTTTATAAGCGTTTTAGTGGTTTTAGACTTGATCTTATTTTACAACTTTAAGCTTGATCTCCGTTAGCTCTTCCCTATATATATATATATATATATATATATATATATATATATATATATATATATATATATATATATATATATATATATATATATATCATATATACTCACTATCATATATATATATATAAAAAAGAAAAAAGTTACATTATTATGATGGAAATTATTTTATCTAACAGGTTGAGAATGCAATTGCTCCCCTGCCAACTTACTCTTTTATGTTACTGTCACAGGAACTTTGGGTACCATTTCCTTCCAACTACAGCTTGCCGGTATGTATTTACTTTCGTTTATGAAATTCCCACTAATAAATGCTTACAACTAAAAATTAAATCAAGTAATTACAATAATTTATGTGTTGTACCACACTCACAAGAAATCTGCATAAGATGCTCAATCTTGAAGATGTATGCATTCAATATTAACTTGGTGCCTACTTTTTGATTGTTCGTATTAAGTGTAAATTTGTATCAAATATGATTGAGCTGAAAACTTATGGTGTGCTAACTTGAATATTTATGTGTGGTCATATATAAACCTGACTGATCGCATGGCCAACTCATGCAAACACAATAACAGGCGAGACTGAAACCCGTTATGTCGCTAACAGATAGAATCGGCATGCAAGCTGTTGGACTCAAAGAATTCAAGACAAGTGAAGGAAGTGGAACTCTAGTTGTCTAAGGTTTGAGCTTGGATGTTTTATTTTTTATGTGAATGGCTGTGAATCCACATCTTAAAAGATTTGCTTTGTTTCCCGAATATTTACGACAAAACCAAATTAAATAAGATGTGTTCGAAGATTTGTCCTTTATGATAAAATCTCTTAGCGGTTATAACTTTTTTTTTCCTTTTTTTTTTTTTTTTTTTTTAATAAAAGGTGAACATACATTAATCAAACAAACCATTTGTAGGGTTTTGGGGTTTTAAAATCGGCGTACACTATTCAATTCAAAACAAAATGATCATTGTTAAATACATT
>OU343225.1:23471033-23537322 GCA_910596185.1 Chrysanthemum makinoi | reverse complement strand
TTATGTTCGTAATACGTGGGCCAAGTATGGTATTCAAAACGTTATGATGAATGCTAAGGGTTTTTTTCTGTAAGTTTTCCACTCGTAAAGGTGTTGATGATGTTCTTGAAAACAGACCGTGGATGATTAGGAATGTGCTAATTACTCCTTAAAACTTGGACATTGAATACTAATCTGCTTAAATAGGATTTGACTAACATTCCGGTGTGGGTTAAATTTCATGATGTTCCTCTTGCTATGTTCTCTAATGATGGTCTTAGTCTCCTTGCTACATTGATTGGTACTCCGATAATGCTAGATTCTTACACTAGTCAAATGTGTTTGGATTCCTAGGGTAGTAGTAGTTTTGCTAGGTGCTTGATTGAAGTTCGTGCTCTTTGGGAAAGCCTCACTGTTGAGATACCCTTACTGGATGGATCGGGTTATACTATTGAAAAGATTCGGGTTGAATATGAATGGAAACCGCCTAGGTGTAATACGTGCAAACGGTTTGGTCATACGTTGCTTGATTGTCGTAAATCTGTTCCACCGCCTACCCAGCCTAAACAGAGTGTTATTGATGGTTTCCAAACTGTCACTAACAAGAATAAGGGTAGGAATGGTGGTCCAAGTGTTCCTGGTAAGTTAGGTTTTACTAAACTTGGTGTAGGACCTAAGTTCGATATATCAACCTAAGCGCCTCCCTAACAGCGGTGGATAATTCTAAGAAGAAAGCCACCTGAAGTGGCTAGTGCAGTGGGACGGCGATTTCTACATCTAACCCCTTTGATGCACTTAATATGATCGATCTGATGAATGTGGTACTCCTCTAGTGTAGTAGATTCTAGTTGTTCAATGGAAGCTAAAGAGGTTGGGGCTCTTAAGATCGGGAATGTATCACAAGAACCGCTTGTGAGTGATTCAATGGAAGCTAACGAGGTTGGCCCTACCCCTATTGTAGAGAAAATTGGGGAGCTTGAAAAGCTTATTGATGGGAGGAAAGCTACTCTTGTTGATCTTTGGTAATCCTATTAAAAGGTTGATTATCCAGGTAATAAGGTTTTCCGTCTACTTCATCTATTAAGAGGGTTAACCCATTCTCTAAGGTGGGAGAGATTGTTGTCTCTGATAGTGATGATGAGGAGGTTGTGAATACGTTTGATGAGTCAATGAACCTCTTTGGTGGTGGTCATGATCGTGAAGATGATTATGATGACTATGATTATGATGGCTATGCGGATCAGGTTTACATGCTTATTATGACACGTATGGTATCAAGCTCCAAGGCCTTGGTAGAAAGTAATTTTGTTTTCATAGGAGTCAAATGTTATATTTTGAGTAGTGGTTTGTTTTCTTAATAGAGAATAGGAAGTATCTTGTTATGTAACCTTTCCGCCTATATAACGGGCTGAGATAGGGGATTCACCCATATCCCTTGTACTTAAACGTTTTTTGGAGTAATGTATTTACCGGGTCTTTGACCTTTTACCAAAAAAAAGCTCAGACGTTTGAAAGGCTTAAGGGAAGTCAAAGACCAACTGAAGAAAGTAATTTCACAAACTTATGCGGTGTCAGGGAGTGATGTTACAAAGAGCTAAAAGCAACACCAGAAGTCAATGGATTTGACAAATGTCTCTATGACTCTGAAAAACTTAGTTCAGAATTGCAACCAGTACCTTCTGACTACATGGGCTCGAAATTTCTTTCAGAAGATAAGATTAAGTACTTATCGATATACGAGAAACAGGCATTAGGACTCTAAGTTTTTAAATTGGGAACACTGAAAGTAAGCTTCAGACTAGCCTACTAGGAACGTGCCTATCTATAGCAAGTTTACAAGTTATTATGCAACCTAAATGCAAAACCTATTTCCCATCCTATATAAACTCAAGGTTGTAAACTAGTTAAGTAAGAGATTCAACATAGAAAATAATGCATTCTATTATAAGCTAGAATCCTCCTCTCCAAGGGAAAACAATGCAAAGCTAGCTGCATCTTGTTGTACGAGTTTGGAGAGTATTTGTCATCAACAGGGGAATTTTCCGTAGGCTACTCCTTGTAAATCTTTGATTCATTTATAATAAGATTTTTAAATGTTAAAACGTATAAACGGTGTTATTAGCAAGTCCGTATCATTCTATAGCAAGCTTTGTCACTTTCATGTTAATGTTCATCAGCCTACCTCATATGAAAAAGTTGCTGTTTATTTGGTTCGTGGTTTGTGTCGCCGGACGAAGGGACCCAACAAATGGTATCAAAGTGGATGGGTTTTTCTTAATATAGATCCGTTCTCGATTGACTGCTAATAAAACATAGCCATTCTTGAATGCCGGCAAATAACACTTAAATCCTATCCTTAAATACTTGCCACCAAAAAACACCCTCCTCATTATCACCTTCACCTTTATCCCTACAAGATCGAGCACATACATGCTCTATTTTTTAGAACTTAGTTACCATAATGAGTATTTTTCATACTTTTTAGGTGGAAAATGGTCCAAAATGCTTCTGCACCAGCTCATATTATCACACATATAATAAGTGAGAAATAACTGTCAATGGCGGCTCTCAAGTTGCAACCAATAGTGGGAGAAAGAAGCATCAAACCATATATGAAGGAACAAAGGCTGATAATGATGAAGTATCAGGGGAAAGAAAGGTATTAATGTGAAAAACTAGAAGGGGGTTGAATAGTTTTACTGTTTTTAATTTCTTTTCTTTGAAAACTTTATGTGAAGTTGACTAATATAAGTTGACAAAATATGACAGTAAGTAAAAATGCAAAAAGGATATAAATGATCAAACCACAACACAAGGTTTTATAGTTGTTCGGTCTACAAGGACTCTTTTTCCTTGCCCTACTCCACTCCCCGAGTATCCAACTCGAGAGTATCCTTCACTAGTCAACAAGCTCCTTTATCTAGCGAAGAAAACCTTACACGTCGCTTACGTAATATTTCTGACACAAAGCTAGATGTCGAGTTCTTTACAAGGGTACAACCACTCCCGTCACACTACGTATTTTGAGGACTAAAATACTAACCAATCACTGTAGAGGATTATGATAGTTTGGTACAAATAATGATGTATGAATAACTACAATACACACTATGCTTTAAAAGTTTTGTTTATTATATGATTCTCATTTTTTAGGGTGCCAAGATTCATGTTATTATAAAGAATGGTAGGTTAACGTTTCTTGATACGTATTTCAAAGACGACATGGTGGTTATTATAAGTGCTTATAATGTCATTCCTAATAACTCGAGTTACAAATACACAAAACATCCATACATAATAAGTTTTGATGGATTCGCATCTTCACGTCTGTCAAATACACTTAATGGTGATGCTATTACCACTGGATTCGAAGTTAACAACTTTTCTAACATAAGATCAATGAATTTAGACACATAATTACATGTTGGTATGTGCTAGAATATATATAATTTCCGTACTACCAATATTTTAATTTGCAAATTTACAAATATCCTTTAATGTTAACATTATTTGTGTTTCATATATTAAGGGAGAAATATTTGGTTGGAGTGTAAACTTATAGATTATGAAGTTTATGGATGTAAAACGAAGATGCTACCTCTCAAACTTAAGGATACATTGTAAGTTTTTTTTTCTTCTCGTCTCTCGCTGTATAACACCAAGCTTTATATGCATTAATGATTTCTATATTCATAAATTACATAAACTGATTTTTTTTTTTAAATTTTAATCTTTACTTTTAGGGGAGTCGAACTTACATGTTTGGTAATTGGTATAATGACAGTAAAGTTGCTTGATTACATTAGATCTTTTGAAGATGAGGAGAAGTTATTGATGGATATAGGGAATGCTAGAGTGTATTTTATATATGGAAAATGATACATAGACCTAAACTTAGACCTAAAAACACTTGTCATCATCCTGATGGGTTGTAAAATAAGTGGGTCCCTGTCTGCAACCATCAAGATGATGACAAGTGGTTTTAGGTCTAGAGAAGCTAATTTAGTCAGGTATTATTTCTATATATATATATATATATATATATATATATATATATATATATATATATATATATATGTGTGTGTGTGTGTGTGTGTGTGTGTGTTTGTGTGTGTGTGTGTTACATTATCATTATTTTTTGCAACAAAACAAATATTTTGTAAAATAAATTTAATTTCTAAATCAACAATAATAATTCGCAGATCCTCCTATGATTTATATTAACCATCAGATTTGGAGCACGTTTGAAATCTTTAAATGTAGTAGCAAAAATGTTTAAGGTAGTAATTCTCAAAAATTTATAAATTCATTATTATATTTGTAGTTTCCAGCTTACCCAAATCTGATGTCTTGATTTTTTTTTATACAGATGGATGATAAAAAACAAAAGAGAACGATAACTATTAGTATTAAAAACCCCACTTTTCAAACTCTGAGATTTTACTTGTTTTCATAAAATATATAAAAAATAAAAAAGTAATCTTCTCTCAACCCTTAAAATTTAATCCTTATACACTTTGAGCCCACCTCACTATTCCCCAAGAGAACGATCAATCCACCGTGTCCTAGCTATACTACACTACAACGATTAGTTACGCTGCCTAGGAGGATTGTAAAACTTCGGTACTACAACCCCCGTATCATATGGCCTTCCCTTCCTATGCTTACCCTCAACATCCCACTTTGATCTTCTAGTCATAAAAGCAATACTGCTACTATGTGTTTGCAAACTTTACTTACCTTCATCATCATCAGCTTCACTGTCTGTTGATGACATAGATAGAATGTCATTAGTGTCATTATCAGATATAATGCTCACTTCAGTTGATTTGCCCATGGAATTGACAGCTGCAAAGATTATACCCAAAAAAATGTTTAACTCAATAACATCTAGAAGGTAGATAGACATTCCAAACACCCCTTTAAGAGCTTGAATATATTTATCTTAGCATTTGCTGCTTTCTCTTGATAAACAACTCATTAAGATACTCGTCTAAATTTTCTTTTGTGATGGTGTTGTATGACCCATATTTTGTTATGACCCTCATCGAATATTTCATCAATCATTGATATGTTATTCCATACTTTCACATCAGACACATTCTCCTCTATAGTCACTATTCCTATTCTCTTATCATCTATAAGGGAGAAAGACATTCCAAACACATCTTAAACATTTAGGAATCTATAAGACAAGAACTTGAATTCAGCAATATGCATACCTTTATTTACCTTATTTTCATGATTTGCCTCCTTAGCCTCCTTTGCATCCTTTTACTCCTTTGCATCATTTTCCTTTGCATCCTTAGACTACCAAACAGAACTTCAAGCTTTGCTATCCTATTGCTAAGATTATCGACCATCTTTATTCCCTTGTCTATAAATATGTGCACACAATTAGATAACCACTAAATCACATTAACTAGATCAACCTTAGACTACATTTCCCCCACATTAAACACATGAACCTAGGGCAATTGACATGTTTATGATGATTGACTAGGGAAAAACTCACCTCAGTGACAAAACAAGTTATGGTGTTGGACAAAGGGCCTAACTCACACCATAAGACAAATCTTCTAACATAATACACAAACATTAAGTATCCACACATAATACACACCTATAAATAACAATGCAAACAGGAAAAATAATTTTTAGGGTTGGGTTTCTTAAAGGCGAACCTACCATCGAATGGGTTTCTTGAAAAAATAATTTTTAAGGTGTGGAACGGGGTTGGGAGGAAGAAGCAGATGATCTGGTTAGGTGCAAATGATTTTGTGTTTTGTGTGTGTTCGAGTTTCGGGTTTAAGGAACCAACGACACTAAAATAAGAAATTGAAAAGACAAAAATACCCTCGCTGAAAAGTCAATTAACGAGCAAAGATAACTGGTGTTATGTATAACGGGTAGTAGGGACCAAATGTGAGAATGAGGCGGAGTACAGGGACAACCAGTGTAATTTACCCTATCTATATATATAATAAAAGAAGGTTTATTTGAATTTCTGTACACCTCATAAAAGCCACGTTGGCAATTAAAAGCCAGGTCATTTAAGCCACGTCATCTATCCCCATTCAATGATACCAGCCTTTTTAGTGACATTGTTGACTTTCAACCTTCTCATTCAATAACAAGCATAATTTCTGCAAGTTACCATTTATGATATAAATTATCTTTCATCTCAAAATTTAAGATTCTCAAATAATCTCAAATATGTTCATCTATCACAATTCAATGGTACCCCGCGTGGCTTTTATTTTTTCTTTATAAGTTCTTAGACAATTATATTTGATGGCCTGGGTTTTTTTTGGGTACTCGACAATTGATTTCAGTATTCGTTTTAGCAAACCCTCATTCAATATAAACCAAAAATCAAGCAAGGTTACAATCCATGATGTTAAACAACATCCAATCGTTGTTTGACTTTCCACCCCTTTCCAATCGTTGTATGTTATACAAGGTATAATTCAATCTCTATTTATTTTTGATAAGTTGTTAGACCTCAATTTGATGGTCTGGGTTTTCTTGGGTACTATACATTCTCCTTTCAATTTTTACAATTCACAATGAGTATGCAATCGAATTGATTGACCGTAAATTTAAATTTTGGGATATAATCGGTTATGGTTTATGGTTTGTAATTCGCATTTATTTGACTTCCGCATATAATCGCATATAATCGGATATAATGGTTTATGGTTTATGGTTTGTAATTCGCATATAATCGGTTTTGGGATTTAAATTTTGGGATATAATCAGATTGTATTTGACTTCCGTAAATGATTTACAACAGGGAATATGGGTTGCAATATCATTTCGAGGTCTAAGGTTTGTGATTTTTGTTTTGTTCTGAAATGGGATAAAAGTATTACACATCAAACATTTCGGTGTCATTTGAAATAGAAATAATGTGAGCTTAGGAGGGATTCATCAGTCCAAAGGATAATAATCCGTATAGTCATATTGCTTCTCATACGTTTATTTTGTGTGAATTTAGGGCTGGAACAAACAATTTTAGCATGTTTGATTCTTTTTTTTTTAAATCAAAGTTTGACTCATTTAGTAGATTGGTGTTCTAAACTAGGTGAATGTCTAATAGGTAGAAGGCTTTGGATTTTGCAGCCTTGGATCGGAGTTTGGTGTCATTTTCCATTGATGAAAAACACGAAAATGCAATGTTGTGGTGGTCGAGGGCTCGGACAAGAGCTGCTAAAGTTGGCCTTCCAATATTGGCTTGAAGCTTCAAAGTTCGCCTTACACCATTGGCTTAAAGTTGTAGGTAGTTACCTCATGTTCTATCTATAAGTCTATCATCAACATTCACTTTAAAAGGCTTCATTAAAGATTTTATGGAATGCTTCTAACTCGCAATTCCTTACTGGCTACTTGCAGATCGACCCACGCAATCCCTGTGGCCATAACTTGCACCTTTGGTTCAAAAGTACAAGCACTCAACCTTTCTTCTATTGGTAAGTTTCAGATATTACAAATTTCCACATATTTTAAGCTCTAAAATCTTATGTTGTATTCTTGATAATGCGAAGGTTGGATGTTGGAGATGGTAAAGGAATAAGGCATTAAAAATGGAACTTTTGACTTCCGTCTGCGTGCATGTTGCTTTTGACAAGGTAACTAATTTTAGGCAAATTCCGTTCGTAAAAAGGCAACTTCTGACTTCCCAGTTCTGGCTTTGTTAACTTCAAGATTGATACAGGTCTATATTGGTAAGGCCCGAGTCTCAGGTTTACGCAAACCATTTTCACAAATTGAAGACAAAAAAGAGTCTTTGCTGCATCTGAAAAGCTTCTGATGCATTTTTATAAATTTAATAACTTATGATTGTAACGCCAAACTTTATTATTCTTCTATTTTAATCTTGCAGTATCAAAGCGGCTTATGCAGTGAACCCGTTTGACGATGTATTCATAAACTTGCATCGTTTAGAAGGTATTGTCTAAGTTACATTATAACACCTATCAAGTAAACGAAGATCGTTAGTATTGTAAAACATAATGCTTACATAATGCTTATTATTATAGCATAAACTTATTGATATTTTAAAAATGTATTGGCTAGATATTTGAATGAGCCATTGATGTTGAACCCGCGCCTAAGTAAGACTGGTAGTTGTTGCAGGTTGTTATCTGACCAGTAACGTATGTCAGGATTCAAGCTGGAGTATTCCTTCAAATGGAGGTGTGAGTAACCTACAGTTTTTAACAAGGGTTTCAGTTAAATCGAGGCATGCAAATCCGCATGTTTAAATATTGAAGGTTCAAGGTTTGCACATTTCAAGACTCTCTTTGGAGATGACTGGTACTATTGCTATTGCAACCTACTTTTTCTAAATTGTTTTAAACTAATTACTGTAATGAGCAGACATATTATCTCCAACCAAACTGACCATTTAGAGAAAACCAATATTACTTATTTACCTTCTGATTTTACCCCTTTTAAAGACCTGTAACATGCATCTTTTATCGCTAAAAAGTTATATCAAGAAAAGTAAATGTATAACGTAAAGAAATAGGAGTTCAAATAGTCTATCAAGACTTTTTTGTTTGTATTTGCAGCCCTGCATCTGGAACAACAATCACAGGGAAAAACATCATTATCTGCGAGTGTTCAACTGATCAAACCGTAGCTTTGGGGTATTTGTCATTCAGGTTTCTTGCTACCCCTACTTTGGCTACAAGAATATCATTGTTCTATCCTTACAAAGGGATGTCTATCCCATGGACTGATTTTTCCAAAGCACCACTTTCTACATATTCTTCTTGATTGGTTTGTAAATACACTTAACCATAATCTTTCAGGTTACTATTTCTAATTTTATAATTACATCAAACCGTGTGCAAACATTAACGTATGTGATAGCCCATAGATAAGTGATAATGTATGTGATAGCAATACATTAAACGTTGTTTACCATGAACTGCTAAAAAAGATTTGAACTTATGAAAATTAAAATAGCTATTTCTGTTTTAGCTATAATATATGAACTTATGTTTCACATCATCCATTTTTGGTTTCTTGGTTTATTCTTTGTTATGTTTAACAAATTCAATGTTATCTTACTCTCTTTTATTTTGAAAATGCATAATATTGTTTTAGTATTAATTAGTTCATTTTTTTAAAACTTTTTTACGTTATATTTTCTAACTTTCTATAAGCCACCCGTGATTTATCACGGGTTTATAGGCTAGTATATAATATACAAAATTCATTAACTTCCAACTTACTTGCTCATGGCACATCCAACAATACAAAAATAAAAAAACACCGAGTTTACATACAACCACTACTAGCTATCAAACAAAAAATCTTCAACAACTACAACATTATAGGGTTTAAATATTATGCCGTTAATATGATAGATTTAAGATCATTTGAGGACAAAAGATTCTTTACATACTAAGGGATCAATCTCCACCATCCATTTTTATTTGATATAATAAATGAGATTAATCCCAACAATTAAAAAAACTATTTTCATCATTTTTTTTTAAATATTAATATCTTTCCCGTTAATCGTTAGCGAAAAAAATATATAATTCTGACGAGCATTTAATTATCTTTCATAGATAGGCACTGATATACTTTTAACAAAAAAAATTGGATTTTTCGTTTTTTTTTGAGTTTTCGCTTTTTCGTTCTTGAAATTTGCATTAAAAATCACATATGATAAAACACTAAATTGAATATCACATGTGATATTAGTGTTAAATCATATATGATATGTAATATCATATATGATATTAGTGTAATATCAAATATGATATTACACTAATATCACATGTGATATTCAACTTAGTGTTTTATCATATATGATTTTTAAATGCAATTTTGATGCGTAAAAAATACGAAAAACGTGAAAAATGAATTTTATTTTTTGTATCAAAGATGTACGTGCATAGAAGATAATTAATCTCCGTCGTAAGGTGTAAATATTTTCACTTAACGATTAACGGTTTAAGATATTTAAATTATAAAAAATAGGTGAAATAATAAAATACTTTTAATCTCAGCCATTGATTTATTTTTAAATGGATGGTAGAGATGAGTCCCTTGGTATGTGAGAAAAGTTTGGTATGTAAAATAACTCTCCTCAATATGATATGGACACAGGTTAGGACTAAAGTTCCTGCTAAAAGACTTGTTGTTAATAGAAATCAAAGTTTAAAACACCTGATTGGTTATAATTAAAATTACATATTGGTCATAACACATGGACTGTTAATAGTAAATTACAACAATTTTATTTTTCATATACAAACTTTCAGCCTTTCAAAAACACTTCACATGCCATTCATATATTTAATATACAAAATTCTTTAACTTTCAACTTACTTGCTCATGGCACAACCAAAAAAAAAAAAAAAAAAAAATCCTCCAACAACTACAACATTATAGGGTTTAAACAATTATTCATCATAGACCATAACAACTAGTACAATACCCGTGGCGTTGCCCCGGTACACCGATTCAATGATATATACATATGTTCAGAAACTGCATAAGTATATGCTAATGTAACTCAGCTATACACTATCTTATAACTTTAAAGAATTAGATATAATTATGTTTGCACTATATGACCCATTTCGACTAAAATGCAAGAATAGTACATTTTGTAATCGAACAAATATTTCTTCTACACAGACCTTGTACTTAGCAACTTGACAAAATTATGAGCAACTAAAATTGAGTTTGTACTATAACCCAGCTTGAAAAAAGATCCATACTTCAAACATAATTATTTGCTCCATAAGTTATCCCATATGAAAATTGTCAAGTTATTTAACGAAGACTATTCGAGAGGGGTTTGATGAGCCTTGACTTGACTTCCTTGTAATCTTCAACCTTGGACCATCGGCATGATGACATAGAACACCAACACAATAGAGATGCATAACCATTACACCCATATCATGGTGTCTTAATTACATGCCAAACTGATATAATTGACAATTTTTACTGTGGAAATAAGTTAAATCATGCATCTAAAGTAGAATCGATCATTATCATTGTATCAAACAAAGAAGAAAGCTAATAATATATAAAGCATGCTAAAAAGATGAGAATTAATTATTGAATGCTCAAACTTGTAATCATATTCTTGGCAATGATGCGGGATAAAATATGACGATTACGTAAATTCAACTCATTATGTGCGTAAGTCTCCAATAGAAAGGAGTATTAGATGAATTTCATACGACAAAAATCTCACCAACTGCTAATGCGAAGGCTATAGCCAAGTTTCGCGACTTCGGACGATAACAAAACTGTTATTGCATACCGGATTCGTAGTATTGATGATTTATGTATCAAACTATCAATCTATGAACAAACCAAACCTAGAGAGTGGCAATTGTGAGAAGTCATAACAAGAATACCGTACATCATGTATATGATAGATTGATAGGTAAGTTTAACTTTATAACCCAAATCATCAATGAAAATTCCAGATCTTACAGGAAAATTAAGAGACATGTGAGGTCTTCTTACTTAACAATTGAAAGCCCCTCTCTTGGCAACCTAGCCAATTTAAAAAATGAGAGTGAAAAGTATCACATTTTTTCTTTTTTTAATAAATGTTTTCTTTTGTATGATTTCTAACGTATTTCAAATCATAAGTGGATGAGATTACTGTGAACATCGATTGATTTATGTGCAAATGTTGTTAAACAAAACGAACTATCCGAAAGATATGAATACCAATTATTCCGCCAGATTTTACCCACGTTTCATATTTGCAACTACCAACCCTCATTTGTTGGAATGGATAATTAGTCAATTTCAACGGCTGTCATTGAATATTAAAATGATCCTACGGTTGAGAATAAATACAAAATGGAATCACCGTCAGCAATAGAAGTATAATAAGAAAAAAGAAAAATAAAAATTGAAATTTGAAATGTAAAAGGAATATATCTTCCTCGCTAGTTGTCTCCTTTGAACGCTAATAGCAACAAATGTAAAACACTCAAAAGCTTTTAAAAAGAAATGAATTCCAGAATAAACAAAGAGGGTGGGAATAGTACTGCTCAACTATGTTAGCTGTATATTAGTCTCAATTATATCTTTTGTAATTCCCTATTTATAACCCATCTATGTATGAGAAAAGCAATAAACCAATCATTCTATAATCCCTCTTGTCGTGTATATTCAACATATTTTCAGTATTCCTTATATCTTGTTTCTTCATCTTGTACTACTACCAGAACCCAACGTTGACTTTGTTGCAAATGAAATAAAACTAGATCTATCACAAAAATCAATTTCTCTTTTAACGATCACTTTTAGCTTCTTTAATTTTTTTTAGATCGAAAGTTAAAGAAATTTGTAATGGCAGAACAAGCTGTTACTTCCTTGGTTGGAAAGGTAGTCGACTCATTGATTGGGAAAGCTAAAGTGGAGATTAGTTACATGTCGAACTGCTCCGATAACGTTGAAGTTCTTAAGAGAGAAAAAGAGAATCTAATGCACATGAAGGGCAGGATTGAACAACAGAAAAGAGCAGCAGAAGGTAAGGGAGATACGCTTAAAGATGGTGTAAAAGAGTGGGTGGCCAAAGCTGAATCTCACATATTAGAAGCACAAGAAGTTACTGATGGGTTCGAAGCTAATGCCAGCAAGACATGTTTCAACTTAGGAATGTGTACCAGTTTGGGCACCCTTTATCGTTACGGTAAGAAGGCGGCAGAAAAGGCTCCTTTACTTAAAAAACACCAAGAAGATGGTGAGAGATTTGAAAGTATTATTTCTGTTCCTACTGCTGCACCTGGAGTCCTAGATGTCTATCAAAGGCATAACATTGATGATCTTGATACGCATAAGCTGTGTTTCGAAAAGATTGTTGAATCTATTAAAGATGACAACATACAAATCATAGGAATCTTTGGTACAGGAGGTGTAGGAAAGACCACACTAGCCAAGGAAGTTGCTGTCAAGGTCAAAAGTTTAAATTTATTTGCTGCTGTTGAATTTATAACGGTCTCACAACCCGTAGATGCTGAAAAGATCAAAAAGGAGGTTGAAACGGCAGCAAAACGAATTTACAACGGCGACAAGATTCTAGTCATTTTAGATGACTTGTGGGGGAAACTCAAGCTGGATGAAGTGGGTATTCCCTGTGGGGCTGACTACAAGAATTGCAAGATTTTGTTGACGTCTAGAAGCAAAGATGTCTGTGAAACAATGAATGCTACCTGTTTAATTAGTGTAGACTCTTTGCCAACGAAAGAAGCATGGATTCTTTTCAAACGTGTGGTCGGGGATACTGTGGAGACCGATGAAAATTTGAAAAAAATTGCAGAGAAGATTGTTGACGGATGTGGTGGGTTGCCACTCATCATACAAGTTGTAGGTGCAGCTTTGAAAAATCAAAGCATCGAGTCATGGAAAAGAGCCCTCACACAACTACAAGAACATACAACGTCATTTATAGATCCAAAGATAAGTTTAGCATACTCTCATTTGCAGCTAAGCTATGATTGCCTCAAAAGCGAAGAGGCGAAATTATGCTTCCTGCTGTGTAGTATGTTCCCCGAAGATTGGGACGTTCCATTAGAACATTTGGCATTTTATGGGGTTGGTCTAGAAATTTTTGAGGACCTTGATAGCTTGGAGGATGCAAGAAATCGAGTTCAACATGCAGTGACGATCCTCAAATCGACTTGCTTGTTGTTGGACGGGGACGATAAATCAACAGTAAAAATGCACGACGTTGTTCGTGAAGTAGCGCTGTTAATTGCTTCTAAAGGTAGCAATAAATTTTTGGTAAAGGCTGGGATAGGTTTGAAAGAATGGCAACCAAGAACTAAAAGGGTGAAAAGTTGCACAGGCATCTCACTCATGTATAATCATATAAGTGAGCTTCCTGATTATGAGCTTGAAATTCCACATCTTGATATTTTCCTTATACAAGGAAATTATTTTATGTCAACAATTCCCGATAAATTTATTCTATGTGTGAAAGAAGCTAAAGTTTTAGATTTCGAGAATATTACGATTGTGTCCCTCCCACCATCACTGAAGCAGCTTACAAAATTGTGTATGCTCAATCTTGGTGGGAACCGATCTCTCCGTGATATTTCTATACTTGGGCACCTCAAATCACTTGAAATTTTAATTCTCAGTGGCACTGGGATTGTAGAAATTCCTCAAGAGATCGGAGATTTGGTCAATTTAAGGCGGCTAGAAGTTAAAGGCTGTGACTTTCTATCTCATATAGCACCAGGTGTGATGTCAAAGCTCCGTTGGTTGGAAGAGTTGCATATTGGATACTATCCAGTTGAAGACGGGAATAACGAGGGTTTTATGGAGATAGGCGAACTGTCGATGCTAACATTTCTAGATTTATTTGTACCACATGAGCATCTTATTCCTACTGAAGGTGTGTGTTTTACAAAATTGAAAGGATTTGTCATACAAATCGGAAAATATGGACAAATCTTTGGCGTTGCGAACGTTGTACACAAAAAGACTCTGATTCTGAGAATGAAAGATCTTGATACCTCATCCATGTTGCAAGTTAAGGAATTGATCGAGATAAGTGATAGTATAATTTTTGATTGGGTAGCAACTCCAAATATCCTGCCTTGTGAAAGTTTGGATGACTTGACTACAATCATGTTAACTAGATGTGACCATCTTTCGAGTTTAGTGGAGTACTCAAGCGATTGGGATGTAGAAGAACGTGGTGGAGAAAATAAAAAGAAGCAATTCTTTTCGAAGCTGGAACACCTTATTCTGTTTCATCTCCATAAGTTGCATGTTCTATGGAATTGTCCAGATCAATATATTAGCCTTAAGAACCTAGTGACACTCCATATTTCTGATTGTAATAAGTTAGAGAGACTATTCTCTGTTAATGCCGCACGAGGGCTTGTCAATTTGCAAACTTTAACAATACAGTCTTGTAGGAGTTTAAAGGAAGTGATCTCGGACGGGGATGAAGGCGATATCGACATGGTTGTGTTTCATCGCCTAGAAAAGATTGAATTACGTGAGTTAAAAAGACTCAAGAGATTCTATGGTGGAAAGGTAAACATCAAATTTCCTTCCTTGGAGTTTGTGGAGATTGAGGGGTGTGACAGAATGGACGAATGGGGTCATAATGGAACCTATATTACACCGAATCTCAAGCGCGTGAATAAGGTATGGATATTGCCATGATGAAAATTATTTTATCTAATAGGTTGAGACAATTGCTCCCCTGCTAACCTCTTTATGTTACTGTCACAGGCAATTGATGATTTCAAGGATATTGGTATGTATTTATTTTACAGATTTATGTATTTCATTATGAAATTCCCGCAATGCTTACAACTTAGATTTAAGATAACTTGATGACAAAAACATTTTTTACATACAAAAGAATTCATCTTCACCTTTCATCTTTTTTTCATCTTTATTTGATCTAATGGATAAAGATTAACCTCAATAATTAAAAAAACTCGCTTTTATCATTTCTTTTCAAAAATTAATATCTTTCAAATCGTTAAGCGGAAAAAAAATATACCATTACGACAAGCATTTAATTGTCTTTTTATAGATAAGCACTTTGATATACTTTTGACAAAAAAAAAAAAAAAAAAAAAATCTTACATTTTTTTCGTTACTGAAATTTGCATGAAAAAAATCACATGTAGTTAAACACTAATTTGAATATCACATGTGATATTAGTGTTAAATCACATGTGATATTAGTTTTAAATCATATATGATATTACACTAATATCACATGTGATATTACATATCACATGTAAATTTCATATGTGATTTAACACAAATATCACATGTGATATTCAAATTAGTGTTTAATCACATGTAATTTTTTATGCAAATCTCAAATTCTAAAATTAAAAAAAAAAAAAAAAACTTGAAAAAAATGATTTTTTTTTCTTTTTTCGAAAGTATATCAAAGTGTCCGTCTATAGAAAGATAATTAAGTGCTCGTCGCGATGGTGTAATTATTTTCGCTTAACGATTAATGGTTTAAGAGATATTTAAATTATAAAAATAAGTGAAATAATAAAATACTTTTTATCTCAACTATTGATTTCTTTTTAAATGAAGGGTAAAGATGAATCACTTAATATGTGATAAAAGTTTGGTATGTAAAAAATAACTATCCTCTAGAACTATAACTGAAATATGTATCAAATATGTATGCATTCAATACTTGGTGCCTCCTTTTTGATTATTTATATTAAGTATAAATTTGTATCAAAGATGATTGAAGCTGAAAATTTTTAATTGTGCTAACTTGAAGTTATGTGTGGTCATATAGGAAACGTCAACTATAGTGACATATTCAACCAAGTTGTTGGACTCAAAGAATGGCGTCTGATCGAACCCTCAGTACAAAAAGTCTGATCGAACCCTCAGTACAAAAAGAGTTCAAGAGAACTGAAGGAAGTGAAAGATCAATTCTCAAGAAGTCAAGTATATTCAAGTAATATTATTTTAAGGTTTGCTTTTGTTTTCTAGAATGATTACGACAAAACCAAATTAAATAAGATGTGTTTGAATATCCTTAACGGTTGTAATTGTTTAAATTACTCATGAAAAAGTCTCAGGTTATAAGATAAGGTGCGTTAACTTAGCGCTATGTTTCACCAACTAAGAATGACCTTGTAAAATACATGCACCAAAGCTGGTGATTAGCTCAGCTGCAAAACAACCATTAAAAGTTATCTAAAACTACTCGCTTTGAGAATAAGATGTTCTGTTACATGTTACAATTGTTAATTTATAGAGAAACGAACAATCTACTTCGGCGTAAACGAGTCGAATTTTGGCAAGGCTCGACTCGACTCGACAATATTATGTACGGCTCAATTTCGGCAAGCCTTAATGTGGGAAGCTTAAGATCGGCTCGATAAATGTTTAATTCAACTCAAGCTCGGCTCAAAGAGCTCGATTTATTAGTAATTATGTGCTTTTATAACCAACTAAAACTGAAATATAAGATATAATTTGAGTTTATTTGGCTTGATAAGCCGAATAAAGAAATAATTATTTACACTTGTAATTACATACAAATCCAAAAAATGTACATAATATATATGAAAAATATATGCGGAGTATTTCATGAAAAAGCTCGGCAATACGAGTCAAGTCTATATAAGCTTGAGCTTGACTCGTTAAACATTTCTAGCTCATTTTTTGGACTTGAGCTCGAGGCTCGATAAAACTCGTATGAGTCGAGTTTAAGCTCGTGTTACTCGAGAAAAGCTCAAATTATTTACACCCCTGATTCTACTGTCACGTTGTTTTCGCCGGTTTATGCAACTCAACAACGGAAGCGAGCAAATTAAACCGTATTTATTTTGGATATATAAAACTGCTAACTAATGGCTTATTCATTTAGTAAGATATAAAACCATGATTTAAAGGAGTATGTCTAAATGTCTTGCAAGCAAAGAAACTGATACCATCAATTTAAACCTTCAAGATACTGCCACTAGATTTTACTGTAAACACTTTGTTCAAGTAAAGTAGTCTCAACCGGATTTTTTATAAAAGTAATGGCTTCGGCTTTAGATATCAAAACACATTTCATATAGATGGTAAAACGGACGAGTTGGGAAATGGGTTTGTGTTAGAACGGGTTATACTCGATCAATTCCCTATTACAAATCAAAACAGGTCGGGGTCACGTTGACCAGTTCACATTCGTGGTCCCTGTATCTTGATAATGGCTAAGAGGTAGCTGAGTTTCAGTAACTTTTATTCCAAGTTTTAGTTTTGGGTACATCTTATTTACAAAGATCAAGAAAGCTTCAATAGCTGAAAAACTATAAGATACATATATGCAACTGAAAATGCATTTGATAGCCAAACCTATGCGAAAAAGAAAAACGTCACAACCAAAACAAAGATCGCCAATCCAAGGAACATCGCATCAAGTACAGGTCCACATAACTCCTGGTGGTCACTGGTTCGAGTTTCAGTATAGCTAACGAAGGTTATAGGAAGCACATCTCTAGTGCTGTGTGTCCAATTCAATGGAACTTTTACGGAATATTTCTTGCTTGATCCAACACCATTACTCTCCATCATAAAGTTCCATTTCAATGATCCAACTTGTACAACCACCGTGAAATCTCCCACACACGAGTCACTGGCATCACCCATAATAAACTCTAGAGTATCTTGTTGTCTTCCGTTAATAAAAGTTGCATTATATGCAATGCCTGAAGGATTACCTGAGGCAGAAATCAACTCTACTGCTCTACGTCCTTCAGGGACCGCATAATGGTTAAAGTTGATATATTTTACTGTGCCTAAAACTATCCAAGGATCTAGTGCTAATCGGACTGAACTCGGAGTATTGAGGTTCGACTCAGCCTCGAGGAAAATACCTTGAGAAGACTGCACGAGAGGGCCTGGTCCAATTTCCAAGCCACTATTCGAAAAATGATTAACATCGCCATTATCTGTCAAAAATGTTTATTTGTTTACTATATTTTAAATATAAACAATTTCCAGAGGGAATTACTGTTCAATGAAGAGTAATTTTTTTTCTTTTTGTGAAAGTTAAAAGTTACATAAATAACCTTGTGGTTCACTTGCAACTGCGAAACAAGTCCTAAAGGACCAACTGTGTAACAGAAAGTTACATAAAAGGTCCCTGTAGTTTACCTACCCTTGCAAGAATCATCCTAAACAGGAAGTTACATAAATAGTCTCTTGACATCATTTCAAGTTACAATAAATGTTCCTAAGGACCGTCTGTGTGACAGAGAATTGCAAAAAAAAAACCAAAACAAAAACAAAACCTGCTACTTACCTTACATTACACAAAAAACCCTTTATCCTAAAATATTTTCGAAATATTTTCTTTTGGTTCTTTTTATTAGTCATGTGGCTTTTAACGTGTTTGTCAAAAAATAAGAGTTATTTATTTAATGCTTTGAATTTATTTTTGAGTTAAACCTTAGTAACAACATCAATTTGTAAGAAATGGGTTTGCTTTGAAAAGAAGTGTTATTTATTCAACGAGGTTTAAACCTTATTTTCAAACCTTAGTAAGAACGTAAATTTGTCAAAAAAAAATTGTAAACAAACCCACTCTTCAAATAATTAATAGAAAAAAAAAGATATTAAGAATCTGAAAACAAAATCATTATGTATGTTGTAAGAAATGACATACTTTCACGTATTTCGGCATCATGAATCCCCGTCACTAAGATTGTCGATGATAGGCCAACAAGCTATATTACCATGACTAATAGTCGTGACACTTTGGTTTTGTAGAGTGACATAACTGTATCCCCAAAATGCATAAGCATGAGTTTGCTGTGTTTCTTTCCCGAGTGATTCTTTATAGAAGAATACCTTTGAAAAACGAGGATCCGAAACATTTACAGCAGTCGCGTTGTTAGCGCAATACGGACTACTTGGAGCAAGTCTAAAGGTGATGAAATAATGTTGCCTTGCAGCACAATAAAATGTGTAGCTAATCATGCCATTGGGACCTAATTGCAAACCATTACCATCTCCTGTGAGGGAGCTTTTACGCGCGATGACATACCAAAATGTACCCTAGTATGACCAACCAGGGATAATGTTGCTTTTATTATCAAGGAGCACAAATTGAGAGGTTTTATTCACTGTTAGATTTGTAGGTTGCAGATCGAAATCCTGCTCGCCAAGTGTAACTGCTTAATAAAACGTGTTTCAGTAAAGAAAACTAAAGATTATATAAGCGACCATAAAATATAACAAATTGTTAAATCATACCGATAAAGTAATGTAATAAATGGATTCAGATTTTGTTAAAAAAAAGTGCAAAAGAATAAAAAAAAAATCATCAAATTTCGCAACTGTATGGTTAGGTTTTCTTTTCAAACGATGTATAGACGCACCAAGCCACCACGGAAAGATGTTTACGGATGCATCAATAGTAAAACCAACAATGTATCATGTAATGACTATTGAACATACCTGCTCTAGATGCAACTTGTGAAGATGTCAATGAGACTAAAAAGAGCAATTTAACGAAGAGAATCTCAAGAGCCATTGTGACTTAGGGGGGATGATCAAACGTATCTATATATATTTATAGGGTAACAAATATGGCACAAAGAGGACCATGACCAAGGCGAAAATGATCAAAGCTATTTTATATACACACTAATTGCTAAGTCGACTCTGTCAACTTTCGCCATGATCTGCCTATTCAATCTAACAAACTTTTTTTTTTTTTTTTAGTTAATTTTCAACTTGTTTATACTTTAAATGAAACCTTTCGATGTATCAAAAGGTTTTGAATTCAATATTATCTGGAAATCAAAGCCAAATAGCTAAGACCTTCTACAGTATCCAAAGGTTCTGAATCTAATTACTCATATCTTGTAATGATCTAACGTGTAAGGAATATTTCTTTAAGTCTCTATAAAATGCTATGTTAAAGACAAAAGTGGATAAATACAAGGTTGAGACAAAGAGGAAATGTTGTACGCCACCATTTGAATATGTATGAAATTATGGACAGGGAAGAATAGGTTTATAAACGTTTGTAAGGCTCATAATTGTATTTTGTTAAATTATTTATAAGCAAAGGTCCTGTTACTTTATAACAAAACTACATTTTAAAAAACAAATCACTCTTTTCAACTAACACATTGCTTTCGGCACCTATTTGTGCAAGTTGGGTTCCAATTAGCTAATACGCATTAATATGCAGGAAAGATCAAACATCCTCGGCTTGAAAAGAGACTATTTCTGCATCTAATAAGGTATACAATGAAACTATAAGATATATAGATAATAATGAATTTTCCAAAATCGCTACAAGAAACAAAAGTAAGGTAGTACCAGCCATCCGACGTGTCAAAAAGTCAACCGGATTTACCCAAGTGGTCAAAACTCGTTCAACTTCATGCAGGCATCACGAGCTCAAACTTAACGTGTTTGGTTCTATCACTTTCGTAAAACCTTGAAGTTGATGTCGAAATAAAATTGTTATGACCGATTTGTCATTTTAATTACCACCAATCAGGTATCTTTAATCTTTGATTTCTATTAACAGCAGGAACTTCAGTTTTAACTTGTCTCCATATCATATTAATCGCACCATCTTTCTTTGGAGGGTACTGAGATTCAAAATGATGCGTGATTCTTTGAGCCGCTTCCACATTCTAAGCCACCTATCTTGGGGTATTTTCCTGAGGTGTTCAACCATATAGCCAGGAATCAATGCTCAGACTGAAACGGGAGCTCAATATGGTCACTCATAATCACGGGACACATTGGCTCACGATAGAATCAATCGGACGGTTAGAGGAAGGAGTGTCTCCTGCTGGATGCAAACAGAATTTTGATGACAGCATGCCCTGCATAGACTGGTTACACCATAAACTGGGTCAGATAGGATTACCAAATTTATACTATCTCAATATAAATCTGAATTTTTTAATAAAATGATTTAGAAGTTTTATGCCGTAAAAAGTACACATTAGCAAATTTCAACCCGTTCGATCATTCTTCTCTTTTCATGTTATTTATTTTATTTACCCTTGACCCATAGAAATACAGCACAGACCGAAGTCATCCATTCATAAGTAAATGGGTCAAAATTAGAACCTTTAATATAAAAAACTAATGAACTACTATCTTCATCCCACATACATGTAAGAGGAGACTTTTCACAAAGTTGAAGACTTACAGCGTTAATGCCTTCGCCTGTAGCAAAGCCTGCTTCAAAGTGGACATCCACGTAACCTTTCAGTAATTTTTCCAGCTTACGACGAACTTTGCCTTCCTGGACAACAAATTATGCCCTCATTCATTTACTTGGTTGTCCACTAAAAGATAAATTTCATATATGTCCATAAAAATTGCAACAATGTTTGACTTCGTACTTAGTTGATGGAAACTGTTTGATTATTTATCAAAACATCTCAGATATCCTTTAAATATCATGTGGACCACAACTACAGGTGACAAAATGGGCCGGTTTGAAAGGTTTAGTAATGGACATTATGGAGCTAAGTTCGGGTTAATATGAATAATCATTAGGGCCGGTACAGAAGGATTGGGCCACAAAACATTTAGTGTTAAATATGATTATTATATAAACTATAAATAATCCGTTTTTTTAGAAGGAGTTAAGAAAATTTAATGCTTTTGAATACACTTTAGGATGATGTTTGAGCCGTTTCAATTTCTAGTAAGTTCACTGAAGTTAACCCATTTGACCCATTAGAATAGAAATAACCCAAGTCAACCCATACATAGGTAATTTTGTAATCGGGTCGAAATTGCCACCTCTAATTGCAACCAATAGCAATTACATACGATTAGTGCGACATGAATATCCAAGTCAACCCATAAATAGGTTCAGGCCAATATGGGCAACCATTAGTGCCAGTTCAGATGAATCGAGTCTTATTTTAATGTTATAATATGATCCTAAAAACTAAATCACTATAATTATCCATTTTTTAAAGCAATTTAGGAGATTTAGTGCTTTTCAATACACTTAGGATGGCGTTTGAGCCGTTCCAATATCTAGGAAACTTCATTAAAGTTACCCGTGTGACCCATTAGAATAGAAATAACCAAATCAACCCAATTATACATAAATTTGTGATTGGGTCGAAATTGCTACCTCTAACTGCAACCAAGTATAGTACCAAATAGTTGATGATGAAGGGTGAATGGTTAATTTAACCTTAAAAACTTGCCAAAAATTAAAATGTGGCAACTTTTATGGACAGATAGAGTACCATGGAAAACTGATTCATGTTCTGACGGTTCTTCCTCTTAAAAAAAGGAGCGTATTACGCAACTTGTAAGGGTTTGGAGGGTCATCCTTCAAGTAAGACTCCACAACATGCTTATAAGGGGCTACCACGTCTTTGTGTAAATTTGACAAGCTTTTGGAGTATTGCTCCAATTCTGCAATGCATTCACCTCTTCCCGAAGAAATCTGAAAGCATTGAGATGGTGCATTGGGATTACATGAGCTCTTCCAGTATTCTTTGCCAATAGCTAGAATTCCTCAAGAACTTAAGTAAATCAGAAGCATTAGGTTCAGATGAATCAGTCATACAAAAAGTAAAATGGTCATTTCAAGTCGATATGTGAGAGTGATCTAGTTAACATCAAAACTTGCCACTTTTTACAAGAGACTCAAGTAAATAAGTAGTTCAACAGTATCTAAGTACAAGCATTAAGCAAAAACATCTTCTTTTTATGATACTTCTAATTTTTATTTTACATATAACTAGAGTGTTACCTAATAAATATTGAAGCATGTACGAGGTAAGGCGGTACAGTATTCATATTTCTGATAAAAGGGGCCAGGTTATTTGATAATATCCTTAAAGATAAACTAAATGTCTCATTTTCTCACCCCAAGTAAAGAGTTGGATACACATAAAGCATCTTATTATCTGTTTCTTCTAGTAAATCTATACTATTCACACCGATTAATATTCTCCCTATCAATCTCTCTTTATCCCCTCCTTGCATCACGGGAACAGGCTAAGAAGATAACAATTGTTTACTTCGCCGTCATCACCACAGCTATCACCATCACCACGACACCACCATTACCACCGTCGCCTTTCACTACCACATACACAGAGGGAATCTGGCGGACATAACCGGAAACATACTGTAATATTTATCACCCCAGTTTTTCTACATCACCACAGCACCAAATTTAAGATGTGCATTTGGGTTGGGGACTAACACCTATTGCATTTGGGTTGTAAGTTTGTAACAAATTTAACATGAAAAATACCGAGTAAAGTTAGTAACATATAAAAAAGCTTGAAGATGTTCAAAAAAAAGGTCAATGTAGTATACTACTATACTAATTTAACATGCAACCATTTTTGGACCGGTGGTAATAAGGGTGGGTAACACGCATTGTCACCCACTGAGACGCGTTGTTCTTAGTACACCAAGCATGCATCGATGTGTTGTCTCCTGATTTTGTGAAGACTTGAGCGGTCAGACTACTGAGTAGTGCGCATTGTATGTGTGTGTGGGTGTTTTGTGAGATATATTTGTATATAAGTGGGGTATATTTAGGTGGTGATTTTTGTTATGTTATCATACTATGTTTGTGATAATGTTGTTTGAGGAGAAGAAAACTAGCGTGGCGCTAAATTTACATGATAACGAAGGGAACTATTACCAACTGTCTTATGAAAAATAGCAGACATTACGCCAAACAAAATGTCCCAAAAATAAAAGATAATTCACATAATACTCGCAAGATAGAGTCTTGTAGGTTAAATAGTCATAACTCATGAGATGATGCAAGGAGCTGATTGATAGACAAACGAGCACACACAAACTCTCAAAAACATATACTAACTTTTACTATAGTTGTTTCTAGATAATGAAGTCAATTCCCCTCTATTTTACTATAAAAGGTTATTCGTTACTCTAACATTTATAATAACACCACTTTAGCTGCGGGCAACCAACTAGTATCTAATAAACGAAATGTCATTCATAGATTTATAAGCCTAACTTCTTATATAACTATAAGTCACAGTCATGCAATTAGCTCTCGTTTATTCGCGAAAAAACTACACTCTTTATAAAATGACACTCAATCAGTAGATATCATATCCATCAACAACAAAGATCCTAAACTACATTAAATCATCAAATATATAAGGTGTCAACATCTTATACAAAATTCACATACTCATCAAATATATAGGGATTATTTAAACGTTCATTCGAAAGAAATTACTACAATAAGTTTCACGTAACCTGCTTTGGTTGTAGGTCAACTCATTAATTCCATATCAACTCAACTGCAACAAACGTATATCAATATATTAAGCAAACTTACTAATTTACCCTAATCTTACCATATCCACATATGATACTTATATTCAGAATTTGCCAAATGCACCATCTTATCTCATACCTGATTTCTGTTTTCTAAGTTGTTGTTTGTTAAAGCTTATTAGTTCGGTTTCTCAGCTTTTTGAACTTTAGCTAATAAGCCCAATTTTTAGCGCTTATCAACTTGAGCTTATGAACTTATTTATACCTACAGTTGTTTATCCCACATCATTAAGGTAAAGTCTTCTTTGATTCAATTTAATTAATACCTTAACTAATTTTAACTGTTAAGTTAAATGTGTTGGAAAGCCTATTTATGAAGCCCTTAAAATACGCATTGTGTAGTTTCCAAAGTTGGGACTTGTGTTTAGTCGTAATAAGATTAATTTTGGGCCTAAAAGTCATTAACAAAGCTCACTTTAATTTGTTTATTAATTTTATTTAGGTTACTTGTAACACCCTAGGCAAAGAGGGTGATTGTAACACCTTAGGCAAATCTCACATCAACAGAGGCTTGGAGAGATGCTGGTATATAAGAATAACATATGCCTTATCAAACAAAACGCGTTTTGTTGTCTACTGCGAGTAGAGTTCTCAATGAACTAGCAGTTAAGCGTGCTCGTGTGAGAGTAGCACTGGTATGGGTGACCTACCGGGAAGTCTCACACGAGGGCCACAAAAACAACGTCGTGAGCCATCAAAGCAAAGCGGAAAATATTGTGTATCAGTAGGTGGGATGTTACATTACTTAAAGTGATTACACATATCCATTATGGGGAAAATTTTGGTAATTATTGTAACCAGCTGAGGTTATTACAATCAGTTGTTGTCTCTAGAAGTCTTAGAAAGTAAATAGTTAAATGGATTCCTTAATAATTTGGCACTTTTATTATTTACGCACATATTAAAGAATTAGTTTTAGTTTTGGAAGTTGGAACGCATTTGTGGGGGATTATAGTGAAAGTGGTGTCTAACCGTGACCGTGACAGTCATCTTCAAAATGTATATGAGGACATACTAATCGATGTACCCTCAACATTAAGGTATGTAATTGGGAGTAGGGATATGGATTTATCTGACGTGAAGAAGGCGCTCCTGAATGAATTGAATTCCTTCTTGAAAGAGCAGGTATTTACTTCTCTTTGAAAACCTTAATTGCATTCCTTAATGTTCTTTGAATACCTTAAAGAGAAGTAACGACTTGTTCTTTCAAGATGGAATCCGATTCTTCCTGGATCGCCATCTTCACATTAGATAAATCCATATTAATTCCTACTTTTAATTACACTCAACATTCCTTAATGTTAAGGGTACACCTGGTTAGTATCTCCTCACTTACATTTCTCACATCGTCACGATCACGGTTAGACACCACTTCATTGTAAACCCCTCAAATGCATTCCAACTTCAAGAACTAGGTTCCTTAATGTTAAGGGTACACTGATTAGTATCTCCTCACTTACATTTACACTGTCACGATCACGGTTAAACACCACTTCATTGTAAACCCCACAAATGCATTCCAACTTCAAGAACTAGTTCTTTAATCTTGTGTAAAGTAAATAATAAGAATGTGAAATTATTAGGGAATCCATTCAACTTTTTACTTTCAAAGACTTTTAGAAACAACGAACTAGGAATCCCTTTTTTTGCAAATTCAAGAGCAGGGCAAATTACAATGGCCTATGGGATAGGTTTTCGGCCTCGGAAAGACTTAACCTTTTAAAAATGCTAGCAATGTAGCGCACTTCTTTACCGGACCCGGAAAGAGCATGTGCCAGCGAGTTTCTGAGGTGATCAAATTTATTGTAATGGACTACAACCGATTACAATGACTACCAACTTTTTCAACAAAAACTCTTAAAATAGAAGAAGAACAAGTAGCAACTCCTCAAAAGTGTCTCAGGATATGTGTAATAACTTTGAGCAACTTAAATAAAATTTCTGAGGTGATCAATTTTATGTGTAATTACGAAAAAAAATACAAGCCTAAGCTTTCAAAACTACACAATCCTTAATTTAAGGGTTTTCATTAGGCTTTCAACAAATTTAAAGTAACAATTAGTTATAAGTTAATGTATAAATTAAACGGAATCAGAAAATGAGATCTAGGTTTTTCTTTTTGTTGGGAGCGTTTTTTCAGAGAGTTTTTAAAATGCAAGGAATGTTAGGTGAATATTGTAAGAGGCTATTTTCTTTTGTTAGGTTTTCCCTTTCTTTTTTTTTTTTTCCTT
This sequence comes from Chrysanthemum makinoi, assembly GCA_910596185.1. NCBI lineage: Eukaryota > Viridiplantae > Streptophyta > Magnoliopsida > Asterales > Asteraceae > Chrysanthemum > Chrysanthemum makinoi. The sequence continues at coordinate 23,510,272 of OU343225.1, read as the reverse complement.
TTCTTAGGGGCCGTTTGTTTCACAGGTATTACACTCCAACTCCAAACACATGCACCAAGAAAATCAAATAGCCCAAAAGTATTTAGGGCAGACCTAATTCCCACGGTAATATAACTTAGAGTGTGCTTGGTTCAAACTCTCGAAACTAAAAGCGAAAGGTAATGATAATGTGGGGAAAGAGGAAAGAAAAGCATTCCCCTCAATTTACCGGGTAATGGCTCATTACCCACTATTGGGTAATGAGTCATTGCATTATACTTTACCAAGCATATTTTTTTATTATTTTTCTCATTCCTTACCTCCCATAACCCCTACCAAGCATGCCCTTAGTGTAAACCTAATGTGTTCATTTTACCTTAACCCTAGACACACATAGCATTAGTATGACCGCCCCCTTCACCTAAACTCTCTCACCTCAGCATCTATCTCAAAACTCATCAGCTCATCAAAATGATAATCTGATCACAAATCCATCAATTCATCTCCATGAGAAATCATCGTCCCAAACCGATCTAAACTCATCTCCAATGATCATTAATAAATCTTATCCGAACAATAAACAACAATCCCCTTTCATCTTGATATAATCATTTAGCTAAGAATATATTGGAGGCCATGACTGTATGGGTTCATCTTCACGTGTAACACCCCTGGTTTGCAACGGAAGTAGGTATTATTAGGGTATTACTCGATTGGTACCATAATACAAAGTTTAGAACAACAATTTAACTTGAGAAATCGTATTTCGTAAAGATTTATGTTTACATCTTTCAAAATATATATTAAAGAATGTAGGCCCATAAAAGAATTTAAAGTGGTCCCCAATTTTATATTAGAGTCTTTTATTATCATGCCATGCCAATGCCCAAGCGCCTCCAAAGTTTAGCTAGCGCCTACAATCCTGAAAATACATGCTAAAGTGTCAACACAAAGGTTGGTGAGTTCACAGGTTTTAATACACAAATAGTTTCCAAAAAAGTAAGATCAATTGGTTTTCAAAGTTTTGAAAGTGTCCATCATGTATGCAGCGCGTTCATGGCTTTAAGGGTTCCACTACTTAAGCCGATTCAGCCATAACTTGCCCCTACGTGCAACATGCTCTAACCTAGCAATGAGAAGGTGATACTATGCACTCCGGTTAGTAGAGTGAGGGGATGGCTCTACCCCTAAATAGTGTTATCCATATATATCAACGGCTCGTCCCGTACAGTGGGAGTGAGTTAATAAGTAGTGTAGTAACAGGGGACTTTTACAGTCATACATAGGCGCCAAACATAAGCATACATACCAGTTTGCACAATATAGCAGAGCGTAGCTTAGTAGATTAAATCAGTTCAGTAAATCCATAATTTCATGAATGCACAACCAATTTAGTTTTAAGTAATCATAGCATGCTTTTCACCCCAAAACGAGTAAAAAAGTAAAATGGGGCTGTTAAACTCACCTTAGTCCGAAGAAATACAAGAATCACAACTAACACGACTGGCATCGAGAAATGTGTCACAAGGTAGTAACGCACAACATACAAGAGTACCGACACAACGGTACGTTATTGGCATAACCTGATAGTATATGGTTTATCTCAAAATAAACGCACGCCAAAGTATAATATATATATCTTATATATATGTATATTATAAAGTAAAAGAATAGACAAGATGTCTCAAGAAAACGAGTCACATATACGGGTGAATTCTAAGCGAGAAAATAACGACAAGAAAATATGTCAAAAAGTAAGTCAATTGGGCTTTAGCCCGATAATAGTCCGACTTAAATCTAATTGAAGTCCAATGTTCTTAATACGATATGTTAGGTCCATCGCAAGTCTAATTATGTCCAATAAGTTGTCTAATAAAAATTTAATTTAGTCCGTTAAGTAGCATATACATAGCCCATTTATCAATTCTTATTATTTGGTCAAATATAATAAGTCCATGTCCTTTATGTCTAATATAGTTCGAGTCCGATAGTCATATACGTCAATTTGTCCAGAGTTTGACTAGTATAATTCAATCGTCCAAATGTCCAAGTCTAACATTTATTATCAAGTCTCATGTATTCTTAGTTAAATAATATCTTGCACGTTCGTCCGTTAAACCTTTTTATACTTAGCCCACAATATTCACTAAATGCAAGTCTTTAATTTGTTGGAGCGCTTGTAAGTCCAATTAAAGTATCAAACACCATCTTGTTTATTTTGTTGGGTCTCGGCCTACACTTAAATATCCAAATGCATCCTTTTAACTAAAAGTAACAAACGTACCCTCTTGGGGCGGTGATACACAAGACAAACACCCCTTCGGGGTGGGCTACAATAGTAGGAGAACAAACACCTCTTGGGTGTTTCGATGGTGGGTCAAGGTAATCAAACACAAATGCCCCTGGTCGGGCTGCTCTCACCGATAACAAACCAAACAACCATTTGGTTGTTTTTGGTTTGCGAGTACATCAAACAAATACACCCTCTTGGGTGTTGTATCGAGACAATTAAAAACAAGCGCACCTTTAGTTGGCTAGTAGAAGTCCCAGATCAAAAACATTTTGAAGATTTGTGTGGTATAAGACCCAGATCAAAAACGTGTTTTGATAGTGTTGTTGGCAGCGTCCAGTGACTAAGACATTTTGTAGGAATAAAATGTATGAACATTTAGCATTTTCCATTCAATTATGGTTTCAAATTTCAATACTTCCAATTTATCCTCTCTTTTTATAAAAATTTTTATATTGAGAGTACACTCATAAGACATCATGTATGATTGTTGTTAATAGTTGGTCACAAGATACAACTCTCCACCCTACTCTCTACCCTACTTTCACACATGACTTTATGTTATTTTACTGCTACACTAACTCACATTTCATCCCTGTTCCCCCTATTCTATGTATGTCCTCTCATACACTGTTTTTATGCATGTTTGGTGCATTCAACAAATCTAAAGTCATACACACACTCGTACAAATGTACAAACAATCGAACATGGCACATGGTCATTATGGTGTACATGCTATTTTTTTTTAATAAAATGTTTATTAGTGTGCCATTTAATAGTACTTTTTATGAGGCTTCCCCGTCATTATTGCACCCACAATATTCATATCACTCATTAGCCAAAAAAGGGTTTAGCTGGTGTTACATATACAAAAAAGTTACAAAAGATTCACGCTATTTTAAGAAAGTAAAAATGTAAAGAAACAAAAAATGGAACCAACAAGTAAAAACTTACATATATGGTATCAAAACATAATGATGTCGTTAATGTAACCCTGAACCTAGCGACAACAAGAAGTAAGTGAAAGTATTTATTATAAACAAACAATATCATAAACTAAAATCAAACTTAAGCTAATTAAGCTTGTCTTGTTTTTCTTTTTTTTTGAACGGCGGAATTTTTATAAAACTAGCAAGAAGCTAGAAAAAAAACATATAAAGAAATTACATACCGGAAGTAAGCAAAGATGGGTTTTGAAGCCAACCAACCCAACTCATGTTTTTGGATCTAAATCTACTATTGACCCACACAAATGACCAAGCACAAATTTATCAAAAAATAAATTGTTCTTCGGTCTCACCTTTCCAAACATACATGTGTTTCTATGACACCACACATGCCACCATAGCAACAAGAACATTGCTTCCAAAAACTGCTTTTGCACCTTATTAAGCCGAAGAGCCAAAAACCAATCTAACCATTGTTGATAGTACCTTGCCTCTGGAATCTGAATATCCCACCACCTTTCAAATATGTTATATACCTGAGTAACAAATGAGCACTCAAAGAAAAGATGGCTTGTTGATTCCGTACACTCCCCACATACATGACATAGAACCGATGTAATATCAATGCCACGAGCATCCAAGTTCACACGAGTTGGAAATTTATCAATCGAAAGTCTCCAACCCATGGCATTCACTTTGATTGGTACTAACTTACTCCACTTTAATGTCTGAAATAAGTAACTTTTTATTAATGGCCACACGAGCAGATTTCACAGTGAAGTTACTCGTCCCCTCCAAGGTCCACGTCCAACGATCCTCCATCGGGGAGAGACAAACCGACGATAACATTCGTTGCATCGTTGTCCACTGCTCACTTTCACGCCCTCTCGGATCTCGTACGAAGAAGTTGTACAATTTCCTTGAGCTCTTGAAAGCCACTGTGGCATACTTCTCGCGTTTCCAAGGCATATACTTGGGAATCTATCTTTAAAAAGATATCCTCGTCAAATACTGTCCAGAAAGTAGTGGTTTGGCCATCTCCAATCTTCCTTTTGCAACAAGCCAACAAATCCACTCCTTGATCCTTAAGATTAGAAATAGCCTTAACAATATTTACCCACACCGAATTTGGATACGAATTTCGAATGTTACAGTTTATTAACCCTTCTTCCCCATGAATTGCTTTACTAACCCTAACCCATAAAGCATGAGAATCGATAAAACCTCCAAATCCATTTAAATAACAATGCATGGTTCAAAGCAAATATGCTATTCACCCAAGACCCCTTCGCTTCTATTGGCAAGACTTTCTTCCATCTTATCCAAGCCATTTTCCGTTCATCGTCCGCCCTAAAAAGAACTTGTTACAAACCGATTCCAAGAGAGTAACCACAGCCTTTGGAGCCTTATATATCGCATGTAGTATGTTGGAAGTGCACCCAACACCGATTTTAATAAAGTCAACCGACCTCCCACTGAAAGAGTTTTTACCTTCCACGTCGACAATTTATTAATTACTTTTGAGATCACCTCCCGCCATGATTCAATTCTACATATTCTCCCAACTTTAATCCCAAGATATGTACCCGGGTTCTTGACAACCTTACATCCAATACACGTGGCTAACTCCTCAACTTTTCCAACCGAAACATTTAACCCCATAATTGAAGATTTGTGAAAGTTAACATTTAAACCAAATGTTAAATGAAAACATTGTAATAATTTAACTAGGGCACCAATATTAGAACTCGACCATCTTCCAAAGAATATGGCATCATCTGCATAAAATAAATGCGACAAATTTACCGTTTGACAATTCCCGATCGAAAGAGGAAAGAAGAAACCTTCTCCACAATGTTCTGAAATGCTATATGAAGAGTCTCCATGACAAGTAGGAACAAAAAAGGAGACAACGGATCCCCTTGTCTCAATCCCCTATTGAACTGAAATTCATTAGTTGGAGATCCATTTACTAACGCGGATCCCATACATGATGAAAAACATCCTTGAATCCACTTCACCATCGACCAAACCCAAAACGAGCTAGAATGTCATCAATAAAATCCCATCTAACAGAATCATATGCTTTCTGAAAATTGATCTTTAGAATCATAGCCTTTTGTTTATGATGCTTGCACCATGACATCATTTCATTAAGAATATACCATCAAGGATTTGCCTTCCTTTAATAAAGGTCGTTTGTTCAATGCTCACGAGACTATCAATCACAAAAGATAATCTATTTGCCAAAATCTTACTGATGATTTTATATTGACACCCGATAAGGCTTATAGGGCGAAAATCATTTACCATCTTTGCGTCATGCACCTTAGGTATCAACGTAATGAATGAGGAATTACAGCCTTTAGGAAAAATACCTGAACAGAAAAACTCGTTCACGCACCAAAGACATCATCACCAACCAAATACCGAACCTTTTAAAAATGAAAAGTAAAACCGTTGAGCCTTGTCTTTACAGACTCCCACACAATCCTTTTAACCTCATCTATATTAACATCAGCTTCTAAGTACATAGCCTACTCACTCTCCAAACTCCGAGGAAAAGCCACATATGTTTCAGGTCGCAACCAATTTTGAACATCAAATTGACTAGCAAAGTAATTATTAGAATTCACTCTCCACTCGTGTTGGATCCTCTACCCATTCCCCATCAATCGAATCCCGCGGATTGCCGATGACGGCGTTTTTTATTAATAATCCCATGAAAATACTTGCTATTTTCATCCCCTTCGATCGCCCATTTAATTTTAGCTTTTTGAGCTAAATCAAGAGTCTCTTTTCGTTCTATATCCAAAAGCAATTTAGTGAGATGAACCCGATCCTCCACATCCGTCATCTGACCTTGATCACTATCAAGCCTTCTATCAATCTCCTCTAATTTATCACTACAGCCTCTTCTCGCTTATTGCGATCTTCTACTTTAGTTTTATTCCAACTCAAGCCGTTTTAAGTTTGTTCTTGAGTCCGACCATTTCATTATTATCCCCCATCTGGTCATTTTTCCATGAATCCTCAACCACATCGGAAAAATCCAATTCCAAAACCACGATCGAAACTTTCGAAAAGGTGTTGGACCATAATCGAGATCGATTCTTGTAACATAGAACGGTCTATGATCGAAAGGTGACGAGTAAGTATCATACCCGAGAGGTGGGGAAAACATCAAACAATCCTTCGAAACCGAAATCGGTCTATTTTACTCATTTTTTATGCCACCTTATCCGACCACGTGTACATATATCCCCCTAAAGGAATATCCACTAACTCTGCATTTGTAATGAAATCGTTAAACATATTTGCCTGATGATTGTTGAACACGGATCCAAATCTTTCTTGAGCACTCCTAACTTCATTAAAATCCCCCATAAGAATTACCTCACCATTCCATTTCCTTATCACATCCCCCAACCGATTCCACAACTCTTTTTTCACCCGTGATCTTGGGAGCATAAACAGATATAATTAATATAGGGGTATTTGACGATAGCCAATAACCCTCCACCGCCACATAGTTATGACTTATTAATTCTCGAGTCTTCCTAAATGAGCCTTTATCCTAAACACACAATATACCTTCCCGAACTTCCGTTGCCGATGCCATCAAAAAAAAAAAAAAAAATTTCCCCATAAAGCTCGAACACCTAAACAACCAAATGAAACCTTTTTAGTCTCCTGAAGAGCTAAAAATTTAATGTCATTTTTCAAACATAAATCCTTAACCCATTTCTTTTTTTCCTTTCTCCCTATCCCTTGAACATTCAATGATAAAATCTTCATTTGTTTATACCGGTTCCTCCCATGCTTTCTATAATGCGCTTCAGGTCCTTTTCACACCCCTTCATCGCATACCCCATTGCCTGGCCAAACTCAATTACCTCATTAAATTTATCTATCATCGAGAACCCATTTAGTAGAATATTTTCCTGAGCAGGGTCTGTCATCTTTGGTAACTTAATTCCGTTCCTGTATAATACCCATACAATCTATCTTTGACTGAGCTTGTGAACCACTCCCATTACCTCTGTTGTAAAAATCGGTCCAGGCGGCCGATTAATCCCTGCATAATCGCTGATCGCTCACTAAGCGCCTTGATTTATCATAATCGGCCAATTTAATCGGTTTGGTCAAAGATCGCTTAAAAATCGGTCAACAAACCGATTAATCGGACAAAATCGGTCTAATCGGATTAATTGGACAAAATCACTTAAAAATCGATTAACAAAAATGCTTACAAATCGGACAAAATCGCTTAAAAATGGGTCAACAAATCGATTAATCGGACAAAATCGGTCAAAGATCGCTTAAAAATAGTCAACAAACCGAATAATATTTATGTTTGACTTTAAACTTTGAAGAATTATGTATTATGTTTATATTTGAACACTTAAAATATTTGAACTTTGTTGCCCTATGCTTATCTCATACATATAATCTAATATAATATCTAATATTACAATTTTATGTATAAAAATTCCAATCCGATTAATCCCCGCCTAACCGATTAATCACTAGGCCCTACCCGACCGCCTCACTAGCGCCTAGCGATTTTTACAACCTTGCCCATTACTGCGACCCCCTACCTCTTCATCCATACAGACCTTTTCCTCATTTATACCATCCCGAGCACCACAATCCGTTTTTTCAATCCCTTCCTCTACGAACTGATTTTGTGATCCAGAAGGTGTGAACCCTGGCTGAAATTTAGGATCACTCTTATCAACTTCTGCATTTGCAAATGCAGATTTTTTTATTAATTCATCCAATTCAAACGGGTCATCATTAGGAGTAGATGAACGTAATAAAGATTCCTCCACTCCATCTTCCGTATCATCGTCCCAACTACTAACCTCCCCTTTCGATTCACCACCCAACGCCACTTCGTTATCCCCTTGACCCTCCTCCATTTCCACTTTAGACGTATCATCTAAAAATTCCAATACCCACCCTGTGATTTCTTTAGCTCGGACCCTCGTTACACAACCCCCCGCATTAACCTTAAAAGATTCGGCAATTAGAGTATCAACGTAAGTCTTGATACACAGACGAGCACTATACATGTTTGTTCCTTTAGCATCCACTGTATATAAGAGTTCACCCCACCTAGCAGCAATCTTAGAAAATGTTTTTTGTGTCCAAGCTTGTAAAGGAATCCCTTCCACATCAATCCATGCCACCCTCTCGTTAATAACAAACTTATGTGATGCTTTAATAATAGATGTAAACCACGATTTAACTCCATCATGATTTTGAAATCTTTCACACGCCTCTACAGATTGGCATTCCACCGATATTCATAGTCCCCCAAGGTATCTAAGAGATACGCTATCAAAGCCTTCGTTCATTAAAATTATCTTCATATTAGTTAGTGCATGAAATTCTTTAGCACATGCAAATACCATAGTAGAGACATCCATAATATTCAAGCACTCCCCATTTAGATCCACAACTGGTTCATTCTTTAGATCAATATTATTAACATTTTCATGTTTTCCACGTACAACATTTGCATATGAAGAACCTGAATTAGATCTCCCATAACCTTTCCTTATCTCATGCACCACGTTAGACGTAGATCGTGGCATAGGTTTAGGCGTAACTTTGCGATTAAACCTTGCTATATTGGCATATAATTTATGACTCCCAATCCAAGTATTGCATAATTCATCAATAATAGTGTTAACATCTTGCACCTTAATAAACCTAACAAAAGCAAAACGCTTACCCATCTTTGATAACTTTTGTGGAATAAACACATCTGAGACAGAACCAAATCGAATACATAAACTCCTTAGGCTACTGACGCTAAGGTGAGCTGGAAAATTAGTAACATAAACATTGCAGGAGAGTCGCTCCAACAATGTTTCATTTGAGATCCGCTTACTGTCGTCCCATTGAACACGAGCATTACTTCGATCTGACATTCTGATTCGCAATGAAAGATTTACCGGTGTTTGACCCCGCCGTAGACCGTCGTCGATGAAAACCTAGCCACAATGAAAAGTAATCTGCTTCACCGTTGTTGATGATCAAAAGTAAGATCAATCTAAAAACAGCAGATCAAGAATTGAATATTTATTTGGTTAGAATTTTTGGGGAAATTTGGGATATTTGGAATGGATTGAAATTTGGGGAAAAGTCAATATTGGCGATTTAAGCTTGTCTTGTTGAGTGGAGACCCTTGAGAACAAGAAAAAACATTAAACAAAAAAGTAAAGAAAAATGAGGAAATTATTAATGAATAAAAGCTTAGTAATATAAGGAGAATATAGCTTAAAACCTTTACTAAGTGTAAGGCTTCATCTTCAGCGTAAAACACAAGGTTCTCATTTAGGGAAGAAAATATGAGAGCATCAAGATTTGCTCCTTATCTTTTAGCTTTGATCTCCGTCCTCTCCTATAAAAATCATGTACATGTAACTTGTAAGTTCAAATAAAATATATGAGAAAAAATGAATGAAAGATAAGCAAGTAGAAGAAAGTTGATGTTCCTGTTGCTAGAAAATGTCATTGCCGGAAAACCTCAAGTCTGGGTCGGTGGTACATGAGTGATTGAGCGTAAAACTACTCACAAAAAGCCAAATTTATAAAAATAAATTAGCTAACATCTCCACCATGTCACAAACTCTAACATGATGTTCTTACACAAAGATTTTTACTAAAAAGATACAACACCTCCACAAAACGAACTAATTTAAAACCTGATAAACCGATAGACTTTCGAAAAGTTGTTCCCTACTCGCTACTCATGACAGTATGACATGACCATCTTCTTCCACCGGTGTGTAAGCTACACCAACTTTCATGACATCATGACCACATACACATATACACTATGGAGATGTAAAGTAAAAAAGGAAGAAAAATAGGAAAACTAACCTTTAAAAGGTCTCGTGTGGTTAAAGGACAAAATCAATAAGAATGAGTGAAAGAATGAGATATTAGGGGATAGTGAAATGCACAATTTGTTGAGTAGGGAAGAAAGACATAAGTAAATGATGTAATATTTTCTTAGCGTGTAAAATGGATAATAGGGTGCAAGCAAATGGTATGAAGAAAGCATAGTGAGCGGTTTATTTTTGAAGTCTTTGTGCTGACGTGTCGATTTTTTAGGTGCTGATGTGTCATTTTCTTAGGCTGCTACAGCAAAAAAAGGGTCTCTTTTATATAATAGGTAGATAGATAGATAAGCTTCAAAAGATCGATGACAAGATGTTTTCCGTGATATGGACCTTCAATGGTTTTGATATATCTTATAATAAACACGAAAAAATCTGATATTTTTGATTATCTTGTTTTGTTTGAGTTTTGAACGAATCAAAGAAAGTTTATATTTTTAATTGTGTTATATAATATTTGATGCAAAATATATTGAATCGATTGAGTTTTAAATGTATTTTCACTACAAGAAAAACTGGATTTAGTGACAAAAGGAATATGGTCACTATCAGTATAAAATGCGTCACTAACACTGTTTAGTGACCGAATTCTGGGTGGTCACTTTTCGTCACTATAGCTCCGTCACTATTTTTATTAGAGACCAAAAGTAAAAATCCGTCTCTAACCAATGACCATAATACGGTGGTCACTATATTTGTGACAATATATTCAGTCACTAATTTTGGTCACTAAGAGGTGAAGGTGGTCACTGAATTGAAAGATAGTGACCGATAATGATGGTCATGAAAATGGTCACTGATTTATTAAAGATAACGGACCCGTTAACTCACTGTTAACACCCATCAGTGACCTTATGTGTGGTCACTTCGTATATAATTTAAAGACCAACTGGTGGTCACTCTTAAAAGCAAAAAGGTGGTCACTTATTCAAACATATTTACAAAACGATATAGCAATTTCACAAAATATATACCTGGATTAAAATTGAAACCTACGGATTTTAACAACAAAGATATCAAATATCACTTATGATTGCATAACATAAAGATTCTTTTAACATCTAATTTTTTGTATCTCGCTAATCAAAGGAAATAAAGATAACCACAAAAGAGAAAAATGTAACGTTCAAGTGTTTAACATCGTGTCTTGAATCATATCCAACCTCGATAATGACAATTGAAAAATACTCGGTACCAAACGACCTTTGTATCCAACTTAATACCAACTAGTCCTTGCATCCAACTCGCCCTTGCATCCAACCGAACTTTTAGTCACCCTACAAAGGCAATAAACTTTGAGTCAGAGAAAATAATAATGATCTGAACTAGTTGCATAGTTGCAGAAAAGTCAAAAAAAAAGTAACATGTGCATTATATGAGATTATTCACATTCAAATTCGATCATACTCTACTATATTGTTGTTGCGAGTTACTATATAACTAATTAAATAACAAAAAGAGTTCAGATCCACTTCTTCTTTCGCAAACATGATATTGCATATGAGACACGAAATGTCTAAGAAAAAAACACAACCAACTTATATAAACAATAATGCACTAGGCAAATCTGCAACAACTTAATAGAAAAGTATTAGCTTCCGTAGATCATACAATTAATCAATTCTAAATTAGACGATTCACAATAATTCATAAACCACAATGCACCAATTCTACAGTAAGTGATTTAGCATACTGAACCATCACAATGCATCATCATATATCCAACCCTTATTATTATATACTATGAAAATGCTTAATAACGTAATTTAAGTATTTGACAATAAGCAAAATTAAGGAGCTACCTGTCCAATAACAGCAGCTAGAGGAAAGTATTGCCTACCATAAGGAATGGCTGTTGCGGGGGACGGGGCAGAGACCACAACAACGCCATTGCTCGATTCTAGCGTTATGAAGCGAATGCGGAACCGATGTGTATTATGCTTATGCTTGATTTTAAGTGCAGAGATAGAATTAAATGAAGTGGTGGTGTATATGAAGGGATTGTGGAGGATGATTCTACTTGTAGAACTGGGACTATTACAAGGAATTATATGTCTATATTTGCGTTATGTGTCAACATGTAATATGAAAGCTTCAATCAAAATATTTATTCTATGATTATCAAAAAGTATTTTATCACCTAACATGCACAGAGCTGACTAGGCCATTACAAGGAATTATATGTCTATAATGATTTAAAGAGACATGATACCTTCTAAAATTATACATTTTCAGATGCAAGTAGTGATTATGGAGTCTGGTTTAAGAGGATTAAGTAAATTAAAAACTTCATATACTCTGATATTCCCTGTATGATCTCTATGATCTCTGTTTTCTTGATTTAGTACATTGATTATTCTCAACACTGTTTGAGCAGTGAATCACTATTTTACATTCTACCGTCAAGAACTGTATGTTAACTATCTTCAATGTTATATGAATAGTGACAATTGGAATTTTATAGTGCCACAGTACCTATAGGTTTTTGCATAGCGATATTTCGGTGACAGAATAACTAAGAGAAAACACATAAACTTAAAGGTTCTACAGATTAACTAAGACAGGCCAAAATGACCCTTATGTAAGTAAATGGGTCTAAACTGTCACCTATAGGTTATTAACTCATGGCAACCTTCATAATACGTGATACGAAGTAGTTTTGAGATAGACTTCTTAAATCGCAAGTTGATACGAAGTCCAGCTCAAGAAAGTCACTCAATTAAGGTAGAAAGAAAAAAAGTCGAACTGTCAGATCATCTCATTCTTATGGAGTAAATTTATTAAGATAAACTCGCTGAACATACTTATTTTTGTCACATTTCATTAGCAAGGAATCAAAAGGCACAAAGAGCTTGTTCCAACAAGATCAGAGTCGAATGTTGTGCATTTAGAATTCTATAATAGAGAAGAAACTCTGATTCATGTATACAGCTTTTCAAAGATGAACTAAGATGCCTAAAGAAGTTCTCAAAACTTAATGAAAGTCAAAAACCGTCATCGGAAACTTAAGTTGAGGACAGTGGCGATTCCAAGAAAGGGAAAGATAAAAGTGCTAAGAAGAAAAAGAAGAAAGGATCTGCAACTGATTCTAAACATGAAAGTGAGTACAAAAAAGGGTTGAGACCGGTTCTATGGCTGACACCAGATTTCCCTCTGAAAACAGAGGAGTTTCTGCCGTTACTTGACATCTTAGCCAACAAGGTGAAGGCTATTAGGAGATTAAGGGAACTTTTAACCACCAAGCTACCCAACGGCACATTCCCAGTTAAGGTACATTCCTTTTTCCATATATGTTTTTTTAACTTTATTTCCTTATCTAAGTGGTTGTTGCATTCTTAATATCTGTGAATAAGTCTAAATTTGATAACATTTATGCAAGTAGATCCATGTTAGTGTCATAGATTCTTACTTCAACGATTACTATAACATATTTACCTGAATACCGAACCATATATCCTTTAGAAGGCGAGGACTTTTGCCACAATGATACTAACCTATGAAAGAGCCGTTGCTTACAGCTGCAAGAAAGATAAACCATTTATCAGCATCATATGTCGATTAATAAATAATCGTAAACAGACAAATGTACTGATAACACAATGCCAAGGACCCCTTAAACTCAGAAAAGAAAGTAACATGAATAAAACCAGTAAACAGATAATAAGTTTATGCATACAGGGAAGAAAAAAATTGGGGATGAGATTAAGTGTAGTGGTACTGAATAACCTTTGGTCTGGACTGAACAAGCAGAAGAAGAAACCTTTGGTCCTTAGTGATATGATACTCCCAAATTTTCCCACCTTAACGAAACAAAGCTGCAAGGAAAGAAATCATCATTGCTAATTCAATCGTCTTTCACAGCGATAACTACAGCTAGGTTTTCAGTAATTAATTTAGAAGTCTCGGCCCAATTTTCATTATAAGAAGCTACTTAAGTAATTAGAAACACACTCTTAATCTATAACAATATGTCAGCCAACAGATAGAACAACGTTGACATCAAGTGTGCAGTCTGAAATTTGTCATAAAGTCATATACAATTAAGCAATATACTCTGCTTGTGCATTATGCATTAAAAGTTGTACTTAATTGCATCATAGAAATACTAATGTCCATGTCAAAAATCATGAGTATCGGTCTGTAAAACCTACATGGTGTAAAATTTCTTATCATTAAAGGCTACCAATTCGCTAATTCTAAAGTACTAGTATGAGGACGAAACAAATAAGCAGTTTCATCCAAACACTACAACCTGCTTATTCTAGAGTAAGCAGATAAGCACTTAAATAAGTGATCACAAAGAGGCTCAAATTATTTAACAGTCTTAAACCAGCAAATAGAACAATGTTGATGTCCAGTACAAAATTCGATTGCGTATTTTCAACACTCTACTCTACTCATGCGTTTCGTCAAACACTTAATCGGCACTTCCAATCCATAACATTTTTAGCAAAAACCATACACAACTAAGTCAGGCATTTCGTCGAACAGTTATTCAGCACAAACAAATTACATAATCATCTCAAATCAAATCGATACAAATTACATAATCCTAAATAATATGAACTTGAATTTGACAGCTAAATTTAAATTCCATAATCATCTCAAATCGATAGCGGTGGTATGAGAAGATGGCGATGGCGCGGTTGTGGTGGTGAGCGACGGCGGGTGTGGTGATGAGCGACGGCGGGCATAGTGAGAGACGATGGGCGTAGTGAGAGAAGATGGGATTAGGGGCTGTTTGCGTGTTTGGGCAGGAATGAAGTTTGCAAGTCCTTTTTTTTGTTTTGAATTTTATGGGTTTATTTATATTGTAGTTTGTAAGTGTTGTTTGAATGTAAATTTAATCACAAAAACTTATTTAAGTGTGGTTGTGTTTGTTTGTTTATTTAAGTGTAAATGTAATCACAAATATTTTTAAGTGCTTGTTTGTTTAAATTAAATGTAAATATTTTTACTTATTAACTTATTTAAGTGTAAATTTAATTTTATCAAAGTTATTTAGATAAAAGAAAAAAGCACATAATATAACAAAATCTTACGAATAATCAATATGTCTTAAATTGTTAGTGTATTTAATAATCAGTATGTCTTAACTTTAGTATATAATATTGATGCATTGTCTTTGTTTTTTTTAAATTGAACAAGTTTTAATGTACTTGTTTTGATTTGAAATTTTCGTAATATTTCATATTTGAAAAGATATATGATCTTGGTATATAATACTGATGCATTCATTTTAATTCACCAACTAGTAAAATTCATAATTTAATGACCATCGTTTTTTGTCTCAATATTTTATAAATCAGTGACCTCCAATCTTGGTCTCTAATTTGAAAACCTAGTGACCACTAATATTTGGTCTTTAAAATTTAGGGGTTAGGGTTAAAGCTTAGGGGTTAGGGTTTGTGTGACCACCGTTTTTCATCTCAATATTTTATAAATCAGTGACCACCAACCTTGGTCTCTAATTTGAAAACCTAGTGACCACTGATATTTGGTCTTTAAAATTTAGGGGTTAGGGTTAAAGTTTAGGGGTTAGGGTTTGTGTGACCACCGTTTTTCATCTCAATATTTTATAAATCAGTGACCACCAACCTTGGTCTCTAATTTGGAAACCTAGTGACCACTGATATTTGGTCTTTAAAATTTAGGGGTTAGGAATTATGTGACCACTGTTTTTCGTCTCAATATTTTTTAAATCAGTGACCACCAACCTTGGTATCTAATTTAAAAATCTAGTGACCAATAATATTTGGTCTTTAAATTTTGGGGTTAGGGTTAAAGTTTAGGGGTTAGGGTTTTAGTCTAGGGGTTAGGGTTTATGTGACCACCGATTTTTCGCCTTAATATTTTATAAATCGGTGACCACCAACCTTGGTCTCTAACTTAAAACCCAAAGTGACCACCACTTTTTGTCTTTAAACTTAAATTACCTTTTTCGACAGTGACCACAATTTTTGATAACTTACTATTTCACTGAAAAATGTTAGATTTACGGTTTTAAGGACTATGTGACCATTATTTGTCGTCACTAATACTTGTCATTGTGACAAATTAGTGACCACATTTTGTAAGGGTCACTAATTATGTGGCCATGACGAAAATGCAGTGACGACAATTATATTGGTGACTAAACTATGATAATAGAGACCAAAGCATGAGTGGTCACAAAATAATTGGTCACTAAAGGCACTTTTTCTTGTAGTGACATAAGTAAATGATGCAATATTTTCTTAGCGTGTAAAATGGATAATAGGGTGCAAGCAAATGGTATGATGAAAGCATAGTGAGCGGTTTACTTTTGAAGTCTTTGTGCTGACGTGTCATTTTTTAGTTGCTGATGTGTATTTTTTAGGCTGCTACAGCAAAAAAGGGTCTATTTTATATAATAGGTAGATAGATAAGCTTCAAAAGATCGATGACGAGATGTTTTCCGTGATATGGACCTTCAATGGTTTTGATATATCTTATAATAAACACGAAAAAATCTGATATTTTTGATTATCTTGTTTTGTTTGAGTTTTGAACGAATCAAAGAAAGTTTATATTCTTCTCCATCCCATATTGACGTCCATTTGAATTTTTGGTCTTTCATTTTAACTTTGACCTTAAATATTTTTAATTGTGTTATATAATACTTGATGCAAAATATATTTAATCGATTGAGTTTTAAATGTATTTAATTTCTATTGGTATAATTTTTATTAAATATTATATAACACAAATAAAAATATTTAAAGTCAAAGTTAAAAAAGAAATACTTAAAAAATCAAAACAGGACAATTAATATGGGATGGAGGTAGTAACATAATTGCTATGAAGGGGTTACGTTTCTTGGTTGGGCATAATCCTTTTAATAAGAGGTATGTTTCTCTGATCTTAGAAAAAGACATATTTAATCTATGCCTGGTTTAGGTGGTGTTTGTTTTTCGTTAAGACGCTTTCTTAACAAACTTCTTAATCAACCGTTCGTGACGTGGTGTAC
This sequence comes from Chrysanthemum makinoi, assembly GCA_910596185.1. Taxonomy (NCBI): domain Eukaryota; kingdom Viridiplantae; phylum Streptophyta; class Magnoliopsida; order Asterales; family Asteraceae; genus Chrysanthemum; species Chrysanthemum makinoi. The sequence goes on along the minus strand of OU343225.1, from coordinate 23,493,150 downwards.
ATTTTGGTCGCTCGGACCGCTTGTTTTTCCTCGTCGCACGCTGCTCGAGGCTAGTAGATCTTAATGGTCTAGACTTGGAGGGTTCAGTCTGAATGCTTTGTTGCCTCTTCGCGACACAAAAAGACAAAAAATTAGTAACGCAGCAAGCAAATGTGCGGTTCAAACATGAGTTTTTTCCCGCTCAGATGCGGCCGATTCGACATTTACGCTCGGTCCGGTTCAGATTCAGATGTGCGGTTCAGATTCAGATTCAGAACCTCTTAAAAACAAACACCACCTAAATGGAAATTTGATATTTTGTATATTTATACGAGGGCTTAACTAGAGCATCACTTATGATTGACCAAACTTTGCCAGCCATGTAAATGGAAATATTATACTATGGGGGTATACAAAGAAACCCACATTCTTTATTAACATTTTCACCGTCCTTTATCCGGCATGTATAATAATTTAGTTGCATTTTCTTGGTAGATGATATTGCTTTTTTGTCAGTTCTAGAGTTAAAAGCTAAAGCTAGAAAGTCAAACTAAAATGGGTTTTTGCGAAAATTACTTATGAGTACACTGTAATACCGGTTGATCTTGCAGAGGACAAACTTTCTATAATTTACATATGGAGACCGGTTGGTCGCGATTTAAGTTTCGTGCACAAAATACTCAATACGTGTCACTGCCAATACAAATGAAAAAAAAAAAAAAAAAAAAAAAAAAAAAAAAAAAAAAAAAATTGGTCGCGAAAGAAAATATGTGGACAGGTAGCTAGAAAACAAAAATCTAATAAATAGAAAATTTTGGTCACGAAATGTTTTGGGTGGACAAGGCTTTTTACGGGACAAACAACTAAAAAACAAAAATGTAATAACTACAATAATGTTGGTCACGACATTTTATGGGTGGACAAAGGTTTTTATGGGACCAAAGAACTACCAACATAATTGGTGGACAAAGGAAAAAACAAATTTATTGATTGACATATCATAGCATCGGTAATAAGCAAAATCCACCGGAAAATCTATTGATTGATAGATCATAGCAATTTGATTATATAAGATGATATTCCGATCAGTTTATCTCATATCACAACTCACAAATACAAACATACAAAGCAGTTTATCATATAAACATATAAATGGTTGCGGTGAATTTGTTGTTGTGAATGATAATTTTGTTGTCAGTGTAGTAATAACATTTGATTAATAGCGTTGTTGACTATAGTTGTTGAGTTATTCTATTTCTGCTGAATATGGCAAATGATACGGTATGATATATTTTTTTTTGCTCTATAATTATTTTCATATCTATTTGTTATATATATGTGTAGTAATGATTTTTTTTTAGGATTATGTCAAGAAAACTTACATGTAGAAGTAAGTTAACTTTACTTCCTGAAATTAAAGAAAAATTTAAAGGCACCCCTATGTTAGAATTATTTAAGAACACGTGTTTTGGTTGGTTGTTAAACTTAGATGATATGCAAGAGGCTTGTTGCTTAATACACCATTTTAGTTGTCACCAAGTGATTGTGATGAGGGAGACACAGAGATTGTTCCTTTTACTTACTCGCTAAATGATAATGAAGGGAGGAATTTTGAGGTACAATTTGGAAGGGAGGAATTTTGCTTAGTAACGGGGTTTAGGTATTAACAGTTAAAATGTTGTTAGAAACGTTTTATAGCAATGAGTTTGATAAATTGAACGACCTCGATGTTGTTCGTGTTAGTTTGTTATGCGTTTTGGAGACGGTGCTTATAGGACATGAGCTTAAGTATAATGTGTCGGGATGGCACCTTAGGCTAGTAGACAATTTACCTGCTTGGGACATGTTTCCATGGGGTTCGTACATATGGATTTTCTTGTACAATGAGTTAACGGATGCAATAAAAACGCCGGAAGCGACTTTGTTAAAGAAAGGAATCCGATGGTAAACGCCCAAGCTATTCATTGATGGGCTTCATGTGGGCCTTTAAGGTATGTCATATATTAATTTGTAATCTTTATGTTTACATGTAACGTTAATGAAGTTAAGCAAGTATTATTTTTTTTCAGACATGGATACTGGAGGCGTTTCGAGAAATGGCGGTTACACATTTTAATCATAAAAAATATTACCCTAGATCAGTTGCTTGGCGTTATAAAAGAAGGTTTGTAAGGAAATACATCTCGGAGTTATTGAAGGTGAGTTATTAAAAATTATGCACTGTAGTTATTTTTACACATTTATCGTATATATTTGATTATGTATTTAATTTCATACTTATTGTCCTTGTTATTTTAAAGGTAAATCAACCTTTTCAAAGACTTACCCCAGATGATGTTGAGGGGCAAGCTCAATGGTGGCTTTCAAGTGTCGCATTCTTTAATGGTGGCTTTCAAACCCGCAACCATTTCACCATTAATGGAAGAATTTTTTGTCATATATGCCCGACGTTCCAGAAACACCACTTTACGTGTCAAAACCCAAGATTTCAAAGCAATATAATCCAAACTCGGATGTTCATGTCGGAAGATTGTTTGACAACAAAGATCAGTTAGACTTAGCCGTTAGGTTGAAATCTATTGAAGAAGGTTTCCAGTTTTTAATAAAGAAGTCGAATCCGAATAGGTATGATTTCAAAAGCATTCATTTTGACAAATGTGCCTGGAGCATTACATCTAACCGTTGGAAAGGTACAGATGTGTTTGAAGTTTCAGGGATGCAAGATATTCATACGTGTCCTAAAAATCAAACATATCCTAACCATCGAAATGCAAACAAAAAAGTAATTGGTTACCTACTCAAAGATAAGTTACAAGATGCTAGACGTGATTTAAAAGGGAAAGATATACAAAAAGATGTCATGGCACAATATAAAATAAATATATCTTACCAACAAGCATGGAGAGGAAAGGAATATGGGTTACAGATGCTAAGGGGTTCACCGTTAGAATCGTTTGAAATGTTACCGTATTATTGTTACAATCTAGAAAGAAAAAACCCAGGGACTGTCACACGTATCAAGACAAACGAAGAAGGAGTTTTCGAGATGTTATTCGTTGCCATTGGTGTCTCAGAGAAGTCATGCTTATCTTTTTGAATAATTAAATGTATTTTGTTATAGTACGTTTATTATAAGATGTTTACAATAATTTTATGTTATTCAGATTCGTGACGTCGTGAATCATCTTCGCCCTTTGCTTATAATCGACGGGGCACATTTAAAGGGTCTATACAAAGGTACAATTTTTTGGTCTAGGCATGGATGGAAACAACCAAATTGTACCTATTGCTTATGGTATATCCGTGAGGGAGACGGTGAATGTTGGTCATGGTGGTTATCAGTACTTAAAGAATGCATAGTGATAGCCGAATTTGGTTATTATATCGATAGGCATCCCGCTATAGCCTTAGCGTGAAGCAATCAATACCCGTTAGCGTTCCATGGTATATGTTGTCGTCATCTAATGATGAACCTTTCTTTGAAAAAGAACAAAACAAAAGCGTTATACTGGATCATATGCAAAACGTATACGCGTGATGAATTTGCAAGGAAGATGCACACACTCCAAATTATTCATTTGAGGCGTAAACAATTTAATTGAAGCGGCATCGAAAGATGGTCCAGAGCGCATTGCCCACGTGATTCGTTACAATTATTGTACATCTAACAAAGGTTGTCGAATCTGTTAATGCTTGTACTAGAAAACCGAATGCTGCCAATCACAATGTTTACCGAGTCATATCGATCAATGGTGCAAAAGTGGTATTATAACCGCCGCTAAGCTGCAGTATTTTTCTTTCAAGACAAAAATTATTTTTTAACTTGTTTTGTTTACTATAAACTAATTAATTTATGTTTATGTATTAATGTAGAGAATATGAAGCATGAAATTACAGATTGGGCGTACCGATAAGGTGGCGAAAAGAAAAATAAAAAGGGCCACATGGAATGTTAATGGCATTAATCAATATCGGTACCAGGTTTATGATGGCCGATATAACCGTGAAGTCAACTTAACGAACCGGTCATTTGAATGTTGCAAATGGCGCTTTCGGGATACCTTGTGGTCATGTTCTTGATGTCACTACTTTTTTAGGTCTAACAGATTGTGTACAATTCGTAGAATACTAGTTTAAAAAACCAAAATACCAAGCCACATACGCAGAGTCAGCCTATTTTGTTGGAGAGTTTCACGAATGGGTGTTTCCAGAACATATACACCCCATTATTCCACCACGAATGGACAACCCTCAACCTGGTCGGCCAAAAAATACCGATCGATACCATCTCGTGGCAAGGAACCAAGAATTATAAATTGTGGTAGGTGCGGTGAAGCGGGCCATAAAGGTTACCAATGCAAAAATCATTTGTCCCCGATCCACCATCAAACAAACGTAAAACAAAGAACAAACAATTTTCAGTGTATGAACATCATGAAACTCCACCTTCGTTCAACCCGTCTCAACCATATGATCACAGTTTTCAGAGTTACAACCCATACCAATCTCAAACGTATCATCAAAACCCATACCTATCTCAAACGTATCATCAAAATCCATACCCATCTCAAACTTATAATCAAAACCCATACCCATCTCAAACTTATGATCAAAACCAAAGTCAATCTCAAATCTATCATCAAAACCCATACCCATCGCAACCAATTCATGAACAAAATGATCATCAATACCCGTTTCAAATGTTTGAATAATACGATTCTCAACAAGATTTCGCATAACATCTAGATGACAAAAACACTCAGGATGAAACTAGTTGGCGTAATTTCTTAGGTTTTTAATGTATTAGTACTTTTTTAATGTATTTTTCTCGAAGTTCTAGTTAATTTGTAGTATATGGTTTAATTAATGTAATGAATCATAATTTTATTTTCAATGAAAAAATTTCGCATTCATTTATTTTAACTTTTTAAAACTCAATTCGTGATTCAATTAGCTCACTTTCAAACAGTGGCATCCTCATTCATATTAACTTCATTTTAGCCATTATTTAGCTCTTTGGGAAGACCTCATCAAGAAGAACAAATCGCGCTAACAAACAATTATCTTTTCAACGTATACATATACTAAAACATGTACAAAGATTGCAATTTATCATTTTTCAAATCAATTTCTCACTCACGTAACTCACTTTAAGACATGATATCTCAGCGCAAATCACCTAAACAACAAAATTTTATACAAAATATACATATACTAAAATGTGTATAAAGATTGTAAAAATATGTTATAAGTTATGATAAAAAAAATGGTAATAATAAAGATAACATTAGGAGAAAAAAAAAAATAAGATAACATTAGGAAAAAAAAAGTTTGGTCACATACTAAAACTCGCGACCAAAAGTAAAGCAAAAATCAAAACTTGGTCACATAAAAAAACTCGTGACCAAAGTTAATACATTTTTGTTTTGTAGCTCTTGGTCTCGAAAAAATTGTTGTCCACTAAAACTAATTTGCGACCAAACTATTAGGGTGTTTTTTTTTTTTTTTTTTTTTTTTTTTTTTTTTTTTTTTTTTCATTTTATTTTTCATTCATTATAGGAGTAACACGTGTTGAGTATTTTGTACACACAAATTAAATCGCGACCAACCAGTCCTTAGATGTAAATTGTAAAAAATTTGTCCTCTGCAAGAGGTATAATGTGGTACAGTGTCCTCTTAGATAATTTTCACTGGGTTTTTCGGTAAAACACCACATGAGTTTGACGCAGTAGCTATTCTATTAAATTACAAGAATGGTACTTGAAGATTAAGTTGTTTATGTCATGCATCTTTTTTCTATTTGACAACTTAATTCTTACAAATCATATATATTTTTTTGGATTCAGAAATTCTTTATTAATCTTGATGTTATATAAGACGAGTATGATCATTTCCATCTACAAATCTTGATGTCACAATTATAATTTTCTATTATTGGTGCTCAATCAAATGGTTTTAGGCTTATGAACCAATGCAGTTGGGCAAATTTTGTCACAATTAATACAGTAGGTTAAAAGGAACAAACAAGGGTGTGGGCTAATTTGTTTAAATGATGTGTAAAACATAAGTAACATAAAGGAATTTTGGGAAGGATATTTGTAATGAGAAATGCTACACCCACATAATGTTTACAAAAAGAAATCCACACATACATGTGGCAAATGAATTGTACCAATAGAATTAAATTAAGTTTTCTCTTTCTTGTTTCTACTCCCAATGATTAAGTGACACATGTATGTGTGAATTTATTTTTGTAAAAATTATGTGAGTGTAGCACTTCTCATTTGTAATTATGGTTCATATGGCAATAGCTTTTTGTCAAAAGGTGGAACACTATGATTACTCAATTCCTCTACAGTAAACATTCATGCTTTTTCTTTAATCTGCTTTTACTTCATCTTCCATTCCTGAGCATGATTGATGGTTTATATAAATATTTTGAATTTTAAAATTCAACTGATACAACCTTATTCCTTACCACTTTATATGCAAGTATATTTTATCTCAAATAAAGTGGTGTTTGGCGAAGCTTAATATTGAAGGAGTGTAATTAGTTATTGTATATTGCAGAAGCTATTGAGCTCCTTAAGGTATTTGCGAGAGCTTATTTTAAAGCGATTATGTGTTTTTTGTTTATAATGTAAGCTAATAATGGTAATCCTTTCTCATGAGTTTCTTTAGGATGCATATTATATTGAGCCAAAGCTTATATTTTCTTCATCTTTTAAGATTGTTGGTTTTAAAAAAATTGACTCTGCTGATATTACTAAGGTCGCTGATGGTCGGAGAAGTGACTTAAAAGAAGCCAAGTCTTGTAGCAGCAAGCATTCTGCAGGTGTTGGCAGTAAGCAATGAATGTTCTGTTTCTGGGTTGCATTCTTTGTACCTGGTATGGCTTCTGTACAGTATAAGCGATAGTATGGTCTTTGTTGTATATTTAAAAGGAGAAGCTTCAAGTTACTGTAAGGCCTTCAAAATGTGACACGTCAGCAACAAACAGTTGTAAACTGTTCGAGCTTTGAAAATTAAAGTACACTAAGCTCTTAGTAGCAGCCCAAAATATTACTCGTGGCAGCTTAGGGGGCGTTTGGTTCACAAAATGTTTTTGAAGGAATTGTAATCTTTGGAAGGAATTGTAATTTGACGTAATTGTAATTTAAAGAATTGGAATGTGTTGTAATTGTAATTTGTTGTAATTGTAATTGATGAAATATGTCAATGTGTTTGGTTGACTCGCAACGTAATGTAATTCAATTTTTTTTTAAACTAAAAAAGTTAATATAATAACAATAATAATTATAATAATAATATAATAATAATAATAATAATAATAATAATAATAATAAATAGTAATAATAATTATTAAAAATAAATAATATCAATAATAATAAAATAGTAATAAAAAAGAATATTATTAATAAAAATATAATAATAAAATAATAATAATAATAATAATAATAAAATAATAAAAATATAATATTAATAATTATAATAAAATAATAATAATAATAATTAATAATATAATAAATAGTAATAATAATTAAAAAATGATAAATAATAATAATATTAAAAATAAATAATAAAATAATAATAATAATAATAATAATACATTATTATTATTATTATTATTTATTATTTATTAGTTATTTATTATTATTATTATTATTAAATAATAATAATAATAATAATTATTATTATTATTATTATAATAATGATATTAATATTATTATTATTATTATCATTATTATTATTTATTATTATTAATATTTTAATTAAATAATAATAATAATGTATTATTATTATTATTTATTATTATTTTATTATTTATTTTTAATATTATTATTATTATTAATTATTAATTATCATTTATTATTATTATTACTATTTATTATATTATTATTATTATCATTTTATTTATTATTATTTTTATTATTTTATTATTATATTATTATTATTTTATTATAATTATTAATATTATATTTTTATTATTTTATTATTATTATTTTTATTATTATTATTATTATTATTATTATTATTAATTTTTATTATAATTATTTTAATATTATTAATTATTATTATTATTATTATTTTATTATTTTATTATTATTATTATTTATTAGTTTTATTATTATTATTAAAGTAAACAAATTCTGAATTACGACGTAATTCAAAACTTTCCATCTGTCACACCCTCGCCGGAGGCGGAAACACGAGGTGTAACGGAAGGGAACATAAGCACAAGATAATAGAACATACCAACATTAAGATTAAAAAGAAATAATACTCCATTACTGTCACACCCTCGCCGGAGGCGGAAACACGAGGTGTAACGGAAGGGAACATAAGCACAAGATAATAGAACATACCAACATTAAGATTAAAAAGAAATAATACTCCATTACAATACTAGTTTAGCCATCATCGGCAAATATATTACAAAGTTTAGATTCCAAAATATTGCGTTCTATTACATAATGATTTGTAGTGACAAGTGAAAACTTCATTATGCAAGACCTGGTAGAAAAAGCTTACTAACGATCACCTGAAATGCATGAGAGAAAAACGGGTCAACTATGAAAATAGTTGGTGAGTAAACACGTTTAGCAAAAAGAAAACTCGTAAGAAATATCAAAGCTTTCGGTCAACGAAAATAGTTCTCAAAGCAAAGGCATTGTGTATCCACTCAGTTCCAAATTCCGCCCATACAAAACTTGCAACATGTGTGTACACAACCCATTGCACAAAAATATAGTGCGTCAAGTAGTCAAGTGTAAGCGGTCATAATAGTTCCCAAAGCAAAGGCATTGTATATCCACTCAGTTCCAAGTTCCGCCCATACAAAACTTGCAACCTGTGTGTACACAACCCATTGCACAAAATATAGCGTATCAAGTGGTCAAAATAGTTCACAATATAGTACCAAGTATATAATAATTTAAAGATGCTCCGAACATGGGAGACTTTGCACTGCTCCAACAAGGGAGACTCCTTTGTCACTCGACCACCTAGGCGAGATTTATTGAGACCGCTCCACCAATAAGGCGAGACTTTATAGTGATGCTTCGAACATGGGAGACTTTGCACTGCTCCAACAAGGGAGACTCCTTTGTCACTCCACCACCTAGGCGAGATTTATTGAGAACGCTCCACCAATAAGGCGAGACTTTATAGTGATGTTCAACATGGGAGACTTTGCACTGCTCCAACAAGGGAGACTCCTTTGTCACTCGACCACCTAGGCGAGATTTATTGAGACCGCTCCACCAATAAGGCGAGACTTTATAGTGATGCTCCGAACATGGGAGACTTTAGGTCAAGATCATAACACGTACGGTTCAATAAGTTCAAATAAGTCATAATTTCGTAATTAAGTTCAAGGATATGATTCGAGTTCACAAGTTCTAGTCAAAAGAGTTCACAATTGTAAGGATCAATTTAATTCAAGTATGGTTCATGCACTCAGCCCCAAAATATAGTAAAACGGTAAAAAAAAGGGATTGTGAATACTCACTAGCATAAAATGTTCAATAAGTTCATAAAACATAATTAGTTTAGTTCAAGAATAAATCATGCATTCCACCCCAAAACAATTTAAAGCATTTAAAAAGGGGAGTCTGTGAATACTCACTTGATGAATAGATGCGACGACAAAAGTGGTTACACCGAAATGTAGCGTGAGTCTCGAAACTGACCTATTATGAATGATATGATATGAAATAAGTCACGATGTAATGTTATGCACGCAATTCGGATGATATTTATACCATTTGTGAGTTTTGAAAATAATACTTATCGTCGAAAAATACTCGTTTGACGTCTTGACCCTTCAAAAATCACTTTACAAGTATTTACGTCAAAATGTCATCCTACAATGGTTTCGTAATGATTTATGGTGAAATTATCACTTTTCGTCGTAAAACAATGTCGTCGAAAATTTCATGAAATTGACAAAAATAGCTTTGAAAACTAGTCGTAAAATGATGTACGTCGATCGTTAGAGAACGAAATCGACGGTTTTGGAAAGTTTGTATCGAAATCTAGAAGTTTCAGTTCATGTGTTTTCGTCAAAAAGGTCTCGAACATAAAGATAATAGGGGTTAAATATGGTGATTTTAGTTACCGTAACACTTATCTCGTAAAAATAATATAGTTTTTCTAAAAATAATAGTTACGGCAAGTTTATGAAAACGTGTATATCTTAGTCGTTTCAAATCCGTTTTCTACGTATTATACGTCCTTAGCTTCGTATCAAAGTATACTAATATATTTTTGATAAGTCGAAATAATTTGTAAAGCTTAGGACTCGTTTTTGACTCATACAAAACTAAAATAGGTTGCTGAAATTTCAGAAAATATATATTTCGTCGTCAAACTTGAAAAATTCATAACTTCTTCGTTATAACTCCGTTTTAATCCGTTCAAGCGGCCACGGATTCGTTTTAAAGTATATTTTCTAAATATCAAGGCCAAAATTTCGTGCCTACTGTCGGATTTTCCAGAAAAACAAAACAAGGACAGAACACTTTTATATACTTATCGAAAATAGTTTTTCTCGTACTAAACCTATTCCAATCCCTTCAAATCAACTCCAAAGCTAATCTAATCCTACCATACACCTTCTTAGGGTGTCATGGGTTCCTAATCACCATCAAGACCAAAGAATACCATGGGAATATTTATAGGATGACCAATATGTATATATAACTCAATAAATCATGAAAAATGGTATAAATCACATATCATGCATACTTGCTCCAAAAATGAAAAAATGAATATGAAATGATAAGGAAACATGAAAATGAAAGAAATATGCTTACAAGTGAAAATGATGAGGTGATAAGAACCAAGGTTACCTAAATACTCTAGATTTTATTTCAAAATCTTAGAAAGAGTATTAACTAGATTGTTATACCACTTGAACTTGGAAAAAATTTTTGATCCCTTTGAAGACCCTCTTGTGACCGGTTTTGAGGATGAAAAACCAAGAGAGAATGTTTATTTCTCTAACTTGTATTATTGGTGAATGAGATGAATGAGATGTGTTGAAAAAAAACTACATGAAGTGTAGATCTATACTTTCAAAGACAAGAATTACCAACTCCATAAATGTCAATCCCATAGGACCGGATTTTTGGGGGGATTAATATCTCAAAATATATATTTTTTTTTTTTTCTTTTTACTTGTATGAAATATATTTGTATGTAATTTGTTAAAAATGTATAAGTAAAGTGTGTAGTTAAATGTAACTTGTAAGGTAATTGGAAATTTTTGGTACAAGTAAGATTTTAATAGATCAAAATAGAATGTAATGAGATAATAAAAATTTTAAAAATACATTCCTTGTGAAAATTGAGTGATATAATAATTGTCGTGTAGTCTTTAAGAAAAAGTGTCGTAATAATATAACTTTAACAATTTATATACGAAATAAATTTAAAACACTAGGTAAACTCAAATTATAGTTTTATAAACTAAATGTAAGTATAAAAATATGTCGGGATCATTTTTGAAATTAACGGATTAAATATTCAAAATAATAACTCACGCGATAACGTTTATTAAATATAAAAATTACGCGTTAAATATGAAATGAAATGTCATGAATGAACTAATATGAAATGATGAATATGGAATATGAGAAATGACCGGAAAATGAGAATTGTGACATTCTTCCCATGTCAGCGGAATCACGTCCTCGTGATTCGATTAACGATACTATAGTCCGAACCTCGACAAGAGTTCTAAAAGTCCATGATCGTACGAACAGTCTAAATGATCATATCAATGCCCATGCGTACATGTTCCCCATTCAACTAAGTACGTGCCCGTGATTAGATTTAATAGGGTAAACTTACCCAATATCGAACGTAGCTCTCAAAAGACCTTTATGTAGTCGATTCTAATTTAATCTCACAACTCATCAAACAAGAACTGTCATGAGATTAAACTAAACCGACTTGAGTAAACTTGTCTCTTAACTTGATTTTCGCAACTCATCAAACAAGAACTGTCACTAGATCAAGCTAGGAAACAAGTTGTTAGAAAGGTAGGAATCAACATCCTTGAATGAAGTCTTTTGAAAGATTCGCTCGATATTCGATTTGCTTACACAATCAAATCCAATCAACAAAATATATATAACAACTAAGGTCGATATCAATAGGTCTCAAATTAATCAAGGTCGTGAACGTGGTAAAGATTGGAAGGAAGTTATGCACTCAAAATCATGTCGTACAGAAATAAGGTAGTTGTTCGAAAGGATGTACCCGTTAAGCGCTTGGCTTCCTCGGTACCCAGATAGAATGCTCGACCACGTGCGGGAGGAATTTCAATGTTCTGATCTTGTGGGCCTTCTATTGCCAATGCAAGGTTTGGACGATTACCTCGGCGTGTGTGTTTCTTGCGTACCATGATCTTTCAATGGACTAAAACATCGGGTTGAGTAAACGATATTCGAACGAAGTCGGATGAGGTGCGAACGGTGGTAATGTGTTATAGTGATCGAAACATGACAGAACGAGACATGCTATGTCTAACAAGTCGAAAGATGGAAAAGAGAAGATATGAACAAGGTACGGTGATGTAGACGTGAACGTAAAAACATGCTATGCATACCCACCCGACCAATGCAACTTCAGTGACTGACTCAAAAGACTCGACTAAACATGATTTAAATTTACCTTTCTTATCATTGCATGGTTCTTCATAAATTAGACATAGTTGATCAGGCTATGTATAATTTATGAGTAACGATGCAACGATAGGACTAGTTGACTCGAATGGTGTTCAATGTTTAATAAAATAATATATAAAAAATTTATTCCTAGGTTATAGCTGTGATTTTTATTTTATTTTTGAAAAATCGGCATTCTCTATAACCTTTGGCACTGATACCAATCTGTCACAACCTCGCCGGAGGCGGAAACACGAGGTGTAACGGAAGGGAACATAAGCACAAGATAATAGAACATACCAACATTAAGATTAAAAAGAAATAATACTCCATTACAATACTAGTTTAGCCATCATCGGCAAATATATTACAAAGTTTAGATTCCAAAATATTGCGTTCTATTACATAATGATTTGTAGTGACAAGTGAAAACTTCATTATGCAAGACCTGGTAGAAAAAGCTTACTAACGATCACCTGAAATGCATGAGAGAAAAACGGGTCAACTATGAAAATAGTTGGTGAGTAAACACGTTTAGCAAAAAGAAAACTCGTAAGAAATATCAAAGCTTTCGGTCAACGAAAATAGTTCTCAAAGCAAAGGCATTGTGTATCCACTCAGTTCCAAATTCCGCCCATACAAAACTTGCAACCTGTGTGTACACAACCCATTGCACAAAAATATAGTGCGCCAAGTAGTCAAGTGTAAGCGGTCATAATAGTTCCCAAAGCAAAGGCATTGTATATCCACTCGGCCCAAGTTCCGCCCATACAAAACTTGCAACCTGGGTGTACACAACCCATTGCACAAAATATAGCGTATCAAGTGGTCAAAATAGTTCACAATATAGTACCAAGTATATAATAATTTAAAGATGCTCCGAACATGGAAGACTTTGCACTGCTTCCAACAAGGGGAGACTCCTTTGTCACTCGTAACCACCTAGAGATTTATTGAGACCGCTCCACCAATAAAGCGAGACTTTATAGTGATGCTCCGAACATGGGAGACTTTGCACTGCTCCAACAAGGGAGACTCCTTTGTCACCCGACCACCTAGGCGAGATTTATTGAGACCGCTCCACCAATAAGGCGAGACTTTATAGTGATGTTCAACATGGGAGACTTTGCACTACTCCAACAAGGGAGACTCCTTTGTCACTCGACCACCTAGGCGAGATTTATTGAGACCGCCTCCACCAATAAGGCGAGACTTTATAGTGATGCTCCGAACATGGGAGACTTTAGGTCAAGATCATAACACGTACGGTTCAATAAGTTCAAATAAGTCATAATTTCGTAATTAAGTTCAAGGATATGATTCGAGTTCACAAGTTCTAGTCAAAAGAGTTCACAATTGTAAGGATCAATTTAATTCAAGTATGGTTCATGCACTCAACCCCAAAATATAGTAAAACGGTAAAAAGGGGATTGTGAATACTCACTAGCATAAAATGTTCAATAAGTTCATAAAACATAATTAGTTTAGTTCAAGAATAAATCATGCATTCCACCCCAAAACAATTTAAAGCATTTAAAAAGGGGAGTCTGTGAATACTCACTTGATGAATAGATGCGACGACAAAAGTGGTTACACCGAAATGTAGCGTGAGTCTCGAAACTGACCTATTATGAATGATATGATATGAAATAAGTCACGATGTAATGTTATGCACGCAATTTGGATGATATTTATACCATTTGTGAGTTTTGAAAATAATACTTATCGTCGAAAAATACTCGTTTGACGTCTTGACCCTTCAAAAATCACTTTACAAGTATTTACGTCAAAATGTCATCCTACAATGGTTTCGTAATGATTTATGGTGAAATTATCACTTTTCGTCGTAAAACAATGTCGTCGAAAATTTCATGAAATTGACAAAAATAGCTTTGAAAACTAGTCGTAAAATGATGTACGTCGATCGTTAGAGAACGAAATCGACGGTTTTGGAAAGTTTGTATCGAAATCTAGAAGTTTCAGTTCATGTGTTTTCGTCAAAAAGGTCTCGAACATAAAGATAATAGGGGTTAAATATGGTGATTTTAGTTACCGTAACACTTATCTCGTAAAAATAATATAGTTTTTCTAAAAATAATAGTTACGGCAAGTTTATGAAAACGTGTATATCTTAGTCGCTTCAAATCCGTTTTCTACGTATTATACGCCCTTAGTTTCTAGTATCAAAGTATACTAATATATTTTTGATAAGTCGAAATAATTTGTAAAGCTTAGGACTCGTTTTTGACTCGTACAAAACTAAAAGAGGTTGCTGAAATTTCGAAAATATATATTTCGTCGTCAAACTTGAAAAATTCATAACTTCTTCGTTATAACTCCGTTTTAATCCGTTCAAGCGGCCACGGATTCGTTTTAAAGTATATTTTCTAAATATCAAGGCCAAAATTTCGTGCCTACTGTCGGATTTTCCAGAAAAACAAAACAAGGACAGAACACTTTTATATACTTATCGAAAATAGTTTTTCTCGTACTAAACCTATTCCAATCCCTTCAAATCAACTCCAAAGCTAATCTAATCCTACCATACACCTTCTTAGGGTGTCATGGGTTCCTAATCACCATCAAGACCAAAGAATACCATGGGAATATTTATAGGATGACCAATATGTATATATAACTCAATAAATCATGAAAAATGGTATAAATCACATATCATGCATACTTGCTCCAAAAATGAAAAAAATGAATATGAAATGATAAGGAAACATGAAAATGAAAGAAATATGCTTACAAGTGAAAATGATGAGGTGATAAGAACCAAGGTTACCTAAATACTCTAGATTTTATTTCAAAATCTTAGAAAGAGTATTAACTAGATTGTTATACCACTTGAACTTGGAAAAATTTTTTGATCCCTTTGAAGACCCTCTTGTGACCGGTTTTGAGGATGAAAACCAAGAGAGAATGTTTATTTCTCTAACTTGTATTATTGGTGAATGAGATGAATGAGATGTGTTGAAAAAAAAACTACATGAAGTGTAGATCTATACTTTCAAAGACAAGAATTACCAACTCCATAAATGTCAATCCCATAGGACCGGATTTTTGGGGGGATTAATATCTCAAAATATATATATATTTTTTTTTTTCTTTTTACTTGTATGAAATATATTTGTATGTAATTTGTTAAAAATGTATAAGTAAAGTGTGTAGTTAAATGTAACTTGTAAGGTAATTGGAAATTTTTGGTACAAGTAAGATTTTAATAGATCAAAATAGAATGTAATGAGATAATAAAAATTTTAAAAATACATTCCTTGTGAAAATTGAGTGATATAATAATTGTCGTGTAGTCTTTAAGAAAAAGTGTCGTAATAATATAACTTTAACAATTTATATACGAAATAAATTTAAAACACTAGGTAAACTCAAATTATAGTTTTATAAACTAAATGTAAGTATAAAAATATGTCGGGATCATTTTTGAAATTAACGGATTAAATATTCAAAATAATAACTCACGCGATAACGTTTATTAAATATAAAAATTACGCGTTAAATATGAAATGAAATGTCATGAATGAACTAATATGAAATGATGAATATGGAATATGAGAAATGACCGGAAAATGAGAATTGTGACAATTACAATACTAGTTTAGCCATCAACGGCAAATATATTACAAAGTTTAGATTCCAAAATATTGAGTTTTATTACATAATGATTTGTAGCGACAAGTGAAAACTTCATTATGCAAGACCTGGTAGAAAAAGCTTACTAACGATCACCTGAAATGCATGAGAGAAAAACGGGTCAACTATGAAAATAGTTGGTGAGTAAACACGTTTTAGCAAAAAAAATAAGAAAACTCGTAAGAAATATACAAAGCTTTCGGTCAACAAAAAAAAAATAGTTCTCAAAGCAAAGGCATTGTGTATCCACTCAGTTCCAAATTCCGCCCATACAAAACTTGCAACCTGTGTGTACACAACCCATTGCACAAAAATATAGTGCGCCAAGTAGTCAAGTGTAAGCGGTCATAATAGTTCCCAAAGCAAAGGCATTGATATCCACTCCACCCAAGTTCCGCCCATACAAAACTTGCAACCTGTGTGTACACAACCCATTGCACAAAATATAGCGTATCAAGTATATAATAATTTAGCGATGTTCAACATGGGAGACTTTGCAATCTTTGCCCGAACAGGGGAGACTCCTTTTCACTCTGGGCCACCTAGGCGAGATTTATTGAGATCTGCTCCACCAATAAGGCGAGACTTTATAGTGATGTCTCGAACATGGGAGACTTTGCACTGCTCCAACGAGGGAGACTCCTTTGTCACTCGACCACCTAGGCGAGATTTATTGAGACCGCCCCACCAATAAGGCGAGACTTTATAGTGATGCTCCGAACATGGGAGACTTTGCACTGCCCCAACAAGGGAGACTCCTTTGTCACTCGACCACCTAGGCGAGATTTATTGAGACCGCTCCACCAATAAGGCGAGACTTTATAGTGATGCTCCGAACATGGGAGACTTTAGGTCAAGATCATAACACGTACGGTTCAATAAGTTTAAACAAGTCATAAGTTCGTAATTAAGTTCAAGGATCGATTCGAGTTCACAAGTTCTAGTCAAAAGAGTTCACAATTGTAAGGATCAATTTAATTCAAGTATGGTTCATGCACTCAGCCCCAAAATATAGTAACACGGTAAAAAGGGGATGTGATTACTCACTAGCATAAAATGTTCAATAAGTTCATAAAACATAGATAGTTTAGTTCAAGTATAAATCATGCATTCCACCCCAAAACAATTTAAAGCATTTAAAAAGGGGAGTCTGTGAATACTCACTTGGTAAAGCCGAAATGATGACAAAAGTGAGTACACCGAGGTATAATGTGATGCGATAACCGAGACCTATTACCAATGATATGATATGTCATGAGTTGCAATGTAATGTTATGCATGCATTTCGTATGTTATTTATACCATTTGTGAGTTTGAAAAAATATTACTTGTCGTCGAAAAATACTCTTTTGACGTCTTGACCATTCAAAAATTACTTCACAAGTATTTACGTCAAAATGTCATCCTACAATGGTTTTGTAATGATTTATGGTGAAATTATCACTTTTCGTCGTAAAACAATGTCGGCGGAAATTTCATGAAAGTGACAAAAGGGCTCCGAAAAACTAGTCGTAAAATGGTGTACGTCGATCGTTAGAAAACTTAACTCGACAGTTTTGGAAAGTTTGTATTGAAATCTAGAAGTTTCAGTTCAGGAGTTTTCGTCATAAAGGTCTCGAACATAAAGATAATAGAGGTTAAATATGGTGATTTTTGTTACCGTAACACTTATCTCGTAAAAATAATATAGTTTTTCTAAAAATAATAGTTACGGCAAGTTTATGAAAACGTGTATATCTTAGTCGTTTCAAATTCGTTTTCTACGTATTATATGTCCTTAGCTTCGTATCAAAGTATACTAATATATTTTTGACAAGTCGAAATAATTTATGAAGCTTAAGGCTCGTTTTTGACTCGTACAAAATAAAAATAGTATGCTGAAATTTTCAGAAAATGTATATATCGTTGTCAAACTTGAAAAAATTCATAACTTCTTCGTTATAACTCCGTTTTAATCCGTTCAAGCGGCCACGGATTCGTTTTAAAGTATATTTTCTAAATATCAAGGCCAAAATTTCGTGGCTATAGTCGGATTTTCCAGAAAATCAAAACAAGGACAGAACCTATTTTATACTTATCGAAAATAGTTTTTCTCGGACAAAACCTATTCTAATCCCTTCAAATCAACTCCAAAGCTAGTCTAATCCTACCATACACCTTCTTAGGGTGTCATGGGTTCCTAAACATCATCAAGACCAAAGAATACCAAGGGGATATTTATAGGATGACCATATATATATAAAACTCCAAAAATCAAGTAAAATGGTATAAATCACATATGTCTTGCATACTTGCTAAAAATTGATGAAATACATATGAAATGAAAGTGAAAGATGTAAATGAAAATGAAATGCTTACTAGCTTATTATGATGAGGTGCAAAGAACCAAGGATTAACCCTAAACACTCTTGGTTTTTATTTCAAAACCTAATAAAGAGTGTTATTCTAGATTGATTAAACACTTGAGAAAATTTTTGGATGATGATCCCCTTTGAGCTTGATGAGAACCGGTTTTGGATGAACAAAAGAGAGAAGAAAAAGTTTTACTAACTTGTATTCTTTGATTGAAATGAAGTGCATGAATGAGATAATAAAGTTGGAGTGTATATCTATACTATCAAGGAAAAGTCACCACAATTAATGCATACTCTCCCCCATAGAACCGGTTTGGGGAGATATGTCCATCAAATATCTTTTTTTTAAACTTGTGTATATACTTGTACAAGTTGTAAGAAAGTATAAGTAATTGTGTAAGAAAATGTATAAGTAAAGGTAAATGGTAGATTTATGGTACAAGTAAGTTTTTAATAGATCAAAATAGAATGTAATGAGATAATAAAAATTGAAAAAAATACATTCCTTGTGAAGTTTGAGTGATAAAATAGTTATCGAGTAATTTTTAAGAAAAGTGTCGTAATAATATAACTTTAACGATTTATATACCAAATAAATTTAGAACACTAGGTAAACTCAAAATATAGTTTTTATAAACTAAATATAAGTATAAAAATATATCGGGATCATTTTTGAAAGTAACGGATTAGATGTTCAAAATAATAACTCACGCGATAACGTTTATTAAATATAAAAATTACGCGTTAAATGTGAAATGAAATGCCATGAATGAATTAATATGATGCATATTTAATTTAAGAAATGACCGAATTTGAGAATTGTGACATTCTTCCCATGTCACGAATCATGTCCTCATGATTCGATTAATGATACTATGGTCCGAACCTCGACAAGAGTTCTAAAAGTTCATGCTCGTACGAGCAGTCTAAATGATCATATCAATGCCCATGCATGTGTTCCCCATTCAACTAAGTACGTGCCCGTGATTAGATTTGATTGGGTAAACTTGCCCAATATCGAACGTAGCTCTCAAAAGACCTTTATGTAGTCGATTCTAATTTAATCTCACAACTCATCAAACAAGAACTGTCATGAGATTAAACTAAACCGACTTGAGTAAACTTGTCTCTTAGCTTGATTTTCGCAACTCATCAAACAAGAACTGCCACTAGATCAAGCTAGGAAACAAGTTGTTAGAAAGGTAGGAATCAACATCCTTGAATGAAGTCTTTTGAAAGATTTGCTCGATATTCGATTTGCTTACACAATCAAATCCAATCAACAAAATATATATAACAACTAAGGTCGATATCAATAGGTCTCAAATTAATCAAGTCGTGAACGGGTAAGGATTGGAAGGAAGTTATGCACTCAAAATCATGTCGTACCGAAATAAGGTAGTTGCTCAAAAGAATGTAACCGTTACGCATGCGGGCTTCCTCGGTATCCGTGATAGAATGCTCACCACGCATGGGGAAACTTCAATGTTCGATCTTGTGGGCCTTCTATTGCTAATGCCGGTTTGGACGACACTCGAAGTGTTTCTTGCAGCCATGATCTTACAAAGGACCAAAACATCGGGTTGAGTAAACGACATTCTAACGAAGTCGGATGATGTGCAGAACGGTGGTAATGTGTTATAGTGATCGAAACATGACAGGAACAAAGGCATGCTATGTCTAACAAGTCGAAAGATGGAAAAGAGAAGATATGAACAAGGTACGGTAATGTAGACGTGAACGTAAAAACATGCTATGCATACCCACTCAACCAATGCAACTTCAGTGACCGACTCAAAAGACTCGACTAAACATGATTTAAAACTACCACTCTTATCATTCAGATGGTTCTTCATAAATTAGACATAGTTGATCAAGCTATGTATAATTTATGAGTAACGATGCAACGATAGGACTAGTTGACTAATAATGGTGTTCAATGTTTAATAAAATAAAATAAAATAAAATAATTTTTTTTTTTTTTTTCCAGGTTATAGATGGATTTTATTTTTGAAAATCGGCATTCTCTATAACCTTTGGCTCGATACCATCTCACACCCTCACGAGGCTGAAACACAGGTGTACGGAGGGAACATAAGCACAAGATAATAGAACATACCAACATTAAGATTAAAAAGAAATAATACTCCATTACAATACTAGTTTAGCCATCAACGGCAAATATATTACAAAGTTTAGATTCCAAAATATTGAGTTTTATTACATAATGATTTGTAGCGACAAGTGAAAACTTCATTATGCAAGACCTGGTAGAAAAAGCTTACTAACGATCACCTGAAATGCATGAGAGAAAAACGGGTCAACTATGAAAATAGTTGGTGAGTAAACACGTTTTAGCAAAAAAATAAGAAAACTCGTAAGAAATATACAAAGCTTTCGGTCAACAAAAAAAATAGTTCTCAAAGCAAAGGCATTGTGTATCCACTCACCCAAATTCGCCCATACAAACTTGCAACCTGTGTGTACACAACCCATTGCACAAAAATATAGCGCGTCAAGTAGTCAAGTGTAAGTGGTCATAATAGTTCCCAAAGCAAAGGCATTGTATATCCACTCAGCCCAAGTTCCTACCATACAAAACTTGCAACCTGTGTGTACACAACCCATTGCACAAAATATAGCGTATCAAGTATATAATAATTTAGCGATGTCTCAGAACATGGGAGACTTTGAATCGCCCGAACAGGGAGACTCCTTTGTCACTCGGCCACCTAGGCGAGATTTATTGAGACTGCTCCACCAATAAGGCGAGACTTTATAGGGATGCTCCGAACATGGGAGACTTTGCACTGCTCCAACGAGGGAGACTCCTTTGTCACTCGACCACCTAGGCGAGATTTATTGAGACCGCTCCACCAATAAGGCGCGACTTTATAGTGATGTTCAACATGGGAGACTTTGCACCGCTCCAACAAGGGAGACTCCTTTGTCACTCGACCACCTAGGCGAGATTTATTGAGACCGCTCCACCAATAAGGCGAGACTTTATAGTGATGTTCGAACATGGGAGACTTTAGGTCAAGATCATAACACGTACGGTTCAATAAGTTTAAACAAGTCATAAGTTCGTAATTAAGTTCAAGGATCGATTCGAGTTCACAAGTTCTAGTCAAAAGAGTTCACAATTGTAAGGATCAATTTAATTCAAGTATGGTTCATGCACTCAGCCCCAAAATATAGTAACACGGTAAAAAGGGGATGTGATTACTCACTAGCATAAAATGTTCAATAAGTTCATAAAACATAGATAGTTTAGTTCAAGTATAAATCATGCATTCCACCCCAAAACAATTTAAAGCATTTAAAAAGGGGAGTCTGTGAATACTCACTTGGTAAACTGAGCCGATGACAAAAGTGAGTACACCGAGGTATAATGTGATGCGATAACCGAGACCTATTACCAATGATATGATATGTCATGAGTTGCAATGTAAT